>CM042805.1:5275075-5875075 GCA_009982885.2 Hyles vespertilio | reverse complement strand
TTTGAAGTATTAAATTAGATACAGCTTTTCTAGCTTGTAGGTGTAGGAAATCGCGGTGTTTCTGACATCTTATAATACCTGGAGTTATCCAGGGCTTGAGACAAAATTTTGATCGTTGAATTAAAATTTCTTTCGTATTGTCTTTAATAGCTTTATTTAGAGTATTAGTAAAATATGCTGCGGTTGAGTTTGCGTTGTTGCTGTTATATACAAGCGTCTAATCCACTGACTTGAGAGCTTCAGCCACAGCATGGTAATCAATTTTTGTCCCAAGCCGTTTTGTCGTCTGTTTATTTACGGATGAAAAGGCAAACATACAAAAGCTGTGGTCGGTGATGGCAGCATGAGTTACGAAACCGACTCCAGACATCCCATTCTTAACAAATATGTGGTCTAAACAGGCGTTTCCTCTGGTTGGCTGTGTTGTCGCAGTTTAGTTTAGTTTATCGCAGTTAGTTTTGAAGTCGGTTTTTATTTTTTTTATTAAAAATTTTAGTTATTTTTATCTTTTTAGTGTTGATAGGCATTTAAATGAAGAAGATTTGGTCCCCACAAGGAATATGTTCTTTCCGATGACAATGAAATCGCTAAAAGCTGCCAAAGATAATTTTAAAAAGGCTGATTACTCTATTATAAGGGACAAGCTAAGTCAAGTTGACTGGGATCTGGAGTTGGCTAACGGGGATGTCAATGTTATGACTCAGAAATTTTACCATATTTTACAATTAGTAATTGATTCTTTCGTACCTAAAGCCAAGCAACGACCTCGGAAATATCCTATATGGTTTAACAATTCATTAATTAAACTAATCAAAGAAAAAAAAACGTTAAGAAAGAGATATAGATTGTACAAGAACCCTAGGGATCTATTAGAGCTTCATACTGCTAATAAGCGTGGAGATAATGCAATCCGAAAATGTTATAAAACTTATATTGCGTCAATGGAAACGTCAGTGCAAAAATACCCGAGGAAAAATTTGGTCGTTTGTCAAAGGACTTAGAAAATCACCTGAAATCCCACGTCAAATTACATTAGGTAATGACAATGCTTCTACAGGTCAAGACATTTGTGACCTGTTCGCAAAACACTTCTCCGCTTTATATTCTGGTAAACTAGGCGGTTCACATTGGAATGTTTATAAAAACGAGCACACCAATGATAAACGGGTATATCCGCAAGATACATTACATAGTATTCACATAACGGAGCACATGATCTACAAAGCAATCTCCAAACTAGACGGAAGTAAGGGTGCTGGGCCAGACGGAATACATCCATATTTTATTAAATCGACCCAAAAACATCTGACGCTACCACTGAAATTAATCTTTCAAAGGTCTCTGCAAACATACACATTTCCAACGTTGTGGAAAGAGGCAAACGTAGTTCCTATCTATAAAAAGGTGCAAAGGGGGTTATAACGAATTACCGCCCAGTATCCATTTTGAACATTTTTTCCAAGATATTTGAATGTATTGTTTATCCTTCAGTGGCTACATTTGTTAAAAATAGATTATCTACTGATCAGCATGGTTTTCTAAAATCAAGGTCTACGACTACCAACTTGGTTAGCTACATAAACGACGTCTCAAAATCTATCGATGCCAAAAACCAAATTGATGTAATCTACACCGACTTCACAAGCGCCTTCGATAAAGTTGACCACAACATTTTGCTAACCAAGCTAAAAAGATTTGGTATACATGGTCCCCTGCTTCTGTGGTTTCAATCATACGTCAAACATAGAGCTTTGCGAGTCGCAATGAGTGGGTACAAATCCGAAAGCTATATTGCCTCTTCTGGAGTTCCTCAGGGATCACATTTGGGCCCATTACTTTTCACTATTTTTATTGACGATATTCCAGATCACTTAAGGTATAGCAAGTGCCTGTTATTTGCCGACGATTTGAAACTTTATAAAGTAATATCATGCACTGACGACTCACTAGACCTTCAGAGAGACATTAATGCAATAAATACTTGGTGCTCTACAAATAACATGACCTTGAATGCAGGAAAGTGCACACATATTAAGTTAACAAAAAATAAAAACCAATTTTCCACACACTATTACGTTGGCTCAGAGCAGCTAAATGAAGTCAGTAGTGTCCGCGACTTGGGTGTCATAATTGATAGTAAGTTGAAATTTGTCGAGCATATTGACATGACTATCTCTAAATCAATAAACATGGTGGGCTTCCTAAAGCGGATATGTCGTGATTTCACTAACACTCAAGCATTACTGTGCTTATACAATGCTTTGGTTCGTAGCGTTCTAGAGTACGCCACCACTGTTTGAAGCCCTGAATATCAAATACACAATACACGCATAAAACGAGTACAGAAAATATTTACAAAATTTTTGGCCTTTAAAGATCCAAACTGTCCTTATCGGGCAGACTATAAGTGTCGTCTCAAACATTTTAAACTTAATTCCCTGCAAGATCAACGGAAGGTATTTGATGTACTTTTCTTATACAAATTAATAAATGGCTCTATAGATGCTCCAAAATTGCTCGCTCAACTTCAATTAGTGGTACCGAGAAAAGTTCCTTGAAAGAAACCTTCCGTAAAACATCATACAGGACAAAAATAACGTCTCCTTTGAACCGGGCCATAGATATATATAAGCACTACAATGATATTGACATCTTCAGTGTGCCTATTGGGAAATTTAAGAATACCTTACTAAGGTCGTTGAAACGTGACTGAGTTAGATCACCTTAGTGGTCCATTGCCTAGTTAAATTTTTTGTTTATTTCTGTTTTCTATTTTGATAGTATTCCTCATAAATTAGTTATTATTATTAAATATCTAGATTGTACCTATTCATCACCCACTTCATTTTTATTGTTTTTTTCCATTTTGTTTAGTATAAGTAAATTGTATTAATTTAAGCTAGTTATAATGAATGTTGTATACATCTGTAAGGATAGTACACTCTGTCCAAAGCTATAATGTTATATGTTTTTGTAAGTTTTGTGTTACTGTCGTTGGTGTGTCTTTTAAATAAATAAATAAATAAATAAATAATAAATAAATAAATAAAGATATTGGAGTATTCACATGTTTATTATTTTTTCCCCCCTCCCTTTTTTTCCTCAACTACTGTAGCTTAGCTTTTGTACTGAACCCAATGCAAAAAGAACCATTGGAATCCTACTAAATTTTGAAGAGTTCTACTCTCCAGGTCCGAACATAATCATCAGATCTTCATGTTGTATTCCTGGGATCAACCTGTCAATACGTATTTTCCGATTAAAAAGAAATCACTAAAATCGGTTAAAAGCTGCCGAAGATATTAGAATTTACGTGTATTTCAATTTTATCACTCCCCCCCCCCTCACCCCCATCCCCTTTTCCCTCTCTCGCTGTAACTTAATTTTTCTAATGAACGTAATGCAAAAATAACCATTGCAATTCTCCTTAATTTTAAGGAGTTCCCCTCTCCAGGTCCGAAGATATTCATCAGATCTTCACCATATTTTTATGGGACCAAACGACAAGCACCAGCTTTCAATCAAAGAAAGAATGATCGAAATCGGTTCACAGAGTACAGAGAAACGAGGTAACAAACATAAAAAACAAGCAACATACAGTCGAATTGAGAACCTCCTCCTTTTTTTAAAGTCGGTTAAAAAGGCGAATCAAGCGCTCATCGAACGACAGAACCCATGAGGCCGTGCCTTTAGGACGAAGTAAACCGAAAGCCAAAGAACTAAGTACATATATTGGTTTTATAAACTCTCAGCGCTTGTAGTACACAATATTAATTATACTAATAAGAATAGAAATAAAGAAAATAATAATAATAATAACACCCAACAGTCACATACATAGTCCTGACCCCACACTAAGATCGAGTCTTGTATCGTGGGTATCAGGAACTATGAGAGACTTTCCGGTCTCACAAACACCCAGACCCGGAAGAAATATTTAAAATAACAGATTTAAAAAATAATAGATTAATTAGCATTTAATAAGTATAGCAGAGATTTTGATTGGTAACCTGGCATATGCTTCTTCCTTATCAATACTTTTACTAACAAACTAAAATTATTTGTAATGAAATATCAATTTAAGATTAATTTTCCGCCCCCTTAGTCCATTGAAATGTTACAATTTAAGGACCGAATATTGCATTTCTTAGAGGACGCAATTTTATTTTTGGGACATGTTTAGGGGTCAATAAAAATTTCTTAAGGAAAATCTTCCCATTTCTCTTAAAAGTAGACTCTTCGACTTGTATCTTACCAATTCTCACATACAGTGCTCAATTCTGGTCTTTGACCGAACTTCAGAGGGCCAGGCCCGGGTTTGTTCGAAAGCTATGGAGCACAGGATGCTAGGCGTAACACGCATGGACAGAGTACCCACTAACACCTTACGCCCCAAAACCAGAGTCAAGAATGTTGCACAGAAATCAGCTAAACTAAACTGGGGTTGGGCGGGCCACATCACCCGGATGCCCCCGAAGAGGTGGGCAAAGATTGCCAATCAATGGATGCCTAAGGATGGCGAGAGGCCACGCGGCAGGCTTCGGAAAAGGTGGCGCGACGATCTCGACCAATTTAGCAGCACTTGGATGGCATCAGCAACTGATAGGGATAAGTAGAAGGAGTTGAGGGAGACCTTTGCCCATCAGTGGCACAGAATAGGTTAATAAAAATAAAAAGCAAAAAGTGAGATTTTTTTAATAACTAACTTTTTATTAAAAAAAGCAAAAATTACTCACTTTTTTAATTATAACTTCTTTAAATTTTATTTTAGGGCAAAAAGTTATATAAACATATTTGTAGGCAATACAATTAGCTACAAATTATGTTTTTACAAATTTTCCGTAAGACGTATAGTTTCCGAGATAACGCGAAAAAAGTGTTTTCACCCCTTTTTCCAAGATGGCGGCCGGGGGACAAGAGTGGCGACCCCACAAACTTGAGATTAAGCTTCTATTGACCGCCCACACATATCCCAAAAATAAAATTGCGTCCTCTAAAAAATGCAAAGCTCATGTAAAATTTCAATTGACTACCTCACCTTGGCTTTGTAGCAAGCCTTACATAAGCACGTTAATGGAAAATATATTCTTAATTTAAATCTAAAAACTAGATTTATATCGCACACGGAAGTATTATTTTACTTCATTATTTTTATGTCGTATCATATCACCATATCGTACCGTGTCGTATCATATCATTTCTTCATTATGAAACTAGCATTGCCTAATAACATTGTCTTGGATGATAAAAACATAAAATCTTTTTATTAAACTATGATCGCTGGTGAAACTATATGCGTGACAAATAAAAATAAATACACGCAACAATCACATACATAGTCCCAAACCCACACTAGAATCGAGTCTGGTGTTGTGTGTATCAGAAACTACGAGACAAACATTTCACAAACATTTGTGTCGGGTCTGGGTGTTTGTGAGATCACAAAGTCTCTCGTAGATACGCACAAAACAAGACTTATGGCCGATGCCAATAATCAATGGAAAAAATTAGATTGAAGTCAATCTGGATTGTTATCTACTTTTCGATTTGTCATTTACCATATTGCCATAGTTTTTTCACTGCTGAGATTGATTATTGGCAATATAGTATCAGAAAAAAGATTGAGCTGTCAATCTCAAAATTTTGGATTGGGATTGTTTATTGGCAGCGGCTGTTAATTGACCTTAGTGTGGGGTCAGGACTATGTATGTGACTGTTGGGGGCATTTAATTATTATTATTTTCTACATAAGAACACAGGGAATGTTGATAAAAAATATTTTTATTTAAACCAAAATCTCCTTACGATGATGTACAAGTTTTTCAACTTGGTTATTCCTAAGTGTCGAACATTTTAGATAAATTAACAAACAAATAGTTTGTCGCGTATTCCTAAAGATGATTAAAGCTGCATCATCAAAGTCTCCGCTGGGATGGTACGATCCAAGTCACTTATTGCAATAAATGGCGAGACGAGCATGCTACTCGATGGTAAACTATGGTAACTAATGGTAGTTACTCTGGCTACAATTTCAAACCGGAGCGCAACAGTGCATTTACAATACTATTTGGCGGGAGAAATAGACATTGCGGTGGTCCTTAAAAATATCCAAAGAATAATTAATATTAGGAGAGAATATAAGGGTTTTTACATTAGTCAAAGTTTAATCAAAGTTTACTGGTGGTAGGTCTCTCATATGTAAGAGGCCATCTGGATAGGTACCACCGCAATGTCTATTTCTCCCGTGAAACAACACTGCGTAAATGCACTGTTGTGTTTCGGATTGAAGGACATTGTAGCTAGAGTAACTACTGGACATATTGAGACTTAACATCTTATGTCTCAGGATGACGAGCACAGTGGAACGTTGCTACTGTTTATGAGCGGTCGTATCGCTTACCATCAGGCGAACGGCTTGCTCGTCTCGTCACTCACTGCAATAAAAAAAAAAGTCATGGACAGGGGAAGGGACTCGGAATGAAAGACACAGAGATTTATGAAAACTTAGTACTAAGCAAGGCGGTACTTTTCTTTTCCAATATGAAGAAGATTGAATGAGGTCAGAAAGAATTCTAAGGTTTTGAAATAAAGGATGGACCTACCCAGGCGGCCTCTCACTGATGAGAAATCGACGGACCAGCCTAAAGGGTGGTTATTTGTCAGAATTTAATTGTTATGTCACTATTATATTTATGACACTATTGTGTGTTCAAAAGTAAAAGATAGTTCCAATGTACTGACTGGATTGTGCGAACACGCACTTAATTAAACTATAACCATTTCTAGTCATCCAGGAAATATTTTTTTTACGTATATAGTATACATACATAATATTATATACATATTCAAATATTAAAAAATCTATAAATGTTTAAGGCCTTTTTTAAGTGACAGAACCAGTTAAATTAATATTTATTAATTTCAAATCGTTTGCTTCGTTACTGCGCATATTTTCTGGGATAATTGAGGTCATCATGTTAAAAAACTATAACTTCCTTAATTGTTACTTACTATTATTATTGTCGTTTATATATTTTTTTTACATAAATTCAGCATAATATGTTCAATTATGTTGTACCTCTCTATCAACGTATTATCTATATAAGTTTTGCTACGTCGAAATTTTAATATAGCGTGCCGTATTCAAATAATTAATTCATAAATGATTATAAAATTAATAATTATTATTACATTACATTAAAATACATCATTCATGGTGTACGACAAAAGCAAAACAAATAAATATAATTATTTAGTTCGAATGTAAACAAAGAGTGCAATAAAAAATGTATACTAGGTACACCCACTCTCATTTTACATTATTCGAAAGGTTAATATAATAGAGTTATTTGGAAAATACACTCCACAATTTTCATTTAAATTTGTTGTTTGTAACACTTGACACTGGTCGAACTGCGTGGATCTAATAACGCTAAAGCTATAAAAATAAGAATTGAACTGAGTTATCCAAATTATAAAATTACCTTGCTCGATATTATTACCTAATGGCATATCCATTAAAATTGATATACATAAAGTATATACTATAATAGTATATAGTATAGTAGTGCGTGGTGGCCTGTTAATAAACGGACTAGACGCGACTGCCAACATGTTCAGGGTGGTCGCGGGTTCGAATCCCAGGGCACACCTCTGACTTTTCGGAGTCATGTGTGTATTGATAATCAATCACCACGCACTAAAACGGTGAAGGAAAACATCGTGAGGAAACCTACATACCACAAAAAAAATCTATGGTATGTAAATCCGCCAACCCGCACTAGGCCAGCGTGGTGGACTATATAGCCTAACCACTCTCAATCGTACTGTCGATTGCAGAGGCCCGTGCCCTGCAGTGGGCCTACTCTACAATCGACAGTACGATTGAGAGTGGTTAGGCCATATAGTCCACCACGCTGGCCACCACCACGCATGTTTTTATTGTTAGCACCTTTTTATTTACTTATTTATTGAGGAAGTAGTACAATGTATAAGTATCATTGTGTTATGTAAGTATTGGTAGTAATATTTTACGACGTTCTACAAATAAATATCTATTAGAAAATACCGGCATTATTCAGAGACATTTTTAAAACCTATTTTAGTTATCGTTTTTTTTTAAACCTATTTTAGTTATTTTAGTTATAGACTGCCTCGGTGGCGTAGTTGTACTAAGGTACGGTTACAAAGCTGAGGTCTCGGGTTCGAATCCCGGGTTGGGCAAAGTGATATTGGATTTTTCTGTTCATTATCAGCCCAGAGTCAGGAATTTGTGCCCGATATGGCGATAGGCTCGCCACCTATCACATTGTGGGACGGAACATACAAGGCGAAATGTGGGTCTCCTGGCACCTCTGCCTACCCCTTCTGGGATATAGGCGTGAGTTTATGTATGTATTTTAGTTATCGAATGTTTGTCCCTTTCAAATGACTTTTGAAGTCGGTTTGAACGAAGATATTCCTTAGCCACACTCACCACTAGGTTTTTAACCTATCTATGAATAAAGCCGTGTATTTAAAACACAAATAAGCACAATTCAATATTTTTTTCCAAAGTCGGCTGCAGTTCGAGTCCCTATGTCTGTGCCGGGAGCAAAACGAATGTTCGACTGACAAATATTTCTTTCACCGACCGTACCGAGTGTTGTGACACAAAAAAGACCCATTATTTTTGACACTCACTTATTGTGGGATCCGGACTATCCACTACGCAACAATAGACTGGTTAATTGGTTATATTTAAAAAATACACAGTACACTCATATACATGCTTCTGACCCCACACTAAGGTCGAGTCTCGTTTTGTGTATCAGGAGCGTGGAGAGACTTTTCGATCCCACAAACACCGAGATCCGTAACAAGTACCTGTGGATTACACAAATATTTATCTAGGTTCAGGGATCGAACCCGCAGCCTCTCGTTTCACTACAAACGTTTAACCAACCGCGCCACAGCTTTTATTCGTTTGTTTGTATTGGTTAATTTATAACTGGTATTTAATAACCCTGATTGGCCTATGGTATTGTGTTTTAGATTTACTTCAAGTATATTTAATTGTGATATTGAATTATCTTTTTTACTTTAAGCTTTTTCTATATGCACGTCATCAACCCTTTCACATTTTCAATTTATTTTTGAAGGTTAACTAGAACTCAAACGAATACGGAAGAAAAAAAACTACCATAATGCGTGCATTTTTCAAGGGAAACTGGTCTTTTTCTATGAGCACGCATAAGGAAATTCTTCCTAAATGACAGTATTGGTAATGTGATGTACTATAAGTATTTACGAATTACCTACAGTTGAATTAAACAAAAGAAAAAAGAAAAAGTGTGTGGTGGCGGTCTTATCGCTTAAAGCAATATCTTGTGCATAAAACATGGTAGGTATAAATAATCAAATACACTTTGTGCATTTGAAATCTGTTAAATGATTATGTAAGTTTATTATATAAGAGACAATATTTTCCGATTTAATTGTAAACTTTATAAATTAAATTATAAAATATTGGGGTATAAGATGTGAGACATAAGATGTGAAGTCTCAATGTGTCCTGCCTTTTCTTTTTTCCTTTTCCCCAAAGGTTCCTCCAAAGGTTGTCTGTAAGAAATTGCCTAGAGCGATAAGACCGCCATCTGTACTTTTCTGCAACGCCAAGAAAAATTGTAAGGTTTTCCGTTCGGGCGGTGACGCCCACTGGTGGCCACCCACAATATCTCGATATAAACCAATAAAACAGTGCCGGTTTTAACAAAACATATGTTTTTTTAATCATATCTATTCATTAATCAAAAAAACACAAAACATGCAATTTGGCAAAATTTACGATTTTTCAAAGTATCAATTAGGATCTAGTGTCGGTCACCAATGACCGTCCTGGCGTTGAACATGTTAAGAGATTTTTTCTTTTTATGTGCAATTAAGAATAAATAAATATCTCCAGCAGTTACTCTGACTACAATGTCCTTCAAATCAGAACAGAACAGTGCATTTACGCTGTTATTTGATGGGAGAAATTGACATTGGCAATGCGATAGTATATTAAAAAGCAAGAAAATTTAATATGTGTTTAAGATTAGAAAATGGAGTCAATGTATGTAACATTTTATAGTTACAAAGCGTGGGGTGCTGGAGGATAAATAAAGGTTGTCTGAAGCTAATAAAAGCGTATTAAAACACATGATTCCTCCCAATCTTGAAATGGCAATTCCCTTTTGTGACAATAATCTTAGAACCGGCCTGCGGATTCGATAGCGGCGTCGATATAATATGTTTCAATCGTGAATTCATTATTTATTTTTAGTCTGGTTGTACAGTCACGAGCATAAATATATTACTATGGGCAGATTAGCAAAAATATCTGTCCCAAGAACGAGTTCAATAATATCTGTCTGCATCATATGTCATCAGGCAGCATAATAAAGTGGCATCAAAATTATGTGATGAAACATATACATATGAACTTGCAGCGGGATTTTATTATTTAAATACATGCTACTATTACATGCTACGTGTCAGAAAACACGAGGTATTGAAATAACCATGGAGAGCAAGGCGCTGGTGGATGCTGACTATGCATAAAAATCGAATCAAATACAAAAATACAAGACGTCCGTACAGGACTATGGCACGTGCGCTTCTGAATATGGCCAATGTGTAGACTGTTTGCGTATTTGTCTATTTATTCCTTTTGATGTGCCTCGAAAAACTGACAAGCGCACACAGTAACGCGTATTCGTTATTGGCCTTGTTTGTCAAATAGGCAAATAAGGCCACACTTCGTCAATTAAACTGACTACACATGGTAATTGTTTGCCAAATATACAAATACAAATAGCCGTGTGAAGTGCCAGCATAAAAACATTCATATGTGACTGGTAGGTGTATTTACTTATTTATTTATCTTTTGTTTTACACAATAGTATAATTTGGAGAGGTGTTGAATCTACTACAATTTGGCAAATTCATAAATTCATTGTCGGCAAACTTGAATTATTTGACAGGCTCCGAGGCGTAGTTGGTTAAAAGCAAGCTGTAAAAAGTGAGGCCGCGGGTTCGATCCTCGCATCGACACAAATATTTGTGATCTACAGGTCTTTTGGGGCAGGGTTTGTGAGACCGAAAAGTCTCTCGTAGTTCCTGATAACCACGACACAAGACTCGATCTTAGAGTTGGGTCATGACTATGTACATATGTGACTGTTGGGTGTATTTATTATTTACACGATGCTGAATACTTAGCACATAATACGATAAGTGATAATGGATTGGTGTTATGTGCCTATTTATAATATATATGTAAATCCTTATGTAAATCGTATAAGTCAATGATCATAATTTCGTGCATTTAGTCCTACAGGTTGCATTAAAGCAACACCAACTAAATACAGAATAGAAATACTACAATTGAACACCATAAAATTAAAATAATATGTGCAAAATATTAATCAAATATTAATTACATCCTAATCAATAAAATGTAAACAAACCATTGCTTACAAACGTAATGAATATTCGTAATCTATGATGAGACATATGATTCGATTGAAGAAACTATTTACTCAACCCGAAAATGAAATCGAAACTAAGAAATCGATAAGTACAACAAAATCTCATTTTTTTTAAATAAGATAATCAAAAAATGAAATATATTTCCCGTGATTCAGGCTCACCTAGTACGGGGATCTCTGCAATTTTACTAATTTGACTCTGTATCTTTATTAAATAAATCTAATTTAGATATTTTAAAATAAATATAAAGACCTTCTTCAATACACACTTATACCTAAACCCACAAACCCAACGGGGCAGGCAGTAATGCCACTAACATTACCCAGTACGCAGGTATCATTTTCCGCCCAAAATATCAAGACTATCGCTATGTCAAGCACCAACTAGTCCTTTCTAACATAAGATTTTTTGGCACGAAAAATTCCAACCAATTAAATGTTTTGTCGGCCTTAGAACCCAGGAAATCATTATTCAAAATATAATTCAAATAAGTACGCATAAAATTGTATTGTATTAGCCCATATACGTCCAACAGCAGGTCACGGGCCTACTTTACCATCGAGAATACAATTTGAGAGTGGTTAGGCCATATACTCCACCACGCTGGCCAAGTGCTGGCTTGCATACTTTACATACCATAGAAATTTCAAATCGCTATGGTACCTATGCAGGTTTCCTCACGATGCTTTCTTCAACTGTTTTAATGTGTGGTGGTTGACTATCAATTCACACATGATTCCGAGAAGCCAGAGATATGCGCTGGGATTTGAACCCGCGAACACCGTGAATGTGTGGAAAGTCGAGTCTGGTCCGATCAACAGGCCACCAAGCACCATATAGAATAGATGTATATATTTAATCGAAGATAAAACTACATAAAATACATCAATTTATTTCTGAACCTGACCCTAGCAAAGATATCACTTCAATACGATTTAATAAATTTTAGATTAAGTAGTTCAATTTAAATAATACAAGTAGCATGACTATGAGTATGACAGTAGAAATTACTTACTCAGACTATCCAGGTCACTTTTATACTTTAACTGTATATATTTAATTACAATTGTATTGTATGTAATTTAAATATAAAACGTGTGCTCCGTACCACAACTAATACATCACTGACAATGAACGTACATTTAATAAATATTTATCGTACTAGAGCTGCTACTAATTTCGAATCAGTTAGAACATCGATTAGTAATCAGACCAGATAGGATATTAGCTTCCTTCATCGTGGTTGTTTTACAAAACTGCCAGATTCAATGTCAAGGTTACAAGATCACCCTAGCAGGATAATTGTAGATAAGTGGATTTTTAAGAGAGGATTTTTTTTATTTTATGTTCGTATAAGACGCAATTTTTTTTCAACCATTTTTTATATGGGCTTAATGCAAAAGTAAACGAGCCGACTACTCATGGACAGTGGGAGAACCAAACAAAACCATAAAATCATGAATTACAAAGCATTAGCATTTCACTGCGCTCGCCATCCTGAGACGTAAGATGTAAGACTCAGTATGTCCAATAGTTACTCTGGTTACAATGTCCTTCAAACCGAAACACAACAGTGCATTTTTTTTTATTGCAATTAATGGCGAGACGAGCAAGCCGTTCGCCTGATGGTAAGCGATACGACCGCTCATGAACAGTAGCAACATTCCACTGCGCTCGCCATCCTGAGACATAAGATGTTAAGTCTCAATATGTCCAGTAGCTACTCTGGTTACAATGTCCTTCAATCCGAAACACAACAGTGCATTTACGCAGTGTTGTTTCACGGGAGAAATAGACATTGCGGTGGTACCTATCCAGATGGCCTCTCACATATGAGAGACCTACCACCAGTAGAATCATTTTATTATTAAACAGCATTTACATTGCTGTTTGGCGGAAAGAATAGTTTGCGGTGGTTCCTACCAAGGCTGCTATACTAATATTATAAAGCTGCAGAGTTTGTTTGTTTGAACGCGCTAATCTCTGGAACTACTGGTCCGATTTGAATGATTTTTCAGTGTTGGGTAGTCCTATTTATCGAGGAAGGCTATAGGATATATATCATCACGCTATGACCTATAGGAGGAAAGCAGTAGTGATATTTCTAGCAAATACGAGGAAATTTTGTTCGTTTTTCGTGGTCCGATTGGTCGATATTCTAAACTGATAGTCACATTTAAATATTTTGATCGCCATTTTAAAACGTGTATGCACCCGGGCGTAGCCGGGCCCGACCGCTAGTCTTACATAATTATGAGAGAACTACCACCAGAAGTATGTATGTTGAGCGATTTCGATTTGCGATTTCTTATCGATACACCACACGCGATACCAATCGCGGGCCTTGAGCGTGGAGACAGAATCCAGAAATTCCGTAACGAAAATAACCTAAGTCCGACCGAAATTTAAATTTAATATTTTTATTTTGACTCAAATATATGCCAGTACTTTTAAATGCGAATTGCAAAGCTATTGCGTAATTAATTGAAATCTAAACTCTTTCGATATTTAGTTTTGCCATCTATCGATGAATAGTGGAACTTTTAATGACTTTTTGAAATATCACGCTTGTCTCTTTAGTTCAGCAACTCGCCTCTAGGTGACATTGGTTGTATCGGCGTTACTGCGCATACGTAATCTGGTGACTCATGCCTGCTTGGAGTTTCGGCGTTAGGGCTTTCAGTTACCATAAACCTATAGTTTCAATGATAAATATTCCTGAATAACCTACATGTATCGTAAGATAATAAAAATATTTTGAACAATAATAACTTCCCATTTATACCGGGTATCTCAAGACTGCTACCGAAAACGAAGCCGGGTGGTAGTTTTAGTGGCTACAAACACAATGCAATTAAAAATTTCGCTTAGAAACGCGACAATTATTTTTTATGATTTTTTAAATATCGTCATTTTTGGGTGGTAAATCCATAGATTTTGCTAAAATAATAATTTAAACTCTCTTATATCTTAGAGTATTTATAAATTAAAGGGTATACACTATTATTTTAGGAAAAAATGTATTTACCACCAAAATATGGCAATAGGAAAAAATATTACAAAAAAAATATTGTCGCTTTTTTTTGCAACTTTTTCTGTTGCATTGTGTCTGAAGTCGCTTAAACTACCACCCGGCTTCGTTTTCGGTAGCAGTCTTGATATACCCTGTATAATAAAAGAAAAAAAAAGTTTTTTTTATCGGTTGCCACGCTTAAAAAGTTGAATTAATATCAAAGAAAAACAAAGGAAAAAATACTGCATAAATTAAATAAATAAATAATTATAATTACATAAGTTGATAAAAAATGCTATGCAATAACTTTAGCCGCGGCAGTCTCCGAGTGACACACGTCTTTTTTTTGCGTTTAGTGTTAATTAGTCTGAGATGCCCAAAACAAGTTTCCCGTAACAACAACAAAAAATATAAAGATATCAAATCAAATATATTGCAAATGGGAATTTGACGGGCAACACTATTCGACATTCACTAGATAATCTAAAATTAGTGTGACTTTGGTGATCATTTGATACCATCCACATGAAATTCTATTACTATAATCTAAATATATCAGCTCAAAACGGGCCATCGCTGCGCTTAGAACTTCTCTTTAACTTAGAGTTCAATTGAGTGGGCTTAGGTCATAGTTCAACACGTGTTTTACTGGCTGATACATACAGTTTATCACACAAGGTCCAAAAGCACGCTAATGCGGCACTCTTGAGTGCACTGAGTTGAACCGTGCGTTTTTATGCTATCCCAATATAAAAAATAAGTATTGAAAAAAAAAATGCATAAAAATATTGCATAGAAATATTAATTACTTACTTAGGTACTTTTCGGAGTCATGTGTGTATTGATAGTCAATCATCACGCACTAAAACGGTGGAGGAAAACATCGTGAGGAATCCTGCATACCATAGCGATTTATAAAATTTCTATGGTATCTAAGTCTGCCAACCCGCACTAGGCCAGCGTGGTGGCCTATATGGCCTAACCACTCTCAATGGTACTCTCGATTGTAGAGGAGGCCCGTACCCTGCAGTGGGACTTATATGGGCTGATACAGACAGATATTAACTAATTTTTACTCAATGATTTATTGCACATTTCATTTTGAGCCATTAACTTTATATTAAATTTTGTCATTTTAATATGAAATTAAAATTACATCATAACTGTATTATATTTATTAATTGTTTGTGGTCAATTTCAATTGTTAGTTTTATCATGCTAATTATGTAGCTCGAATGAGTTACATCTTATTTTTTTATTGCGTATGGCGAGACGAGCATGCTTTTCGCTTGATGGTAAGCGATACGACCACTCATGAACAGTAGCAAAACCAAACAACAACATGAATTACGAAGCAATGCTTGGCCTTCCACTGCGCTCGTCATTCTAAGATATAAAGTGTTATGTCTCAATATGTCTAGTAGATAATCTAGATACAATTACCTTCAAACCGGAACCCAACAGTACATTTACACTGCTGTTAGGTGGGAGAAAATGACATCGCGGTTGTACCTACCCAGGCGGCCTCTCAGACGTGAGACTTACCACCAGTTTAAGTTAGTTGACATAGTTTTATCATAAATTCATATTTAAAGCCAATTGTGTGATTATAATTTCTACAATAATAATTTCATTTAGACTTTAGATGAGTTTTCATCCATTAAGTGTGTGAAATAGCCTTAAAGACTACTTACCGAACATTAAAATAACTAATTTTAAAATCATATACAAGGTATATCAAGATTGCTACCGAAAACGGAACCGGGTAGTAGTTTTAGACTACAAATACAATGCAACTAAAAATGTTGCATAGAAACGCGACAATTGTTTTTGTGATTTTTTAAATGTCATCTGTTTTGGGCGGTAAATTCATAGCTTTTGCTAAAATAATAATTCAAACACTTGCGTACCATAGTGTCTCTCAAATTAAAAAGGTGTACACCTCAGTGTACACTGGTATTTTAGCAAAAATTATGTATTTACCACCCAACTCCGGTGACATTTCAAAAGTCACAAAAACAATTTTAGCGTTTCATTGCGAATTTTTTTATTGCATTGTGTCCGAAGTCGTCGTACCGTCTGGCTTCGCTTTCGATAGCAGTTTTGATATAACCAGTATGTAATTATATAATTTTATCATGTTAATTTCGTAAAGATTTGATAACATCGGAGATACCGATTGACCTGTTCGTGCTAAACAGTTTAAACACTAAAGCGGTCAATATAACATTGACCTTATCGGCACCTCACGTTCAATCTACAGACTAAATAATTATGATAACGGACATCCTTGAGAAACCGATAGCCTAATTCGTATTGCAGAAACAGAGGTCGCAAATTTGCACCCCGAGATATCCCAAGGTCATTGACCTCCCAGCCCCGCCAGCTTGAGTCCCTAACAAATCATACGCTGGAATGTATTGAGGTCTATACACGTAGCATCATTTAGGTAACCTAACCTTAATTTAAAAATTAAAATGAAAGATCGCAATAGTATATTACGGTTCAATTTTAAATAGCATAGAAGAATGTGGTAATTGTGGTGATGGTAAAAACAAAGTAGGGTCCACCACTTTGTTTTTGAGACCTGATGAAAAATACTTGACTTATAATTAGTAATCATTGTGGTATTATACTAGAGCGGACATCGGGAACAAAATCTCTGCGCATTGTACTGGTACTTGATTCTCACGTGCACACTGGAACATAGTGAAGCGAGAGCGAAAATCATATTATTGCGTAGGCGTGACAGAGACAGGAATAAAAGGAGCGTTCCAGTACTTTTCATTTTTATCACAAATATTTTCCTAGACTGCCCCTCTCTTCTTCTGCTTATCTCGTATCCATCCAAAGGTTGTCTGTAAGAAATCGCCTAGAGCGATAAGACCGCCTTCTGTACTTTTTATTGTATGTTATATGTTAATGTTGTCCTCTTTATGTGCAGTTAAGAATAAATAAATAAATAAATTTTGTGTAAGTGTATAATATCATCTCATCTATAATATCTCAAGCAAAAATAGACAAATCGATGGTATTTACCCAGACGGCCTCTTATAATATACATAAAACGTACCACTCAGGTTCACAAACTCCATGCATAAAATATTACATTACAGCATAATTATAAAATTAATTAGGCATACACGATAAAAACGTGTATTTTAGTATAGCCACTTTTGTATATTTTGATTTAAATCTAAAAACCAGATTAGAAACATGTATTACGTTCCATTGTATAGGGAGCACATTATCTTTATTAAGTATACTGCATGGTTATGAAAGCTTTCATATATAAAAAAATAACAGGACAAGAGATGGGTGTCTCTCACTGATAAACATTATTATTATATAGGTGATGGAAAACATGGCGGGAAACCTGTATACCATAGCGATTTATACAAACTTAATTGTATGTAAAGCTAACCCACACTAGGCCAGCGTGATAGACTATAATATGACCTAACCCATTTACTGGTAGGTCTCACATATGTAGCCTGATTAGGTACCACAGCAGGGTCTAATTCTCCCAGCAAACAGCAGCGTAAACGCACTTTTGTGTGTGTTTGGACGCATCGTCTTAGATCTCGAATGGCGGGCGCAGTGGAAATATATACATTGTACATAAATAAATAAATACACCCAAAAATAACAAAGACATAGTCCTGATCCCACTTTAAGATCGAGACTTGTGTCATGGGTATCAGAAACTTCGAGAGACTTTTAGGTCTCACAAACACCCAGACTCGAAAAAAATACCTTTAGTTCACACTCATATTTATTTCGAATTTAGAACGCGTGGCCTCTCGCTTCACAGCCAGTGCAGCATCTAACCAACTACGCCACGGAGGGGGTCGGAATGAAATTACATACAATTTCCTTTGAATCGCCTTCGAAGTAATGAAGTTTCGGTTGAAAATTGCACTAGTTCACTTGGGTAGATTCTATATCGGCGTTTACGTTTAGTTATTGAGTATTATTATAATTTCAGAAAAACTATGTGGAGAGGGTAATGTAATTTCTCATTTTAATATACATAAATTCTTACTACTACCAAATTTGCGGAAGTCCATTCTTTTCTGAATATAAATGTGTTCATTATTTTTATTTTAAGTGGTATTCAAGTATCATTTGTCCTTCAGTTTGTTCTTATTATTTTCAAAGTTTTTTTTTAATTTAAAGCTTGTGATTGTTCAAATGTTACACTCAATTTTTATTTGATATTTACATTTTAGCAATATCCGTTTATTATTGTTACTTCAATGCCGTTTAATGTTCACTGAGTAACCGGTGAAAATAAATAATATTTATTTAAAGTATTTTTATATTTTATTTATCTCTATCGAACTCTGTTGTGGAGGAGACCCATTCTGAGTAATGAGTAAATCTGAGCTGGTATGTTAAAATAAAATTCATTCTATTTATTTTACCACAATATAGTCCGCCTATAAGTTGGATGGACAACGAACTTAAGTTGCAGGAAGTCCCTGGATGCAGGCCGCTTCCAAGAGGTCGATGTGGAGATCCTTGAGGGAGGCCTACGTTCAGCAGTTGACTTCCTTTGGCTGCTATCCACTTGTTCATAAAGGCAGTTTTTGAATATGTATTTCATGAGTATAAGCGAGTGTTTTTTTCAACTACGCATAAAATCAACACTTATATTTTTTTATATTTTATTCTTATTTCATAAAATTGTTATAGTTCATTAAAGGCAAGACAATTTTAATGTGTCAAAAAAAACCTATTTAAACTTGGCGCCTTTTGCTACCTACAAATAATAATAATGAAATAAAATATTCTTAAAATCTGATATCTGTGGGAAACATGCTCATTACAAAATATTAATAATTCGATTGTATTATTTTTATTTTAAACTAGCTGTGCCCGCGACTTCGTCAGCGTGAAATTTAACAAAAGCTCTATTTTTCTAAAATAAAATATTTTTTCTAAAATAAATGTAGCCTGAGTTACTCCTTGTTATATCAGCTACCCGATGATAAAAGTCCCGTCAAAATCGGTCCAGCCATTTCAGAGATTAGCCGGAACAAACAGACAGACAGACAGACAGACAAAAAAATTTAAGATCATTTTCGTTTTAGGTATCGTGTATATAACGATATGTAGTCGGACATTTTCTTTAATTTTCACTTTACAAACAGACACTTCAATTTTATTCATATGTATGGATACGAAATAAATATTCACGCCGGTGGTGTATATAAACTGCCTGTACTCTCACATAAATTAAGCCCCATAGTCGTCCCCAACTTACACATTCACTTCCCCAGGAACAAAAAGAGAAAAATGACCCTACGCCTCCACAATATGTTTTACGCAAGACAAAGTGACTACCCTGTGTAACAAGCGGACAGCACATCAGCGAAAGCAACAAAACTTTCATACACATAAAACTAAAATATTTTATAAAAAAAATACGATACGAAGCTATTATTACTACATCCATAATTTAAATAAAAATAAATACATAAAAGAGACTTTTATCTCCTCCCTGTCTCGATTTTGAGCAGCCCACGTCACCTGCAGCAAGCCAACCGATTATTCCTCGACACACTTCTGACTTTTCGGAGTTATTTGGGCTTTGATAAATCAATCGCCACGCACTTTAACGGTGAAGGAAAACATCGTGAGAAAAATGCATACTATAGCGATTTTGTAAGAATTTCTATAAAAGTCCGCCAAATCGCACTAGCCCAGCGTGGTGGATTACATAGCCAAACTCCTCTCAATCGTACTCTCGATTGTAGAGGAGGCCCATGCCCTGTGTGCATTCGTAGTCTAAGTGACAGTTGCGCAGTCACTTAGACGCCGCTTGTGAAACGTCAGGCTGCGCATTGGAATGCCAAGCATTGCTTTGTTATTCAAGGCGTTTTTGTTTGCGAATATCAGGCGAATAGCATGATGGCCTCGCCATTCGTTTCAATAAAAAAAAACTTAGTAAAAACCAGTACAGCCATATTCTTTTTGGTTTTATTTGTTTTCCACATTAAAATAGTTTCTTGTTTTGCATCAAATAATGCAAAGTTTTAGGTTTTTGAATAATTATAACATGTACAAAGAACTCTTAAATTACAAGACTGTTACGGAAATTATCAAAAATAGTTTGCAAAGTCCATATTAGGTGCGTTCAGTTGATTTTAAGCCTTGATTAGAGGTTATAGAATTTATTCTTAATTACAGATTTTACTTTTTGCTTAATGTATGTATTTATAACATAATCAGCGAATGAGGAAGATAAATATTATTATTGTTAATATGATTTAATCGCCTATAAAATAATATCTATGCATAATTAATACTTTTAGTCTGAAAACAGATGCATATTAAATTAGCGCTATTTACGAGATTTTTGTTTATACTTTATGGGCCTTATTAATAAACTCGGATGAGCGAAGGATTAACTTTAGGCCTTGGGCTTGAGAATTCACTCTATTATTATGAATAGCTAGAATTACTATATTAATAAAAATCTATGTTCTTAAGCCTAACATGATCCTGTTATGCCAATCCACTGATTTTAAAAGTGAATAGAATGGTCAAAATAAATTAGTCAATTTTAAAGCTTTGGGCTAAAGTTTAATCTCTCGCTCATCCGAGTTTATTAATAAGGCCCCATATATTAAATCAATACATTTTAAACTATTATTGTAATCCATTTCTACATCATTAACAAGTTTTGGGCATTTCATAAATAAATATTTATTATGTAAGACAATTTGAGCGATTATTAAATAAAGTTAAATGATATGGACTGACACCCTTACCGATTTATGAAATACAATACATAGTGTCGCGGGTATCAGAAACTACGAGAGACTTTTCGGTCTCACAAACACCCAGACCCGAAATTACAACCAATGGATCACCGCCAAATAGTAGTGTAAATGCACTGTTGTGTTTCGGATCGAAGGACATCGTAGCCCGAGTAACTACTGTGACGTTGTGGGAATGTCACCTCTTATATTTGCGATCTATAGTTCAATACTCGGCATAAATCCTATTGTCTATGCCAATCAACGCCTCCGTTGCGCTGATTGGTTGATTCATTTCTAACATCTGTCAAAATTGACGTGCGAACTGTCATCGGCGCTTGCTTAAATACGCGTGTAACGGCGCTCGCGCTTTTTTTTCCTTAACCTTAAAGCCGCGTGCTACCACGCGTCTTTCTGAACCCGCTGGGGTTCTTCTCCTTGGCGTTCTTGGCGTACTTGGCGTTCTTGGCGTCCCTTTCGCTTACTTCGCTGCCCGCTGTTGCTCCGCACCGCTTCCAGCCCGACTGCAACCGAGCCTGCGCCTGCCGCTGACCTGCGCACCGTAACCGGCCACGTGGCAGCTGACTTCGCCGGCGAGCTGTCGCCGGGTTCCGCCACGTGCCGAAGACCCGGATCAGTGTCCAGTGAAGGCCAGTGACTCCTGTTGCATACCACCAGCAACAGTGCCGGGTGTAAACAGTGATGCGAATCTATTAAAGCCCGAACCACGTAATTACCCTGAGTTCTCATTTAACTACCTACCCCTACCTGCGGGCGGCCTAACCCGCCGCAACTGGACATATCTGTTGTCTCACGATCGCGAGCGCAGTGGAACAAAGCATTGCCTTTTAATTCAGGTGTTGTTTGGATTTGCTACTGTTCATGAGCGGTCGCATCGCTTACCATCAGGCGAACGGCATGCTCGTCTCGCCATTCAATGCAATATAATAATAATTAAAAAAACTTTGTCTTAGTGTGGAGATCGAACCTACGGCCTCTCATTTCACACAGTAACCAACTGCGCCACGGAAGCAAAAAGTAATGTATTTCACTAAGACACAATAAGCACTGCACTGCATATATTTAGGTAGCCCTAAAGATATTAGGTGTTTAGTCACTGAAAACCCAATAATTACTGGCAACAAAGCCCTTGCAACTGAAACACAACAACAATTTTATAATTACCAGACGACATACGAGGGACATATCAATTATAACATGGGAAATACCGGGTATCTCAAGACTGCTACCGAAAACGAAGCCGGGTGGTAGTTTTAGTGACTACAAACATAATACAATTAAAAATTTCGCAAAGAAACGCGACAATTATTTTTTATGATTTTTTAAATATCGTCATTTTTGGGTGGTAAATCCATAGTTTTTGCTAAAATAATAATTTAAACTCTTTTATACCTTAGAGTATTTATAAATAAAAGGGTATACACTATTATTTTAGGAAAAAATGTATTTACCACCCAAATATGGCCATAGGAAAAAAATAACAAAAAAAAGTTGTCGCTTTTTTTTCAACTTTTTCTGTTGCATTGTGTCTGAAGTCGCTTAAACTGCCACCCGGCTTCGTTTTCGGTAGCAGTCTTGATATACCCTGTATAAAGTGAGTATTCTGAACGATATTTTTCTCACACCGTTATCTTATTTGTGTTATAATATACAGCCGTTCTCTATAATCTATCTATCTTTAACCAAATATTTCATTTGATATTTCGATGCATTTTATTTTATTCTCTTAGGGAAACTTAAAGCTCAATTAAATTAATAACAAATATTAGGTATTATGATAGTCACATGCCAATCACAAGTGTCCACATATATACACATAAAAGAATGCATTATTTATGTTTCAGTTAACAAGTTAGGGAGGTAGGTATAGATATGGTGCCTATTTCTATAGATAGCTAGATTTGTGGCTAGATTAGATGAATAGATATGTCTAGTTTTGTTTAATGAAGCATAGAATTGTACCGACATAGTCATGGTAGCTATTTTAACCACTTTGATAGATACGATATAAAGAATGGCCTTTAGGCTGCATTTTAATTGAAACAAAGAATTGACGCGGAACGGAGTTTTTTAAGATTTGAAACATAATCATTGTGAGACCGTAAAGTCTCTCGTAGTTCCTGATACCCAGAACCCACGACACAAGACTCGATCTTAGATTGGAGTCAGGACTATGAATGTGACTGTTGGGTGTATTTATTGATTTATTGGATATTTCATGTTACCATAGGGTCTTTAGTAAAGTGGAGGCCTTAATGTTGTTAAATGCGTCAACTTTGCATATGTCTTCGGTAGTATAGTGGTCAGTATCCCCGCCTGTCACGCGGGAGACCGCGGTTCGATTCCCCGCCGGAGAGAACGTACTTTCTATTTTGTACTTTTTTTTGGGCTTAGAAAGAAAGTCTATTTATTTATTTATCTAACACTTCATTGTACATCATATACATAACAATAACAATACAAAATGAAATTAAATGTATGCACAAGTGGCGGTCTTATTGCTTGAAGCTATCTCTGCCAGACAACCAATCTAAATCTTTGTATAATATTGAAATGTAACAAACAAGTTTTTACGGACTTTATCGCGTATTTGGTGGTATTAAAAATGTTGTACTACTTTTAATAAAAAAAGCATTCATTTTAATTTTAAGAATTAAATTAATTCGATTACGTCATTTGACCGTTTATTATGCATATTTTAAGCGAGGCATAATAAAAATTAAAAAGAAGACAGATAGATACATAAAAACGTTCATTATGGCTATGATAAACAATCGTAAAGAGATAACATCAACATACTATATAGGTAATAATTACGTATAGTTACATAATATGTAGGATATTGTGGCTGGAATCAGACCCAGCTCAGCAATATGCAATGCTCCAAGGAACAAAGCAAATGGCAATCTTTTGGATAAGCGTGTGACTAGCAATTAACTTCCTGTGTCTGTGAAAAGTGAAATAGTAGGCGCATAAATTCAAGTATTAAGAATTTTGAAAATAAGGGATAGAATAAAATATATATATATATAAAGTCTAAACAGGAAAAGTATGTTTAAAGTGACTCTGCCAATTTATTGAGTAAGTGTTGGCGAACCTTCATCTTGAATTCCAAACGGGTACGGGACGCCCTAATATCGAGGGGGCGTGCGGTCCAAAGAAGAATAGATTTTACAGAGAAGGAAGACAAATATTCTCTGTAGTGGCGCAGTTGATCCCCGCAATGACACAAATGATTTGTCCGATCCACAGTAGCTTCGGGTCTGGGTGTTTGTGAGACCGAAAAGTCTCTCGCAGTTCCTGATACCAATGACACAAGAAGATGTAAGGTCTTAGTGGTGGGCTCAGGGAGGTTACTACGTAAAACGATACGAACTTCGAATGTTCGGACGCTGTACGTAAAACTTCACTAATGTGCTTACATACTCCACAAAATGCTGGATTCCTCTATTACGATTACATAGCAACCAAAGACTAAGTTCGGAGAAAATGATAAGTATAATAAAGAAGTTATTGATTTTTAGAAGTGGAAATCTTATTATCTTATACTTAGACAGCCTCCGTAGCGCAGTTGGTTAGACGCCGCCTGTGAAACGAGAGGCCGCGGGTTCGATTCCCGCACCGAGAGAAATGTTTGTGCGGCCCACAAATATTTCTTCCGGGTCTGGGTGTTTGTGAGACCGAAAAGTCTCTCGTAGTTCCTGATACCCACGACACAAGACTCGATCTTAGTGTGGGGTCAGGACTATGTATGTGACTGTTGGGTGTATTTATTATTATTATTATTATTATTAATCCGGACGTCGAACATCCGAACATTCGAAGTTCGTATCGTTTTATAGACTAACCCCCAGAGTATACTGATTCTTCGTTCTGGACACTTTCCCTTCACTCATCATTTTAAATATAGTGTAAACATATTCGTATTTAAAATATATATTTTTTTATTTTAAATATAGCGAAACATGTTCGTATTTAAAATATATACAACTTGAAACTAATACCAATAATATATTATTAATAAACTGCTCTGGTTAAAACCAACTTCAACTTTCGTAATAATCACTATATTGAAAACTGATTTTGAAAAGAGCAACACTAGAGTTTTTTGCCCGTTCTTCCCTACTAGTGAAAACCGGTTTTCGAACGGAGTGGTTGGCTGAACCTAAACTATGTTGAACAATTTAATGAATTAAAAAATATAAATGATAGTAAAACTCTTTATTATTATACCACAAAACATGCAATAAAAATATGAAGCAGATATACATTTTGTTGATGTGCGTGGTGGCCTGTTAGTAAAACAGACTAGACGCGACTGCCAACATGTTCATGGTGGTCGCGGGTTCGAATCCCAGGGCACATCTCTGACTTTTCGGAGTCATGTGTGTATTGATAGTCAATCACCACGCACTAAAACGGTGAAGGAAATCATCGTGCGGAAACCTGCATACCATAGCGATTTATAAAAAAAACTGTGGTATGTAAGTCCGATAACCCGCACGAGGCCAGCGTGGTGGACTATATGGCCTAACCACTCTCAATCGTAATCTCGATTGTAGAGTAGGCCCGTGCCCTGCAGTGGGACGTATATGGGCTCATACAGATACATTTTGTGAAACAATTGGCAACCTTATCGCTAAAAGCGATATTTTCCAGCCAACCATTAAAACAGGTAAAAAATACCAGGAGACATTGGCGGAAAAATGAATTTCCATTTTTATTTAAAAACACGCACTTCTGTCATATTAATTCATAATATACCCCAACTCCACCGAAATCTTTTGGTGCAGAAGTTCATATGAAATTCAAATTTCTTATGAGGAAGAAATTTGTTACCGTATGTATATTTATGTATGTAAGTGCTCTCGATTGTAGAGTAGGCCCGTGCCCTGCAGTGGGACGTATATGGGTTGATACAGATGTATATTTATGTACCTATACACCAAAGGCAGGGTCCAAGGGCAGAGATCCCATTTTGTCATTTCCTCATTCACTAACTTTTACTGTGCTTTTACTATGCCTTTCATATTTTTTTTAGTTTAAAATATCTTTATTTACCTTAATAATTATCCCATCAAAAACATCCTGTAAAAAAATTCCAAGTCTCGCAGCTCAGGTTTTCTACCGCAAAAAATTGTGAGATGCATGTTATACCAAGTCGATTAATTTATTTAGTTCTTAAGGTCCCTTAAGAACTAAATAAAATTATTACGTTAGTTATTACCATATCAATATTAAAAATTCTTTACGTTTTAAATAAATGGATCGACTTGGCCATCGCATGAAAACATAATGTATCATACAATTTATACATAATGCTGCTGGACGGGGGCTCGGCCGCGCCCCCAGATAATATTTGAATTAAAAGTGTACATTGTGAGTCCTATTAATCCAAAGCAATGATAATTTCTTAATTTTTAGGGTTTGGAAACCCTTATTAAAATCTTTTAGCAGATGTGACGTTGTGAGAGTGTCACCTCTAATATTTGCGGTCTATGGTTCAATAGTCGGCATAAATCCTATTGTCTATGCCAATCAACGCCTCCGTTGCGCTGATTGGTTGATTCCATCTGACATCTGTCAGATGTGACGTACGAACTGTCATCGGTGCTCGCTTAAATACGCGTGTAACGGCGCTCGCGTCCTTTTCCCTAACCTGAAAGCCGCGTGCTACCACGCGTCTTTCCGAACCCGCTGGGGTGAGTGTTCAGTGTTCTATTTGCTAACCGCTTAACTGCTTGTTTGTCAGTGTATTCTGTCTGCCGGGCTTGTGAGCTACCACGAGTCGCTGGCACGGAATGCAAACCTAGTTTGCATTCCGATTTCTTGGACGCTGATTCCAGGTTCTTCGTTCTTCGTTCTTCTTCTTCTACTTGGCGTTCTTGGCGTCCTTTTCTGCTAACTCCGTGCTTCGCTGCCCGCTTTGCTCCGCACCACTTCCTGCCGGACTGCATCCGAGCCTGCGCCTGCCGCTGACCTGCGCACCGTGTCCGGCCACGTGGCAGCTGACCCCGCCGGTGAGCTGTCGCCAGATCCCGCCACGTGCCAAAGACCCGGATCAGTGTCCAGTGAAGGCCAGTGACTCCTGTTGCATACCACCAGCAACAGTGCCGGGTGTAAATAGTGATGCGAAATTATTAAAGCCCGAACCACGTAACTACCCTGAGTTCTCATTTACATACCTACCCCTACCTGCGGGCGGCCTAACCCGCCGCACAGAAGAGTAACTTAAAGAATCCTACATAACTTTACATCTTAACAACAAATCAATCATTATATTTTATTGTATGCTTAGCAATCGCTATACAATTTACGAACTTGATGGAAATAATTATATCATTCAACCACATTAGGAGGTAGTCTGCAAAAAAAACTCGGCCACTGTGTTTGCGAACTGTTGTTTACAACAAGCAGCGGGAACAAAGGTAAGTACAAAGTTAATCATGTATTAATGCGTGCGAGAAATGCCTTTCACTTAATTGAGGTTACAAGTTGGATAAATCGTTTAGTTTATTTAATTACAGCTGAATAGATGCTTCGCATACATGAGATACTGTCCTAGAGGGGACAATGCATACAAAATGTTAGTACCAAAAATGAACGGCCTCCATGGCACAGTCGGTTCTAACCGCCGCGCCGCCTGTGAAGAGGAGGCCGGTGGTTCGATCCTTGCACCGAGAGAAATGTTTGTGCGACCCAGAAATATTTACTTCAGGTCTGGGTGTTTTTGCAACCGAAAAGACTCTGGTAGTTCTTGATACCCGCGACGCAAGACTATGTGTATTTACTTAACCATGTTTCGTATCGTAGAAACATCCTTTCGATCTCATTTCTGCATGTCCTAAAAAAATAATAAGCCTCTCTCAAAGAACACTTTAGATTACTCACAACATTGAATTACAATACAAGGAAGTGAAAAAACATTTTCAATACTTATACAATAATTAATTTATTTCCACAATATCCATAAAAATAAATAAACGTATAAATCAATTCCTAGTAACCATTCTTATAACTGAGTTATTTTTTTGTTTATTTAACTTTTTTCTTCTTATCTTCTGCTGTGCCGTGAATTAAGTTATTTAGTTTCCATTGCACTATGTAGCTGATGTATGCCAACAGGGCTACATACATGTGCAGCAATGCAAAATGGACAGTTCCAAAAAGCACTTCTAAAATAGGGTATAGCCATACACCCGTCTCGAAGTATGTGAAATGCAATCTGAAAACATTAAATGATATAGTCATATTTTATTAATATCTTATGGTAGTACCGTACTGCATCAGCGTATACGTCCCACTGTAGGAAACGGGCCTCCCCCACAATCCAGAGTACGATTGAGACAAAGGGAGATTAGATAAGGGCCTCGCCTACAATCAAAAATTTCATCGTGAAAGCTGAGACCACTTTCGAGGGTCGGATCATATGCTGGTTTACCAACTTCACATACCACTGAAACTCTTATAAAATCGCTATGGTATGAAGGTTTCCTCACGATTTACTACTTGGTAATTGACATATGACTCCGCAAAGAAGTGTACTTTAGGATTTGAATCCGGAACCACCATCTGGGCAGCTACGACCGTTATAAACATCAAACAATTCCGAAAAAAAAAATCCGTGGTAAAAGTCCGCCAACCCGGATTAGGCCAGCGTGGTGGACTATATGCCCTAACCACTCTCAATCGTATTCTCGATTATAAACGAGTCACGTACTCTGCAGTGGGACGTATGTGGGCTTATACAGAATAAAAAAGTGATACTTACACACACCCATACACAATCATATGTAAGGTTAGCTGCATGACATTCCTCGCATGGGTCTTGGGTTCTGTCCTGGGCCAGAACAGCACTTCCCATAGCACTACAGGGACAATTGCAGAGTGTATCACGTGGTTTGACGTGTTAGTGACTATCTTGTCCAGGAATACAGGGAACACTAGACTCCTGTCGTACAGGAATAAGGTCCAGAATAGAATGCATACTACCTGGATAAAAAAGTAATTACTAAGTTTGTATAAGATACTTTCGTGGGCCAGTTGGTTAAGGCTTTTTTTTAATACAAGAAGCTACAAGTTCGATAAAGGTATCTAGAGAAATGTTGGTATGACCCACAAGTATTCGTTTCGGGTCTGGGGGGTTAGTCTACAATCCGAAAGGAAACTGGTGGTAGGTCTCTCATATGTATGAGGCTGCCTGGGCGGGTACCACCGCAATGTCTATTTCTCCCGTCAAACAGCAGTTTAAATGCACTGGTGTGTTTCGGATTGAAGGACATTGTAGCCAGAGTAACTACTGGACATATTGAGACTTAACATCTTGTGTCTCAGGATGGCGAGCGCAGTGGAGTGCCAAGCATTGCTTTGTGATTGAAGGTGTTGTTTGGTTTTGCTACTGTTCATGAGCGGTCGCATCGCTTACCAGCAGGCGAACGGCATGCTCGTCTCGCCATTAACTGCAATAAAAAAAAACTCGAAAGTTCGAACGATGTACGTAAATTGTACAAATGTGCCTAGGGACTCCACAAAATGTTTGAATCATCTATGGTACGTCGTAACCATACACTAAGTTCGGAGTGAATGTAATGTAATTATCATAGAAAATAGTATTGATTTTGAGAAGTCTATTAAATCGTATTTTTGGAAATGTTTCGTACCCATGAGCAGTCGTATTGCTAACCATCAGGCGAATGACATGTTTATGCGACTTTTGAATATACTTGTTTGTTTATTATATTTGTAATTTTCACCAAACCACACCATCACTACACATAGATATTCCATCAGCTCTATATTTTTAGATGTTCAAAATCATTGAATTGGATATAAATAGCGCCATCTATCTGAACACAACAACAACACTAGTTGAGTTTTCATGAATAACTAAGCGATGGCGCTACTTGTCGAAACTAGCATGGCTACTCGTATGAAGTATGAACTACCGTCTCAAAAGAACAAATATAATGTAAAAATGTAACTTTAATCAGTTACCTCGATCAATAGTAATACGATCAAGTAAAATACACACAAGAATTTGTTACTGTTAAAATTAAATATCGAAACATGGGCTGTCATCTTTATGGTTCTGGGAACGGTTTCAGGTTCGGGCAATAGACTTTACGAATTGTGGAGTATACTAGTGGTACGTTTGCCTTCAGTTTCAGGAATATAAGTGTCCGCTTATGTATGGCTATTACAGAATACAGTCACTATAAATAAAATCAAACGTAAACAAACTTACCTAGACTACTAGGCCATACAAGGCCACCGAACATAATCTCTCTCCCCGCCTGAAGCTGTTTAGGTAGTTTGTAATTCTTTTTGCTTCCATTAATTAATATTAAAATATCACAGAATAATCCCAGACACGCATAGCCTATTTGGAGTCCCTGAAACGAGAAACAAAACATATTTAATAACTGCATACATTGACATAAATATATTATAGATAGGGAGTTAAGCAAGTAAAGTGTTCCGACGTAAGTGGTGCGCGCGTAAAAATCTAGAAGAGCGTTACCGAAATTAGTCGTCGCTCGCAACAATTTTGGAAATCCGTGCTTGTATTATGACAGAATATTTAATAAAAATGAAGATATTTTTTTTTATCACCAGTTAGATTAAATCTATTAAATGAAGTTAGTGTTATAGTTATTTTAGCGTGATTTTCACGGTCATCTTTTTGAAACTCCAAATGTACTTAGTCTAAATCAATGACTACAAACTGTTGATGATGACTACAAAAAAACGCATTTTTTTTTTCATGGGGCTATTCAAACATATTATCTTGACTGGCCACTGGTCAATAAGTGATGTGAAGTGAATGCTTTACTATTGTTTTTGTTCGGAGACAGATATTGTTGGAGGTCAAATATCCTTTCTTTCCCGTCCTTTAGAAAAGTCCAGTTTCGAGCTTATAATCGCCGCCTTTTTAAATTCAGTCCACCTCAAATCAGGATATCGCTTTTAATTATTTTTTAACACAAGTACAGGCCAATCCGCACTAGGCCAGCGTGGTGGACTATATGGCTTAACCACTCTCAATCGTACTTACGATTGTAGAGTAGGCCCGTGCCCTGCAGCATATACGTCATATGGGCTGATACAGATACATGATACTAAACAGCATTCGTGGCGCAGTTGGTTTGACGCCGGCTGTCAATCGAAAGACCGCGGGTTTAATCCTCGCACCAAAACAAATATTTTTATGAACAACATGTATTAGTTTCGGGTCTGGATATTTGTGAGACCGAAAAGTCTCTCGTAGTTCCTTATACCCACGATACAAGACTCGATCTTGTTGTGGGGTCAAGACTATGTATGTGACTATTGGGGGTATTTATTTATTATTATCACTTATCGAGGCTTTTACCTTGTCCTATAGGACTTAATAATCCATCCATAATATAATATCATAAGTGCGCCATTAGGTACATAGTATCAGTGTATGTTCTCAAGGACATCCACACATTATGACTGCAATTACACGCAGTTTCCTTTTAGTAATTATATACCATTATATACCATTACATAAACACCGTATAAAAGTGCCTTTATTTTACCTAAACGCATATACGAGACTAGCAAAGTGTTCATTAAGGACGATTCTTACTGGGATCCCTTCTGATAAAAATATGTTAGAACAAAATAGCGAATTTTTGTGCTTGATCCATCATATATAAGTTTCTCAAGTAGATTTTGTACTCAGTGAAAAATGAAAATGAAATGAAAATATTTATTGAATCCATAAAATGTCATACACTATTTAGATTCATTTTTTTTTCCCACTACCACCCAGTTCACAAGGCTGTTTTCGCCAGAGAAGAACGGGCAAGAAACTCTAGCGTTGCTCTTTTCAAAATAAGTTTACAATACAGTGATCATACAGGAGTTCAAATTCAGAGCAGTTCATAAATTATATAATAATTACTAGCGGCCCGGCCCGGCTTCGCCTGGGTGCAGATACTTTTTTATTTTACTCCACACCAAATACGTGTTATTTTTCGTATAAGCTCTTGTATACCTAAACATAAATTAGCTATCCTATTGTCCTGCTCAATTCCGTCGCATCCCGTCTGTTCATTCACTTCCCGATACGTCGCGTCCTTTCTCTTAATTAACCATCCCATCTTATACCGTGCATTTACATTTCGTCCTATTAAATCTGTCAGCTATCCCAGTCTTCTCTCCTACCTCCCACTCTATTATATCCAGTTTCTCTCTACTTTCTAAACACTTTATCGATTTTGATTATCCATGCAATATCTCATCCCTTATTTCACCCCCACTATGCTGTTTTTCCAAATAGTAGAAATGCACTCACACACACACAATTAACGTAGAAACAATTATATTTAACTGGTTTTTGAAGACACAGGCAACGCCTAATTTGAGAATCCCTGCAATATTCTCCATAATTATATAAAAATTTTATTTTATTCAGTTCAGTTCAGTTTTTATTTTTATGTGTTATTTTATTAAAGATTTTTCATTTTCAAGTGAAATTCTATCTTGAAATGAAGTAAAACTTAATACATGTGAATATTATTTATTTAATTGTCCTATATTTATGTAGCATCATAATATACTCTTTAGTTTACAATAAATTCCTGAACGTATGCATAAATATTTGACAATCAATTTAAATGTCAACCACTTTTCATTACTGTCATTAATTTACATCTTTAAAATCTAAAATACGCCATAAATCGAATATTGTGGCTATGTGTTGTCGATTCGAAACCTTTATTTAAATACGTTATTTAATTTTAGGGAAGAGTTTACCGTATCGACGCTATGAACATTAAATCTTTGACAGTTACAAACCCATGAACATTTTGTATGGTGAAAAGGTTTTTTCCTTTTTTTATACTTTCGTCAATTCAATCGAGATAAAAATTATCCCACCTTTAAGTTGGATCAAATAACATATATCTACAAAATTTCATTATAATCAGTTGAGTGGTTTAGGAGTCCATCGCGGACAAACAACGTGACACGTGAATTATATATATTAAGATATTGTACGGCTGAGTTAACTGTGGTCGCCCTGACCGCGGAATCGGTATACACTGTTGAGCAAAAGCAATGAAAGGCAATAAAAAAATTAAAAAAGAAAAACAAAGTAATTAATATTATCATTATAAGCAAATTGAGCAGACCAGTCTACACAAACAGCACCCGTTCACGAGTATGACGCATGTGCCAGCCATCGGTCTCCTCAACCGTGTTATAGGGAAGTGACCGACCCGGCACACGACGCCGCCGCAAGCACAGACCTTTAAGCGAGCATGACGTACTCAAATTGCCTACAACTATGGTGACACAAGTGGGATAATTATTTTAATTATATTTAACAGAGTACACACACATCCGGTTCGGGGACTTATATTATGTTTTATTCCCACGCCTTACTATCTTCTAAGTATTCTGAAATTTTATAATAGGCTTTATTACACAGCTGTCGTTTAATATTAGATTTAAATTTGTTTATAGTTAAGGCTTTTATGTGAGTGGGAACTTTATTATAGAAATGTATACAGTAACCCTTAAAAGATTTGCTAATTTTCTGGAGCCTGGTCTTATGACTGACTAGGTTATTTCTGTTTCTAGTATTTCTGTCATGAATATCGCTAACCTTTTGAAATTGTTCTATATTCTTATGGACATACATTAAATTAGCGAATATAAATTCTGATGCTACTGTCATTATATTTATTTCTTTAAATTTTTCTCTCAGAGATTGTCTGGAGCCTAACGAATAAATAGATCTTATGGCTCGTTTTTGGAGAAGAAAGATGGTATTAATGTCAGCAGCACCACCCCACAACAAAATTCCGTAACTCATTAGGCTATGAAAGTAAGCAAAATAGACCAATCGAGCTGTATCAATGTCGGTCAATTGGCGAATCTTGCCCACTGCAAAAACTGCAGCACTCAGCTTTTTAGCTAACGCTGTTATGTGGGGACCCCATTGAAGTTTAGGATCCAATGTGATTCCCAAAAGTATGATAATATACGTCAGGTAGCACTTAGGGAAGAAGCTTTATAAGTCTTTGTACTAAACTATTGGTACTAATCGCTTCTGTCCTAACATCACCATTTTTTACCCGCATCCACTCACATCGAGAAATAGACTCCATTCATTTATTCACTTCTGTCTATCTTTCTTCTTTGTTTATCAGCTCAAAAATACAACTGTATGATTTGACTGATTAAAAACTGATGGTAGGTCCCTCGTATGTGAGAGGCCGCCTGGGTATGCACCATCGCAGCGTCTATTTCTCCCGACAAACAGCAATGTAAATGCAGTATTGTGTTTCGGTGTGAAGGACATTGTAGTTAGAGTAACTACTAGATAAATTGAGACTTAACATCTTATGTCTCAGGATGGCGAGCGCAGTGGAATCCCAAGTATTGCTTTATAATTCAAGGTGTTGTTTAGTTTTGTCACTGTTCATGAGCGGTCGTATCGCATACCATCAGGCGAGCCGCATATTTGTCTTACTATTCATTGCAAAAAAAAAAAACAGTACGTATATATTAAACAGAGAAATAATGAAAAATATATAACAACATAGCAAAGTAAAAGATTGTTATCAGTGATTGTAATTGAACATGTTTATTTCCCACGAAAAGGTCAAAATGTTGGAATATAGCGGCGTACTTTTGTTTTAAATTTTCATGGATAAACATTATTTAACAATATTTCTTTATTTTATTACTTGGTGGGAAAATGTTACGCTCTCTGAGTATGGACCTTCGGATATAAAAATAAGTTTTGTCGTCAAGTATAAAAGGTTAGTAAGCTGTCTAAAAATGTACTTTAGATATAATGAAAGTCTCAGTCGTGTAGTTGATTGTAATACCATGAGTCTTATATTTAATTTGTCTGATTTTGTGTGTTCTTGTATTTGGTTTAAAATAGAGAGTTCTGTATTGTATTGATATCCGCGCCGAGACAAATATTTCTGTGATCCACAGGTATTTCTTTCGGGTTTGGGTGTTTGTGAGACCGAAAAGTCTCTTATAGTTTCTGATACTCACAACATAAGACTCGATCTTACAGTGGGGTCAGAAATATGCATGTGCCTGTTGGGTGTATTTATATATTCAGCATTAAAATGTCACATTTTATTTGAGTATTTTTATTTTTTATATCTCACCTGGTTCAGGAAATAGCATTTTATAAAACGAAGAACGGGCAAGAAACTCTAGAGTTGCTTCTTTCAAAACCGATTTCAGTAAAGTGATTGTAACATATTGAGATAATATACTAGAGGGGACACTGCAAACAAAATGTTTGTAACAAAATGAAGGGTACATTCTATGTCTGTCTCTGTCACGCCTACGAAGTAACATCTTCCCTCTCGCTTCAATGTGTGCCCTTGTGCATGCACCATACGCACAGATTTTGTTCCTGATGTCCGCTCTGGTATAATAGGTACCTCAATGTTGTAACACAACAAAAATCGCAATGGTCTCTCATATGTGAGGCCGTGTGGGTATCAACGCAATGTCTATTCCTCCCTCCAAACAGTGTAAATGCACTTTTGTATTTCAGTTTAAAGGATATTGCAGTCAGAGTAACTACTGGAAGTATTGAGAACTAACATCTTATATCTTAGGTTGGCGAGCGCAGTGGAATGTCAACCACTGCTTTGTAATTCATAGTGTTGTTTGGTTTTTGTACTGTCCATGGGCGGTTGTATGGCTTGCCATCAGGTGAACGGCAAGCATCATTGCAATAAAAATAATAGTTCAAGATATTTACCATAAAATGACTGATAAGTTGCTTAGATTATAATTGAGCCTTAGCTTTTAAGAATGCATGCTCTATGTAATTAATTTACGCATTAATTATATTAATAACTTATTTGTACTTCTTGTATGACTTAGACAGGTATAGATAATGCATAGGTATATATTTGTCTATTGTATGCAAAATAATACGATTAGTGAATGAATTCTAACATCGCATGGCAATTATAACCCAAAATAAAAGTAATTTGAATAAGAATTGGACAAAAACAAAATGAGAGACATGATAGTGGAAAGAAATAATATAAATGTTGGCAATTAAAACTTATTTTCAACCCACAAATATTAATTTAATTAAAATAAATTGTAACACTAAGTGGCTAAAATATATTTAACATATATTTACTGATGTCTACTCCAGATAAAATTAAATCCACAATTACTATGAATAATTTTGCGTGCTATTTTAATTCTAACTTTATTTGTGGTGGTATTAGCAAACGTATAAATTCAGAACACGTGATCTTTTTTACTGAAATGTAGCAAAGGAAACATAAATCAAATCAGATATTTTAATGTGAATATATAGGTAGTTACTAAGCTGATACAATTTGTTAAAATTTTGTTGTTAAAAAATATTGAAAATATGAACAAAGTCCAAAGTTTTGATCAATTTCTTTTTCTTAACAATTATTGGATCGAAACCAAATTGTTATGCATTTACCTATTTATTTTATTTTATTTTAATCGAGGTGTTACTCCGGAATTTTTTGAATAGTTTATACATATGTTTGAAATTAAATAAAATGTGGCGTTTAACAAAACCTATTGAAAATGTACACGAAACATATTATACACATAAACTCACGCCTTCTTCCCAGAAGAGGTAGGCAGAGGTGCTGGTAGCAACCAGGACACCCACGTTTTGCCTTGTGTATTCCGTCCCACGATGTGATAGAAGGCGAGTCTATCGCCATATAGGGCACAAATACCTGACTACGAGCTGATAATGAATTAAAGAAACTATCTCTTCGCCCGACACGGGGTTTGAACCCGAGACCCTAGCTTTGTAATCATACCAGAGTACAACTACGCCACCGAGGCAATCACACAAAACAATATTTTTAGTGCCATTCAGAATTTCAGCTTACAATCGCTTGCTAATTGATAAAAAATTGCTGCAGTTTCCGTTGATAAGCAATTGCACTTTTTAAAATAACTTTCGTTAGAGTTGGCGCAAAACTGATTAAATTAATTTTGTTTATTTATACTGTAATGTATCAGCCCATATACGTCCTATTGCAGGGCACAGGCAACAGTCCTCTACAATTGAGAGTACTTTCCAGAATGGTTAGATCATATATTCCACCACTGGCCTAGTGTGGGTTGGCAGACTTTACATCATCATCATCATCATCATATCAGCCACAGGAAGTCCACTGCTGAACATAGGCCTCCCCCAATGATCTCCACAATGACTTGTTGGAAGCGGCCTGCATCCAGCGACTTCCTGCGACCTTAGTCAGATCGTCCGTCCACCTTGTAGGCGGGGTCCGACACTTCGCTTGCCTGTACGTGGCCTCCACTCGAGAACCTTTCGGCCCCAACGGCCATCGGTTCTACGAGCTATGTGCCCGGCCCACTGCCACTTCAACTTGCCAATCCTATGGGCTATGTCGGTAACCTTGGTTCTCCTACGGATCTCCTCATTTCTGATTCGATCTCGTCTCTTCAGCGGTGCCACATAGACTATCGGTACATCGAAGTGTTGAGGTGTATATACAACAACGCCACCTTGTCGGTCCGAGTACAGGATCAGAGCACGAAGGCTATTCCACTACAGAGAGGCGTGAGACAGGGAGATGTCATATCTCCGAAACTGTTCACTGCCGCGCTGGAAAATGCCTTCAAGCTCTTGCAGTGGAAAGGATTCGGCATCAACATCAACAGCGAGTATATTACTCACCTTCGATTTGCCGACGATATTGTAGTCTTGGCAGAATCGCTGGAAGACCTTAGCACTATGCTTGAAGACCTTAATCGAGTTTCCCAACAGGTGGTCTTAAAATGAACATGGATAAAACGAAGATCATGTCGAATATCCATGTTGTGCTCACCCCCATTAGAGTTGGGGGCTCGACTCTCGAAGTTGTAGACGAATATGTCTATTTAGGACAAGCGGCAGACTTTACATACCATAGAAATTCTTACATCATCATTATGGTAGGCAGGTTTCCTCACGATGTTTTCATTCACCGTTATATTGCGTGGTGATTATTATTGACTCCGAAAAATCAGAAGTGTGCCCCGGGATTCGAACCATTTCGATCAATTTTTTTATTCATTGAATTTCTACGACTTGTTAGACTTTTTAGGAATTGAAGAGATCAGACAAGTGGCCCAGGGAAGACTTTTCTGTTTTTAAAGTCATAAATTATAATATAATCAAAAGCTTGGACTACAGAAAAATATTATTAAATTGCGTTAAGTTTATTGCCTACCTTCAGCATAGCTTGGGTTCGGCTTTCCTTATGATTAAAGATTACAGCCGCTCATTAACAAAATGGGAGAATAAGTGCTCTTCGCCTATAAACAAGCCTATTTATTTATATTTTTAATTATACACCTGGAAACGTACAAAAATAAATATGACTAAAATTAAAATAACTACAATCGGCGGCCTTTTTGTAAAGGCCCCTTCCAGACAATCTTTGGAAGGACATAAGAGAAAGGAGAGAGAAAGGGCAGTCTTGGGTGCATAGGGACAAATAATATAAATATATAATACATACATACACAAATAGAAAGAATCGCCGTCGCTTTACGTATTCTTATTGAAAGTGGTCAAAACGACTTTAGTTGACTCTAGACCACTTGCTAATATAAAATGGTATAAATATGTATATATTTAGAATTTTATTCGTTTATTTATATAAATAGGTAACATATGCATATTAAGTCTGCGTGTTAATAAATGTTTTATTTGTATTATTTAGATTATATTATTTATTTTCTACACTGCCCTCTATTTCTCCTTAAATCCATCCTATGGTTGTCTATTCGCCATTGCCTAGAGTGATAAGACTGCCATTTGTACTTTATTTTGTTATTTTTGTTTATTGTGTTTTATTTTTTTGTACAATAAATAAATACTGATATGTATATAAAGCTGACGAGTTTGTTTGTTACCTCTAATCTCAGGAACTACTGGTTCAAATTAAAATAATATTGTTGAATTGGAGAGGTCATTTATCGAAGAATGCTATAGGCTATGTATGTATCATCACCAGTGGCGTATTTTAAAATTCAGCGCCCCGGGCCAGTAGTGTTTACCATCCCCAAAACTAAATTGTTTTTTTTTTTCTATAAGAAAATATTATTATTAATACCAACAAAAAATGGCGTGACGAGCATGCCGTTTGCCTGATGGTAAGCGATACAACCGCTCATGAACAATACAAAAACCTTGAATTACAAAGCAATGCTTGGCATTCCACTGCACTCGCCAATCTGAGACACAAGATGTCAAGTGTCAATATATCCATTAGTTACTCTTGCTACATTTTTCCTAGCCCTTTCACAATGCTTACTGGTATATGAGTTATGAATTTCATGACAAAAAATAAAACTATCATAAGATAAATAAACTTTAAACTTCAGTGGCGTTTAAACGGTGAGGTTTACGAAAAAAACATAAGGAGCCTTTTTGGTACAAAATTATATGTGATGATTTATTTTTAATCTTTATACAATTTGTACAGGCAGACTCGGTCACAGTGTGGTATGTATATACAGGGTATATCAAGATTGCTACCGAAAACGAAGCCGGGTGGTAGTTTAAGCGACTTCAGACACAATGCAACAGAAAAAGTTGCAAAAAAAAGCGTCAATTTTTTTTTTGTTATTTTTTTCCTATGGCCATTTTTGGGTGGTAAATACATTTTTTCCTAAAATAATAGTATATACCCTTTTATTTATAAATACTCTAAGGTATAAAAGAGTTTAAATTATTATTTTAGCAAAAAATATGGATTTACCACCCAAAAATGACGAAATTTAAAAAATCATAAAAAAAAATTGTCGCGTTTCTAGGCGAAATTTTTAATTGCATTGTGTTTGTAGTCACTAAAACTACCACCCGGCTTCGTTTTCGGTAGCAGTCTTGAGATACCCGGTATATTATGGTATAATGTTTGAATTCATTATTTTTTAATAATAATGTCTTCTTCTCTAATCTTCTAATCTTCTTTTCATAAGTCAACAGAAAGTCCAATTAATAATAGTTAACAAAAACAAAAAAATATAAAAATATGGTATGTTTAGAAAAAGATCCGATTAAAAAGTAAAAATAATTCATTTTTAATGTGTTTATGATTAGAAAATGAAATCCATTTCATTTATTTTATTGTTCAAAAAAGTAGCGTAGGGTACACGATGATCACAGACACCGTCGCGGGGCAGTTAAGCTTCAAGGTGGCCCTCATAAAGCCGAAGCTATCGCTAGTCGCGTACTTTCACTAGTCGCGTAAAGGGCGACCAGCTGAGGAACAAAGTCAAAAGTATGTTGAGCTTATTTTAGTCAATGAGGCTTTCGAGCACATTTTGCGTCCTTAAAGTTGAAAATGCTAAGGGTAGCAGGTGAATTATCCAGCCTACTCCCTAATCTGTCATTTCCTAATCGAAAGTTACGTATGGGAGTCATGCGGTCCATGGCTTTGTATGACTATGGGCCGCCCAGTGTGGGCTAAGTTCCTGCATGCCCGCTGTGTGGCTCTGCCTTACTGTGTGCTTGGCATCAGCGGTCCTGAGAGAAATCGAGATAAAAAAGCAAACCAGGTTGGAAAATACCAGTGGTAGTGCCAGTGTCAGTTGTGCTAGATTCGTCGGAGCAGTGGCGCCCTGCCCTGAACCAATACATAGACAGTCCCAAAGGTGCACAGACTTTTCCCTTGGCGCAGGCGCGGCTTGAACATGGCTGCTACGCTGCTGCCAACGGTGACAAATGACAATTAAAAGCCTCGCCTAAAGTGATATCGAAGAGAACACTTGAAATATGCTAATGATGTCGCTTACGCGTTCCCATATACTAAGACTAAGAGCCAAAAACGACTAGCCCCGAATTCCCGGCTCACGACGAGGACCGAAGTGTGACAGACACACCGCCATAGACCACCCCTAACCGCCGGCACCCCTGTCAACAATGCGATTGCTCCAAACCAAATGAGTAGTATTTATTAATTAGATAGTTTTGTTAAGTTCTTTAGGTGTATAAAGTAAAAAATCCTGAACGAGGATCGGCTTGCGGCGCCTCTCGCAGCTTGGCGCCCCGGGCCATGGCCCTTTTGGCCCTATAGTAAATACGCCCATGATCATCACGCTATGACATATAGGACCCTAATGAAAAATCTAACAAATACGAAGAACATTTTCGTGATCCGATTGGTGTCAAAATCAATATCTGAGGGATCCTTTGCTCCTACATTCTAAATTGATAGTCGGAAAAGTGTTTCTGCATCCGGGCGGAGCCGGGACACACCGCTAGTAATAAATAAAATAAGTCTTACCACAGTCCACGTGGTCAGGTATCTATACTCCATACTCTTGAAAGTACTAATGCCGGCATTCTCAAGGTCTGTTACAGTCAAGCTGCCTTCTTTGATGGTCCATCTCATGTGTACCAAGTTGGATACGTGCATCACCAATGTCGCCACGTGCCCCAATATACGGAAGTATATGTGGTAGGACATTATGCCTGGAATTACAGGAATTAATATTAAGTTTGTATCAAAGGAGACTGCCCATCACTACATAGTATAAAACAAAGTCGCTTTCTCTATCCCTATGTCCCTATGTCCCCTATTGTATGCTTAAATCTTTAAAACTACGCAACGGATTTTGATGCGGTTTTTTTAATAGATAGAGTGATTCAATACAAAGGTTAAAAGGTTTACAAAGGTTAAGTATAATAACATCCATTAAATAGTGGAGAAATATTGATATTTTTGAGGTTTCTAATGTGATGTCGTTAATTATCATTTTCTTTCCGCTTACATTGCAAACGCAGGCTGAACCCTACGAGATTTATCAAAATAATGTACTATATATTTGTACACATTGAAAAGGTCTACAGAAAACTCCGTGATGGTATATGTCTATCTCTTATGGATATCCCACAATAAATTTTTTTGTCATTTTCTTTTTACGACAAATAATGGCAAATTTTCGAAGCGATTTTGATCAATACAGCATTAATCCTTATCCAAATAGCTTAAATACATTGTTGATTTAATATACCTAGTCAGGTCATAAATTCTGTCACATGTTAAATATAAAATAATTAAAACAAGTTTATTCATTATGTAACCATTTATATACCAAAATGACCTTAACAAAACATAGATTCTTATGACACTAAAGTTTATTCAAAATGACCTCCGTGATTTTGAATACAGGCCTTCAATCTGCGCGGCCAGTTGTCTATCGCAGCACGAACGAGGTCCATGTCAATATCGGCGGCTGCCTTAATCAAGGATGTCTTGAGTGACTCCAAATTGGGATGAGGCTTTGAGCACGCCTTTTCCTCCAAGTGTTGCCATATCTTGTAATCTAACGGATTAAAATCTGGACTGGAGGAGGGCCAGTCTTCGTGCCGGATGAAGTCGATTTCACGCGCCGCCAGCCAGTCTTGTGTGCTCTTCGCTCTATGAGCTGGCGCCGAATCTTGTTAGAATACCCAGTGTCTGTTATTGAACATGGTATGAGAAACAGGTTCCACAAGGTTCGTCAGGACTGTATTTTGATACACAACTGCATTTGTTTGTTACCGTGGTCGTAGTATTTGGTTTGTACCTTTCTCACAAAAATGTACCTCTGTTAAGCCCCAATAAGAAACTCCCAACCATACCATGAGCGTGGATGGAAAATGACCTCGTTGGACACGCGGAATACGGTTGCTCGCTTCTTCACTACTGTGTGCGTACACCTTATCATTTTGTTTGTTGTAGCTCTTTTCTATGGTAAAATTTTTTTCATCTGAAAAAAGAATTTTGCGATATTTTTTTCCCACGTACCGCTTCAACAAAGCGCGGCATCTCTTCAGTCTCAGATCCATTAGACGAGCATTCAAACGAAGTCCTGTTTTTCTTCGATATGCCCGAAGCCCTAAGTCTTCATTTAACACCTTTTTCACCGTTGTTCTGCTTAACCCCATCTGAAGGGCCAACAGTTTCTGCTTACGTTTGGGATTTCTTTGAATTCGCGTCTTCACAGCTTTTATCACTGCTGGAGTCCTAACAGACCGAGAGTCTTCATTGTATTGTTTGATGGTACGATAAACGATTTTTTTGGTTTTATTCAAATTTTTCAGTATGCCAATAATTTGAATTGGCGCGTAACCGCAACGATGCAACGCAATAACTGCAACACGGTCTTCTTTAAGCGTCCACTCCATATTTTAATATATGGTCCTTTACAGCATAAGATTTAAATGAATATTTTCGAAGATAAGTGCGTGGTGGCCTGTTGGTAAACGGACTAGACGCGGCTGCCAACATGTTCACGGTGGTCGCGGGTTCGAATCCCAGGGCATACCTCTGACTTTTCGGAGTCATGTGTGTATTGATAGTCAATCACCACGCACTAAAACGGTGAAGGAAAACATCGTGAGGAAACCTGCATACCATAGCGATTCATAAGAATTTCTATGGTATGTAAGTCCGCCAACCCGCACTAGGCCAGCGTGCGGTGGACTGTATGGCCTAACCACTCTCAATCGTATTCTCGATTGTAGAGTAGGCCCGTGCCCTGCAGTGGGACGTATATGGGCTGATACAGAATTTTCGAAGATATTACAGATTTAAAATTGCGGGACATAGTAGCGCTTGCGGTGGTACTAGCCGGCCGGGGCGGCGGCAGCGTGCCTATATAGGAAGGTTTATATGTATAATAATAATACGTACATATTATAGTACAGAAATCAATTTGTACCTGGGCGAAGCTGGGCCGGGCCGCTAGTTTTACTATAAAACTTAGTATCGGTGCGAAGATTTTTGTCCTTCGATGGAACCAACTTTTTTGTGTAGGGAAATATTTATATTTTCAATAAATATAAACATAATTGCGATCCAGATCCGGAGTTCTTGGAGGAATTAACGTGAAGTCCAATAAAAAAAAATTGCCTTCGACTTTGAACAAAATGTGAAATGTAATTATAATTACGTTATTTTATAAAAATCAGTCACCCGCGATAAAACAGGAAAACCATCAATATCAATGATATAAGTCAATGAGGAAAACATTTAAGGAGCAGGAGCAGTATCGGTATCGGGATCTATGATATTTTGTACCGATACTTTGAATGGGTATTCTCCTTTTAATGTTGACAGCCGATGAAAATTTTGTACCGATACTTTGAATGGGTATTCTCCTTTTAATGTTGACAGCCAATGAAAATTTTGTACCGATACTTTGAATGGGTATTCTCCTTTTAATGTTGACAGCCGATGAAAATTTTGTACCGATACTTTGAATGGGTATTCTCCTTTTAATGTTTACAGCCCATGAAAATTTTGTACCGATACTTTAAATGGGTATTCTCCTTTTAATGTTGACAGGCGATGAAAATTTTGTACCGATACTTTGAATGGGTATTCTCCTTTTAATGTTGACAGCCGATGAAAATTTTGTACCGATACTTTAAATGGGTATTCTCCTTTTAATGTTGACAGCCGATGAAAATTTTGTACCGATACTTTGAATGGGTATTCTCCTTTTAATGTTTACAGCCCATGAAAATTTTGTACCGATACTTTAAATGGGTATTCTCCTTTTAATGTTGACAGGCGATGAAAATTCTCTAGTAGTTCTTGAAACCCTCAACACAGGACTCGTCAGTGTGCGGTCAGGACTATGTATGTGGGTAGACGGTTTGTAAAGAGTTGTTGTGTATGTCTGGCAATCGAGCAAACAGGTCGACTGATGGTAAGTTAACACTGTCACCCATGAACATCCACAACACTTTGATTATAGATGTGTAAAGTATAAATAGGAAAGGATATAGGCCTCTGCAAACTCGCACACCGAACGAAAAGTGACAGCGAACCTGTCGCTTCACGTAGATTTTCTTTGAGATGCTGTACCGCCTCAGACGAGCCTGCTTATTCATGCTGAGTCATGACTGACAACAACGTGGCTCTTCAACTTCTAAAGACATCTTGATTTTTTTTTATTTCCTTACGTAAACTGACTTCAACCACCTAGTCTTTAATTCAATACTTGTTATATTCTCAAGGCTATAACATGTACACATCATGTTGCTCTTGCAACAAAGCAAAAAACATTAACCTACATAGAAATAATCTAAACGATTATCCAACATACGACCAGCTTTGACCCCCAAATGTTTGAGCGTCCAAAAATGTTCAAATGTAGCGTTTTGTTTCACTTTTAACTCAATAACATATACGTAGATTTTGATTTTTATTACAACTAGGGTAAATTATAATCATTTTCACAAGAAGTTCGCTGTTGAACATAGGCCTCCAAAAACTTTCACTCCAGCTTCCTGAAAGCAGTACAGTACAGTAATCCAAAAACATTCTTCCATTCCAGAACCCAAGAATCTAAGATCGAACCTTCTCAAAGAAGGTCAACCCCAACGTAAAAGCTTGTAAAGACAACATCATTTAATTATTTTTTACATTTATTCAATTTGCTTTAGAATATTTGTTGGAACATAACATTAAGAAACCACTAAGAATGATACGATAGATGCTAAAATAAATTATAAACAAAGATATACGAGTATATAATACTCGTTCATTTTGTTTCACATAACCTTAACCCATTACAGTAATTAACAAACTGCTGTTTCGACCTCTTTAGATTCTCAGAAGATATTAATCTGAACATATTTTCTAGTATTTATTTTGTTATTGTACCACATAAGAAACCAAATTTGCAAAAAATGTGGGTATTTCATCCCGCAAAACATTGCATATAAATCGGTGGTGATGGGCTAAAAAAAGAGCTCATGATATTTTTCATAATAATTTCCAATCTCGAATCCACATAACAAATATCTCGAACAAAGTGATAAGTCACCTTCAAGCATTTAGGCCAGGAGTTTTGTCACAAAACGTAAAGTGAAACAAACAAAGTAATCTGTTATAAAAACAATCGACGAAATATATATTTATAAATAGACGTCATCGTATCTCCTCTAAGGATATATAGGTACTTTAACTATTCTTGCCATTAGGTGCAGTGTAGTAGATCAAAATACAGTCGCACAAAAAAAATGAAATCTAAAGTGCGAAAATAATCTTTAGCTCCTAAAACACGCACCAATTTCTCTTTCATGCCATAAACTTCCTAATAAGTATTCTTTCACCCATTCCATTCAATATAAATTCTTTTTTTTAAAACCACACCACTAAGTATTCAAACATTTATTCTATTTTCAAAAATCACAACGCACCTGATTTTATTCCACAACGCAACCTCCACAGCTGACAACACAATTAAAAAATTATATTCAATAGTAAACTTAACACACGTTCACTCACGTCACATAACGGTGTGCACTGATCACTGACGAATGACTGCCGTCCAGCAATTTAGGTCCTTAATAGCTTTGAAGTGAAAGCGAAATACGGGTCTATGAATATCGGTTGGTTCACTTTTGCAGCCGATTAAGCCAGAGCTGTGTGGTTTGAGCTTTTTCATTGTAACACGTTAATTATCAAGTTCAAGGGCTAATGGTTTTTTTTATTTATTGCTGTGAATGGTGAAACCGAAACGAGCATGTCATTCGCCTGATAGGAAGCGATACATAAGTATGTGAGAGGCCGCCTGGGTAGGTACCACAACAATGTTTGTTTCTCCCGCCAAACAGCAGTGTAATGCACAATTGTGTTCCGGTTTGAAGGACATTGTAGTCAGATTAACTACTGGACAAAATGCGACTTAATAGTCATAAGATGTTAATCTTATGACTCAGGGTAGCGAACGCAGAGGAATGTCAACCATTGCTTTGTAATTAATCGTGTTGTTGGTTTTTCTTCTGTTCATGAGCGGTCGTATCGCTTACCATCAGTGGACATGGTCATCGCACCATTCATGCCAATAAAAAATATCCTAATACTTTCAATAACCTTGTGGCCATCCAATAAAATATGGAATGGAAACGCTCACTTTTTACAAAGAGCTCATGTTAATATGGTTGTTAATATTTCTGCGACCAGATTCTCATGACCTATGAGCCTATACTTACAATATGCTACAAAGTGCTTACTATGAGTGGATATGTCCTATATCACCACATACTTAATGTACATAGAAATAAATTTTAAACACTTCTGGCCTTAGATATAGACAGTTTTAAAATCTATATTATTTTATTTTCGATGTTCAAAAGTGGTTTGAGAGGGACAAAATATTCAATAAATAAAATAGGTTTTACTGCCCATTAATAAGCCTGTTAATGTTTATATTATGTTAATTTGTTTTGATAAAATTTCTTAAATCGAATTAAGTTGCTACTTTATTTATTTTTTCTCCACTTATTAGTCTATGTCATAATATCATCAACCTACGATAGGTGGCGCACGGACAACATAATGTTGAATTCTCAACATACAAAACCTCATAATAAGTTTTATTCAGAAGCGCAGTATAAAATTTATTAATTTTTAATAATAAATTGATTAATTTTTAATATAATAAAATTGTTTACATTAAGCCGAGTGAAATTTGAATATTCAGGAGCACCACACAATCATTTGTATTGAGACGGGAATCCAAATTAAATGTATCTATATTTTCATAGCTAACTTTTAACCAACTACATCCAGCTGCCGTAATACTTCATGAATATTTACAAGAAGAAAAACATATAAATACTAATTTAATTTAGGCATTATAACTAATATACTGGTCCCAAATCGTGCAAGACAGCACAATCTGGAAAGAAAAGAAGGAGGCCTTTGCCCAGCAGTGGGACACTAACGGCTGATAATACTACAATACTATACTCCATAATTAGCGTCTATGCAAGAACTTAGACAAACTTTTTGATTTCTAAGGACGATATCTAATATGTACATATATTATACGGTATAAAATTAATTATGTTGATATTATATAAGAAGGCTGTTTAGTTCCCAAGAAATGGCGCTATTTACCTTGAAATCACAAGTGCAACAGCCTGACACATTAGCCGGAATTCGACATTCCGGCACGCATACGCATACGATTCTATTTTTACACATTTTGATGTATTAATGAGGCATATAATTATTTTATTTATCATTATTGAATAGTGATTATACTAATGACATATTTTTTAATAAGGTAATAATATTCTTGCATAATTCCTCAAATAAATATAACACTTTTATGTTACAAACAGCAATCAGCATACACACAACAATAACACATCTGCGTGTTATGTTAAAATATTCAGCCAAAGGAAATTCAACGGCTGAACATAGGCCTCCCCCATAGATTACCTATATTATTTTCAATGACTTCGTGAATCTATAAACTATACTTCTCACACGAAAAATGGAAACACCTGCAAGTTTATGTTTGGTAAGGAGTATCAGAAATTTTACCTTTGATATTTTAATTATATTTTGTAATTTTTAAATAAGTTATTGTATAGTTGTTTCCTGTTGTTATGTACTATATCAATAGTAGGCCTCAATGTACACATTAGGTACATAAGTCTTAGCGAGATGTGCCCTGAGATTCGAACCCGCGATAGTCTCCGCGGTTCGCGATCGGTTCATTATTATTAGATCTATGCAATTAACTCTCAGGTTACTTAGTCTACAATTAAAACAAGCTAAATGCGGAATTATCATACTTATTGTCTCGCCTTACCTTTTAACATCAATTGTACATTACTACAATAACAGCAATTATGTGCCTTTGTCCTTGTTAATAAATTTCTTAGATTCAGTAGTACTTATTAGGTTACAAATAAATAATTATAATTAATACACCTAACAGTCACATACATAAATCTAACCCCACACTAAGATCGTGTCTTGTGTCATGGGTATTAGGAACTACGAGAGACTTTTCGGTCTCAGAAACACCCAGACCGTCGATGCGGGGATCGAACCCGCAGTCTCTCGTTTCACTGGGCGTCTGACCAACTGCGCCACGGAGGCTGTAAATATTAATTATTATTATGTTAAATGGTAATGATTCTTTAATTTTAAAAGGGTTTATTCTTGTCTGTTGTTATTTACTGAAGTTGAAACTAGATGGCGTTAGGAGTACTCATCTTTAAAATTTATTTAGCACTTGGTAACTTTGAAGAGTAACATTATATTCAACCACTGTAACTACAAATACATAGTATTATAACTGATTTACCAAAAATAACCATTAGGTGCGCATTGTTTTTCTCCTCCTTGTATTTCTTTTCAGATATATTTTTTATGTATTGATTAGTATTAGCAACACACAATGTTTTATCCAGAAAATAATAAATACGCAAAACGCCTTAAGACAGCGGTGTCAAAAATAATGGGGAGACAAAACATTTATGGGGACATCCACTTTTCTATCCGTCGTCAAACCTGCCGCTTTTACTGGTTGCCCAATACCGCTTTAAATTCCATTTAATATAACATTTTGAAAAATAAGCAATTTCTATGATCGATATAGAGAATTTCGTAGACAACAGTAAACAGTCACCATAGTGCAAAAAAAAAGTGGCTTTATGGATACGAAAATAGGGTATTTGACACCATTTTTTTAAAATATGTATCTAAACGTATCCATATCCAAAATCTACCAAACAAAGAATTTTGTTGTTGTATGCGTTTTTAAATTAATTAGAAACATTTTAAATCTTGTACGTGGACTAAAAGAAAAGGGATATAAAATAACAAAAATAGTGGCGTCATTACAGTGTGTGGATGTGAAAGAGACGATAAGAGGTCCTCCATTACACTTCTACTCTTTTACTCAAAATACAAATATTTGTCTCATTTTCCAAGCTACTTTAGTACTGTTTTGACCAAAGAATAGACCACTAGGTTTTGACATAAATGTCTGATTTCGGTCGAAGCGAAAGTAGTTGTACCGTGTACAATGAAGAATTAAATAAATAAATAAATATGTCAGGATCGAGCAAAGTCTCCAGAGAGGAGATCCATAGTCTCTGCCTCCCCCTATGGAATACAATCGTGACGTTTATGTATGTATGTTTTATTTTAATGGCGTTTGTGTTTGTACACACATTTCTTTGCTGTATACATTAAAATAAATAAAAATAAAATAACTAACATCCCACTCACATAAAAGCCTTAGGTATATACAATTTCAAAACCAACCACAGTTGTGCAATAAAGCTTACTCTCTCTCTAAAATCTCTCTCTAAAGTCTCAAAATACCTAGATATTAATAAGGCTTGGGATTAAAACATGATTTGAGTTTTCAACCATTCTGTATGTATGTGTTTTGTGTAGTCTTTTTAATATAAATCCAGCGATTAGCGATTCACCATATTTGTTAACAATTTGAGTAACTTACACTCGCTTAGTCTGTGCTTGCGACGGCATCATGTGTGCGGGTCGGTCACTTCCCTGTAACATGTTTTTGACCCATGCGTCATACTCAGAACGGGTGTTGCTTGTGTGGACTGGTCTGCTTCTCGATTCCGTCCGATTTGCTTATAATTATAACTTTTGATTACTTTGAAACTTTTATTGATACGGAACAGTGGATACGGATTCTGCGTTCTGGGCTACTGAACTTAACTCAGCTGTATAAGTTGATTTAACCAGTATAATGGTTATTCAATTGCTTATTGTATGATATTATCTAATGTGTAATATTACAGCTTTCCTGGCGCAGTTACTGAGACGCCAGTTGTGAAACGAGAGGCCGCAGGTTCGATTCCCGCACTGAGACAAATATTTGTGGGATATATACGTGGTATATGTTTCGGGCCTAGGTGTTTGGGGGGCCGACAAGTTTTTCGTAGTTCCTTTTACCCACGACACGAAACTTGATCTTAGTATGGGGTCAGGAATATGTATGTGTCGGATAACGGTAATAAAACTCATTGTGTTAATTATTTAATTATTATTAACACCACACGTTATAATTAACGGATTAACGATTTATCCGAATATCTGAGACAACTTGTTACTTTTATAGTAAACACGCGTATGTCTATGCTTCACCGCCGACTGCTGGATCTCGAATGCCTTGTCTACGGTCCGGACGCGCTTTATATTGCAAAATGTCATGCTCCCACCCTTACTCTGACTGTGGGTAGTGAAATAGAACCACAATCGGGTTTCCTTTAATAAAATTACTTCTACAACTACCCGTAGATTCCTAAGGGCCGATTTACAATTATTTAACACGTGGGCTCCACATAAGAACACCCCCACATATGTGATAGTTAGGTGTAATTATTTATTCATAATATAATTATTATTTTTTTACAAAATTCACATACATATTCCTGATCTCACACTAAGATCGAGTCTTGTGCCGTGTTTGTCAGGAACTACGAGAGACTTATCGGTCTCACAAACCCAGACCCAAAAGAAATATTTGTGGGCCGCACAAATATTTTAAAAAGAATTTCCATTTCATTTTCATTCTCATTTCATAATACAAAAACAGACCATATTAAATTACCCCATTCAGAAAAACTATGTAATCCAAATAAGTATTTTAATTATCTATTTATAGTATCCATCAGCAGAAAACCCGAGGTTACATGATGAATAAATTGTATTTTTGGAAATTGAGGTCGTTACTATCTTCCACTTATGGAGTCATTGGCCTACCAAACCTAGCCAAAATATTATACTTCCTGCGATGTAGCATTGAATAAATAAACAATAAAACTAAATGTGACACTGAAAATTTACATAGAGAGGCCAAATATTATACATGGTATATCAAGACTGCTACCGAAAACGAAGCCGGGTGGTTGTTATGCGACTTCAGACACAATGCAATAGAAAATTTTGCAAAAAAAAAGGGACATTTTTTTTTTATTTTTTTCCTATGGCCATATTTGGGTGGTAAATACATTTTTTTCCTAAAATAATAGTGTATACCCTTTTATTTATAAATACTTTAAAGTATAAAACAGTTTAAATGATTATTTTAGCAACTATGGATTTACCACTCAAAAATTACGATATTTAAAAAATCATTAAAAATTAATGTCGCGTTTCTTTGCGAAATTTTTAGTTACATTGTGTTTGTAGTCAGTAAAACTACCACTCGGCTTCGTTTTCGGTAGCAGTCTTGATATACCCTGTATATACAAGACAAAAAATAAATTTCCTCATTTTACCATAGAAATTAGTACATTCCTACATATATTTTATTGTGATGAATGGCGAGACGGCTATACCATTCGCCTGATGGTGATAGATACGGCCGCTCATGGACAGTCGCAAAACCAAAAAACACCGTGAATTACAAAGCAAAGCTTGGCATTCCACTGCGCTCGCCTTCCAAAGACATAAGATTTTAAGTCTCAATATGTACAGTAGTTACTCTGGCTACTATGTCCTTAAATCCGTAACATAACAGTTTACACTGCTGTTAGGCGGTAGAAATAGACATTGTGGACCACAGCAAGAGCAGAAGCTGAGGCCGCCTGGGTAGCGACTAACCTACCCAGGCGGTCTCTCACATACGAGAGTACCCACAACCAGTGAAGTAAAGAGAGAGTAAATAACTCGTACAATGTTAATTGATTTGCAGGTTCATTATTTAGGCTTGTGTCAATAAATGATATTTGTACGCCTGCTTATAGAATAATACTTAACCCGTACTTAATTTTTTTAAGAACTAATTAATGGTTTACTAGATTTACGCGAATGTAACACATTGAAATAAGACTATTATTTACGGAGTTTTCGCAAATTTGGTTGAATTTTTACATTTATTAGTTAAAAATTATTTAGGAACATTTTGTCCCATATATATGCCAGTATTTTGATAATTGGTAGAGCCCGTTTTCTGATGTTATAAAATAAAATACCGCGATTTCCACGTGTCTAGTTGGAAGAACAATGACACCGGAATGCATTTCGACTTACCTAGGGATACTTCCCTCTCGTTCAAAAAGGGAACGGCGGAGCCCGCGAATGTAGGAAATATATATAAAAAGTTAAACAAACAAACAAAAACAGGTCAAACCGGGTCATGACGCTTGCAGTGCTAAATCGACACTGGCTGCGAAATAATTATAGGTGTTTCAATTAATTAAAATAATAAACTAAAACATAAAATATACAGAACCATATAAATAATGTAACCTAGAGAAAAACCCGTATGCTAACATTTAATTGACGTGATTCAACTCGATCGAGTTGATTTATAATAACAGAAAGGACAAGTCATTCTAGTAATTGTCGCTAATTTGTGTCTTATTTTTTAATTTTAAATGTACGATTTAAAAAAAATTGTAATGAATGAACTGTGAAATCAATATTGTTTACAATACAAACAGTACCCATTTCAAGAACCTAATATACACAATCCAAGTTCACAACTTACTTCTAATAATGATTAGAAATACGATATTAGGTTGACAATTATTTTAATAATAAATAGCGTCGCACGCTTGTGTCATTATTTTTAAATTTTATTTCACGTTTTTTTTTACTATTAGGTAACTTTTATTTGTAAGTTTTTGTAATTGGTTTATAAAAAATATTTTTCGTTATAATTTCACTAAATTTGGTTTTATTTTACTATGACTATTACACGCTGCGTAATTATTTTAAATAAATCTATAAACTAACGATGCTATACACAAAAGACAAATTACAAAACTTAAGAAACTATTGACTGAAATCAAAATATTCTATAATATTAAAACTTGTTTGCGACCTTGTTAGGCGAGGTACGATAGTGCGGAACAGAACGTCTACATAATTTTATAATCTTTGATCGCTAAGAACAAAACTTTAAAGTGTAGTGATAAACAAAACATTAAGTTTGTATGTATTAAGCTGTGCGAACGTGTTACTTAATTGCATCCGGACGATTACATTTAATTATTAATTGCATACAATTTATTAATTAGTCAAGTTAATCCAGTTAAATATTTGTAGTTAATTAAATTTAAAGTGATTATGGAGAAAGTGCAAATGGCAAGGTATTGTTATTATTATTACTTTTCACTTTCGCCATGACAATGGTAATAATTTTTTTTTTTTTGCTAATTTGCTTACGTTTTGTTGTTATATTTTTTGCAATATAAAATAAACAAACAAAAATGCAACCAAATTAATTTAAAAAAAATAATTTAGTGATGTGACAACGAATAAAATATACAATAAACCAAACAGAAAAACCTAAATATATAAATAATAAAGTGAAAAAAATTAAAAAAAGTGTGTAAAATACAGAATAAAATAAAATGACACCAGTGTGAAACTATTTATTATTAAAATAATTATACCTAATATAGAAGTTCTAATCATTTGTATAAAGGTTTCCTCAAATTAATGTATTTTTTACAAGAAATACAGAGAGCTATATAAAGTCATCGAACTTGGTCATTGTCAGGGCTACGTGAGAGGCGCGACTTTGTTACCAATCAAAACTTTATCGATCTATTTTTTATTTTGTTTCTGATTTAGAATAAAATACAGTTAGTTCTTCATATACATTATTGTAATGTTTTTTTGTACTATCACCTATGTGAAATACTGGCTATATCCAGACTGTTACCGAAAACAAACCTGCGTGTTAGTTTTAGTGATTTCAGACACAATGTGACAAAATACTTTTGCAAAAAAACGGGAGGTTTTTTTTTTTCATGTCTTCGTATTTGGTTGTGTGTTTGGGTCCATTTCTCTTAAAATAATAATATACAGCCTTTTATTATTATTAAAGACACTATGGTACGCAAGGTTTTAAATGTTTATTTTAGCAAAAACCATGGATTTTCAACACATATTTTAAAAAAAACCAAAAAATTGTTGCTGTATTTTGCGATTTTTTTATTTACATTGTGTCCATAATCACTAAAACCCGGCTTCGTTTTCGGTAGCAGTCTTGATATAACCTGTATTTTACCATATTTTTTTATTGCTCAATGCGATATGGTCGCACTAAACCCTATATTGGGACATAAATAAGCGCAGTGACTGAAGAAATTTGTGGGGAATTACCATCAACCATTAGGTATATACGTGAGTTTATGTTAATTTACAAAACTAAATTTTTTTTTAAAAGTCTAATCGGATTTACCTTCGATAGACATAAAACAGAATACGTAATTAAAGTACCAAGGTTCTAGTCAAAACTTGCATCTAAATCTGAAATATTAAAAATAAATTTCAATAACACCCTGTGTATTAATAGAATAAGGAAGAAATTTACGATGAAATGTCAATCCTGATTCCGGAACAAAATTTATAACTTAAAATACGTTGCATTTTATTAGTGCATAAGGCCCGATTTATTTTTATAGTTGTCAAAGGCCTGAAGCCATGGGTCATTAAGAAATGGCACTAAATTTGATAAACATTAAGCCGGTATATACATATATAAATAATAATATTAATAATAATATACCAATATTTTCCTTGCGTGCGTGATCGTTTGACGAAGACTTGGCTAGATATCGATTATTGCGTATCACAGTTCCTCACGGGCCATGGCAACTTTAAGTCTAAACTATACTCTTTTATGCTTGTTGCGTCGCCGCGCCTGCGTGTCCATGTTCAACACCTAATTGCGAGTATGAGCAGTCCGCGCATCATATACTTTGGGAGTGTAGTCTTTGGCAGAATGAGCGTAAAACTATGCTGGATAGTATGCAAATATCATTTGGAGTTGTATACTACACGGACCTTGTAGAGACTAGGACGAATTTCCGTGCTTTCCGGCGTTTTTGCCATACCTATTACTGGAATCAAGCATAACAGTTCACATAATAGGTCCCATTTAAATGTAATAATGATTTGATCCGTGGTGCTTTCCGGCTGTAAAAGTCTTTTTGCGAGGTTATTTACCTCTTCAGTTCAATGTTCTGCCACCCGCTTTGCACGGAGGGAAGTGGACAATAATTTATCTCCAACTCCTCCTATTAATTTAACTTTCTGATTAATTTCGTTGCGGGTTAAAGACAAGTTAGACATTCCCGGAGACTCGCCGAGTTTCAATGCTCAGTGTCATTACTTTGCGTCCCACTGTTGATCCTGGCTCACAGGAGTTACAAGTGGTGGGTGTGAGGGCGGAACAGTCTCCTATATTTAAGTTGCAGGGTCAGCTAGTGGCAGAATATCTTTATTCGACCACTCAAACAGCACTATTTTACCAACCCACATAACATTTTGAGGAGTTGTAAAGTAATCGAAAAGTCGGGAAGTCAACAGTGTAAAAATTTAAACCAAATCCACGACAAAAGGACAATGGCAGATTTCCATACATGATTTTAGTTGATGTAAATTTAGAGCGTTTATTGGTCAAAAAAATATAAATGAATTCCGCTGCCGTTCCTAAACAGTAATGTGTTGAGAAATACTGGTGAAAAAGTCTACATTACTTACTAAACGTTTTTAATTTATAGATTTTGAGGTTATGTTCTATTTGTCATTTTCAATTGAAATATTATTGTTTTCTGAAAAATGTTATTTGGTGAACTAGGGCTATGATATAAATATTTACCGCACTTGTTTTACCAAATAAAGCTATTTTTTATAACAAATTTTGCGAGATTCAATGAAAAATATTTTTTGTCGGCTTAAAAGACCTTACGCCATTGCTGAAAAAAAACTGACTCCCATACAAAATAGTCAATAAAGCTTTTTATTTTATTGTGAATCTTAAACATCGTTACACAACTATAATTAGTATGCTGAAAAGTCACGAAAAATAATAATATTATTATTAGCAAGTATGACATTTCTAAACGCGTTGTTCATGCAAATACGATTTCGCCATTGTCCTTTGTTTAAAAATAGTTTTATTTCAATATATAACATTCGCGAACAAATAAAATTTTACGCATTTCGGGTTCAGCCTTTGACTTAATTATGGCTTTGTCCTCTACTGTTACTAACTGTCACATTCACAGTCCTGACCCCATACTAAGTTCAACCAAATTTTAGTTGCATTGTGTTTGTATTCACTAAAACTACCACCCGGCTTCGTTTTCGGTAGTACTCATGATATAGTTAACGCATTTTTTTAGACATTTTTTTATAATACAAACAATAAACATCTATAATCGTAATTTAAAGTGTTAACATGTCCTGTATAATAAAATGTGAAAAGAGAAAAACTGTTCTTAATATTTTGATAACAGCTTGACAAAACCCTATTCGGACGCCAAAAGACAGTAGACGATCTATAGTTTCATTACACAAGCCAACTTATGAGTCTTGTGTCGTGAGAATCTTAAAATACAAGAGGCTTCTGCCTCGTAAACATCGATTCAAACAAACTTGGGTCACACAAAAAAAAGAACACATTGTGGGTATCAAAGCTCTCTTTTCCCTTTTTTTTAACCCAACTGCGGTACGGAATTTGTTAAATTCTCCTTTTTTTTATTTGCAAGGAATGGTGAGACGAGTATGCCATTTTCCCGATGGTAAACGATGCCACCACTCATGTACAGTAGCAAAACCAAACAACACTATGGATTACGAAGCAATTCTTGGTATTCCACTGCACTCGCCATACTGAGACAAAAATTTAAAGCCTCATTATGTAAAGAAGTTACTCTGGCTACAATGTTCTTCAAACCAGAACACAACAGTGTATTTACATAGCTGTTTGGCGGGAGAAAAAGACATTGCGGTGGTACCCACCCGGGTGGGCTCCCACATATTAGAGACCCGAAAATACAGGGTATATCTAGACTGCGAACGAAAACGAAGCCAGGTGATAGTTTAAGTTACTTCAGACTAATGATGTGATTAACGGTTAAAAATTATTAATGGTTAAAAGTATAAAGTTTAAAAACAATAACACGTTTTATTAAACGTTATCAATATAACTTTTAAGAAGTAATGGTTTATATGAAAGACTAGCTGTGCCTGCGACTTCACCCGCGTGGAATTTAACAAAAACTATTTTTCTAAAATAAAATATTTTTTCTAAAATAAATGTAGCCTAAGTTACTCCTAGTTATATCAGCTACCTCACAAAAAAATTCCCGTCAAAATCGGTCAAGCCATTTCAGAGATTAGCCGGAACAGACAGACAGACAGACAAAAATTACTACTCAAATAGAAATTACAATAGAAGAAAATATAGATGGCGCTATTAATTTTCTATTTGTTTAAACGATATAATTTTAACTCCTTCGATCAAAAATAAGATTATACTAGGAGAAATGTTAGATGGCGTTATTAATTTTAGTTCATTAATAAAATTATAGATGCCCTGAAATGACTACGTTTTAAAAGTTACAACTTTTAATGTTTAATATAGTAACAATTTATGATATTAAAGGTTTTTTTAAATGAGTTAGATTAAAAGTTATAACCTTTAAGAGCGTTTACACCTTGCACGCAAAGTCAACTATAGGTATATCTTCGTCAATTTCACGCACACATAAGCGACCAAAGCTGTGTGCGTAGAGCTGCCGCGTCGCGTCGGCTCGCTATACAGTCAGCTCAACCAACTTTGATCCGTGCGCTTCAAAATTCTCATATTCAATTGAAATGTAACTTATGATTTATATATTGGTAATATAATACCATAAAAATATTTTATTTGCATTATAAGAAAAGAAATATTACTGTGCAAGCAATGAACAATACAAATTTAGATACTAATTATATTTTAGTTATTATTACATTGTTAAGTTGCATTCAAATCAGTAGACACTACAGACGTTTTATTAATCATTTCGTGTTCGAACACATGATTAGAGTTAGGGGCCTTACAACCCTTTACAATTACGAAATATATTTAATTTTATATTACAATACATAACATAATTTAGCCTCGGAATTACATCCCATTATATTATCTGAAACATAATTTATACTCACTACAAAATCATTGTAGGTAATAAAAAAAATTTAATATTTAACTACCAAAGTACTAAGATGTGGCAATCGCAGTCCGCGCGTGGCTATTTTTACTACGCACGGCAAAAATCGACTGCAGCCAGGCTGGAGCGACGAGCGATACGTCCTCTCTCTAAAAGGCCTTGCGGCGCGGCGGTCTGATTTGAGGCACGTCGGACAGCGTGTTTTATAGTGGTTTTTAAAATATTTGTAGTAAACATGAAAACTAATTTTGTTGAAATATAAAAATGGTAATTTATTGATAAGATGTTCTTCTATTATAATATGCAATTGCTATAAAAAAATATATACGATAAGTTGGTGAAAAAAAATATGTTCTTGACGAGAGTTTCTGAATATTTTCGCATTGTTTAAATTTTTATTTTTCAGGAACTAAATACAAAAAGATTATTTTTCTCAGCAAAATCCCTCCATAAAGGTCTTATTAGTCTGATAATATTTTTATTCTCATCTTATATTTAGTGATTTCAGATATCTTAAGATTCTAAATTGCCATTTAAAGCCTAAATAACGAAACTTGTGTTCAGTAATCCTTATAGTACTCACAAATTATCCATCAATCTATAATATTTTCCACCAAAATCCCTAGATGACAACCTTTTCTAAAATTAGTACTAATTATTTTTCCTTGAATGAAAAATAATTAGTACGAATGAATTGTTTATTGGTGGTTATTAACACATTTGAAAAGTCCTGTTTTTTAGCCAAAAAGTGCGCAAAGGGTAAAAAAGCTCTTAATGGTCATCTCTATTTCAGACACAATGCAACTAAAAACTTTGCAAAAAACGATGGTTCCATCGATATCAATGTAGATTATAAGTCAATAGATGAATCTTTATTTATATTTATTTTCGTATTATATTTTTTGGGTGGTTAATACATAGGCTTTCCTGAAATAGTAATGTAGACTCTTTTAGTTTTAAAGACGCTAGGTTCGCAAGGATTTAAATTATTATATTAGCTAAAACTATAGATTTACCATTCAAACAATGTGGAATTTAAAACACTCAAAAAAATGACGCGTTTTTTATATAATTGTATTGTATCAGCCCATATACGTCCCACTGCAGGGCACGGGCCTACTCTACAATCGAGAGTACGATTGAGAGTGGTTAGGCCATATAGTCCACCACGCTGGCCTAGTGCGGGTTGGCGGACTTACATATAATAGTTTTTATATAATAGTTGCATTATATTTGTAGTAACTAAACCTTTCACCCGGTTTCGTTTTTGGTATCGTTGCAGTCTTAATATACCCTGTTCAAAAAATCGTACAGAATATAGCGCCGCTGTTCTTAATTTAAAAGTATATGGTTTAAATAATGTCCTTGCAAAACCACAACACTTATAAACTGTCAATAAATACGACTAAATAATCCTTTCGATTATATCAAGTAAAATTCCCAGCTGAATTTTTCCATTATTACCCTGACGCACGAAGCGGGTTATGCTTTTATTTTTACTTGTTATACATACCTGTTTGTATAAGGTTTAGCTGGACATTGCAGTGGGCGAGAAACCAACAGAATGACCGTCTAGAGTTATGCAATAAAAATAATAACGGTGTAGGAAATCATCGTGAGGTAACCTGCATAGCCTAGAGATTTATGACAATTTATGTATGTATGTACTGTATCAGCCCAATATACGTCCCACTGCAGGACACGGGCCTCCTCTGCCATCGAGAGTACGATTGAGAGTATTTAGGCCGTATACTCCACCACGCTGGCCTAATGTGGGTTAACGGACTTTACGTACCATAGACTTTTTAGAGTAATCCCAATGTGGTATGCACATTTCCTCACGATGTTTTCTTTCACAATTTGTGTATGTATAGTAGATCTGTAACATGTTAGGCCAGCGTGACTATATAGCCTAACCCCTCTCGATCATCGTACTCTCGATTGTAGCGGAGGCCCGCCCGCTGCAGTGGGACGTACATGGGCTGATACAGAACCAATAAACTACCCTTACAGAAAGACTAAAATAAAAACATTATCCTCCTTCTAGGGTAGTCAGATAAAATATATTTTATATAATATTTCGCGTCGCAATAAATTTAAATGTCCAGCCTTAAATAAATCAATGACAAATAATTCTGTGACACCTAATAAATGATCTTGCAAAGTGTGTGCATAGTGAAGGAATCCTTGACATTCACACATCGAACGGCTTTCAGTTCCGTGGACCTGAAAAGGAATGACAAACTGACCTCTCATAATCAGCACGGTACTTCATCATGCTTATGTTATATCTTTAGGAAGTCAAGATCCGGCCTTGAGTAAACGGGATGAATAGAAACTCAAGGGTGAATAGTAATAGCTGTTGAAGTGTATAAATGTGAAATAAGGCATATTTATATACTCAGCGTATTTGGCATGTGAATTGTGAAGTCCAAGATTTGATTCCCAAATCGGACTATCTGTTATGGGCACTTTTTTCGGTTTATAAAATGTCATAAATGGCATCAATGGTATGTCCATTTTCTCCTTGAAGGATATCGGCATACTTTTATATATATGATAAATATAGGCCGAGGATGCCATAATAAAAACATGAACAATCAAAATTACAGCCTTAAAAAGTTAGACGGTAAGTCGAATCTACGGCCTCTATGTAAACATTTCCGCTTACTATACTATTACTAACTTATAACCTGATTAGTAATCAATATCCATATTTAAGAGGAGCGTTGGTGGTCGGATTTAATGCCGGTGTTCTGATACGAACATTATGTAAATACATCTAGATAATTCCAAGGATATAGTTTTTGGGCCAAGGTTCAAAATCCGCATGTTTTTGCCAATGTGACTGTCAAGGCATTATCTTAATTATGAATCAAAAGTAGAATTATATTATGTTTGCGTAAATAAGACTGGGGTATCCGGAAGTGACACTATATTTTTTTTTCTCTTCTCGGCAAACATTTACACTTAAACCAAAATTACCTATAGAAAACACTTTTTAGGTGGCAGGAAAAATAAAGTAATTAAAAAAATATTTACTAAATAGAACGACTACTGATGACTAATGACTGATGTCCCGTGGGATAATCAAGAAAATCAAACATATTGTATATTGGCTACTACTTTAAACTACAAGGGATAGGATGGGATATATGAGGTCAGGTTTGCAAGCCTTGAAACATGGAACAAAAAATTTGACGGTACGAAACGTGATGTGCTGGACGGGATGGGACAGCACAAAAGGGACAAAAGTCACTTTGATTTTACATATAAAACAGTTAATACGGAAAGTAATATGGGTATTATTTGGAATGGAATCAATGCGTAGTAATTTAAAATCGTGCGATTCCGGGTCGGGTCCGTCTTTAATATAAAATGGTCCCAAAATCACACGAGATTATTAGATCCCACAGGAATAAAATTTGTCACATTACGGAAATCGAACCCATAACCTTTTGCTACACAAACGAGTTTATGCTCACTAAGTACGCCACAGTCGATAAACAATTCCTTGTCAATATTTTTTCTTCAGTTGTTCATTCATTTTTCTTCTGTATGCTATTTCAAAAGCGCCCCACTTCAGGCACAGTGGTCTGTAATACAGACTCTATACAAAATGTTTTAAAAATGTCTAAAAGGACAAACATCCAAACAAAATAGTATTAAAAATAAAGGCCAAAAGTTTTTATTATCCACACATTATCATATTATCATCAGAACAGACTATCATTCACATTGATGTAATCGTGCAAATACCATAGTATAGGAAATTATAGGAACCTCCGCTGTGTTTTTATGAGGTTTTTAGAAAATAAATATTTATGATTTAGATTTTTAAGCAAGTAGGTAATATCATACCGGTAATATATTTATACTCGTAATATAGAGAGATATATATGGTCAGGGGTGCTCCTATCTAGTGGTCATGGCTTGTCCTAGAATAGGTGCTACGAGTACGCGACCTCGGCCCCCCGAGCTACTGCAGTCACTACAAACATTCCCTTCCATGACTGCAGTATCCACTCCTACAGGCCATACTCTCCTTTCCCAATATATCCTCTACTCACAAACCCTATTTCCTTTCCCCCGCTGATGATGGGCAGCAGCGTCGTCAGCGCGAGTCCCCTCCTGCGCTCGCCAACCCGCCTGCCAAGCGTGGCGAGTATTGGCAAATCCCCTCAATGGCGACACAAAAATTGACCAGGCCCCCAGTCCCCGGCAGCCGCTTCCAACAGGTCATTGTGGAGATCATTGGGGGAGGCCTATGTTCAGCAGTGGACTTCCTGTGGCTGATATGATGATGATGAATATAGAGAGAGCGCCCTGCGCCGCGCCGGTACTTCCAAAATGTAGATAAAAAGGTGGTGCACATGCACCGGTTATGGTTTTGAAAAAGATAAATAAAGAAGTGGTTTACGTACGGCTATTGAATTCTGTTCAAACTCATTTTAGATGCATAATAAATAAATGTATTTTCATTTACAAACAATTTGTTGTTAAATAATTAGTTCAATTTTCATTTATATAGTAGCGGTACCAACATTATAAACAAAAACATAAATTTTTGAGGACGCAAATGAATGACACCGCTTCCCCTATATTATAAAAACTTTAAGGATAATTTATAGAGCCTTCTATTGTATCATATGAGTAACACGGTTAAAAATAGCTTTCTTCTCAAAAAATGAGCAACCGGTCGTTACCCAAAATCAAATGTCTAAAAAACTATGCTATTAAAATAGCTTGCTAAAGTTTATAAATAAGAATCATTTAAATTGTAAACTCATACATATAAAATAATATTGATACTATCCTCAATATCATACTTGCCCCCACAGGAAGGCAATTTTGAGCGTCACATATAGCAATTACGTCACAAAAGAAGCTGACAACTTTACGAGATTAAAAATAAACTAACATTTACGCCCGAATACTGGAACGTCATTCAAATAATAAGTTGCTCTTAATAGCGCACGGCCCACTTGGCCAGTACATTTAATCGGGATTAACGTAGTAAAGCGCAACTTATTTTAAGTTGCGTTCCAGTATTCGGGCGTTAGATAAGTAGGTAATACTTTGAATAATTTATTTCCAACCGGCACCTATAAAACGTGACATCATTCGGTTTTATGATCACCATATCAATATTTTTGGCGGAAAAATAAACTTTAATAAATATCTTATTTTAATACTTCAAAAAATCCATATTGTGTGAATAATATAACTAATTTGCACATGTCTATTATTTTTCAATAAAACCGATAATAGGCAATGGAGTTTGGTATATTTATATTACAACACTATTCTAGCTAAAAACAATAAATAAAATATATTATTGATTGCTTAATCAACCAAACCGCATTAGGCCAGCGTGGTGGGCTATATGGCCTAACTACTCTCAATCGTACTCTCGATTGTAGTGGAGGCCCGTGCCCTGCAGTAGAACGTGTATGAGCTGATAAAAAAAAGAAGATTGCTCAATCAAATTCATAGCAATAAAAAAGAGATGACAAATATTCTTAATGTAAGTTTAATTACAAAATTAAACGAAAAATAATATGCGGAACTCTTAACAAGTGGTCCCTACTTACACTTGCCTATGACGTATCGTTGACGTCTTGTGGTTATAGAGGGAATTCCAATTTCCGGTAATAGCTGTATATATTTATTCAAAAATATGTAAATAACCGATACATTTTAAAATGAATAACAAACCTGTTTTTGAGTAGTATGTGAGTAAAATATATCAAAATACATACATAAAATCACGCTTTTTCCCGGAAGGGGTAAACAGAGGTGGTACCAAAACATCCATATTTCGCATTTTGTCTGGCCATATCGGGTATAGATTCCCGACTCGGGGCTGATAATGAATAGAAAAATCCACTCTTGCCGACCCGAGATTCGAACCCGAGTCCTATGCTTTGTAATCGTAACATAGTACAACAGCGCCACCGAGTCAATATAACATAAAATATAAAAAAATGGATTTCCATATGCATATTTTAGCTGGAATAAAATAACTAAGCATACAAATTCCACGTATTATTCTTCATATCAGATTGATTAAAGCTATCAACTAAAATATTCACACTTTTTTTTTTATTTTAGTACATACAGCATAGCTCCATCAATGCAGTAATTAAAGTTTAGTTGTTTTTCTTTCTTCAGTTTTCTGTTTCTTTATGATAATAATACTGGTTTTTGTCAATGAAACATCCGAAATCAAATAACAAAGACGGATCCCATGGTTTTAAAAATAATAATTTGCATTCTTTTTGTCCAGTTTAAATTCATCAATCAGTTTCTATGATAAGTTTTTAATTTTACCTATTAATTTATTATATATTATTTAACCTTTTATATATATTATTTAACCTTTTATATATATTATTTAACCTTTTATATATATTATTTAACCTTTTATATATATTATTTAACCTTTTAATTTATATTGTTGTTTTTATGTAATATAGTAGGATTATACATGAATGTATTCTAAAATAATTTTATTAGAATATTTCCATGTTCAGTTTTCATATATTTGTTTCATTTATAATATGCAAGTTGCGCTCCTTTTAATTTTCAAATATAGGTACCACGTGTATTTTTTATATCAATGAATGACGAGACGAGCATGCCGTTCGCCTGATGGTAAGCGATATGACCGCTCGTGGACAGTAGCAAAACCAAACAACTAGTCCAACAGGCTGGCCTAGTGAGGGTTGGCAGACTTTACATACTTTACAAATCGCTATGATATGCAGGTTTCCTCACGATGTTTTCCTTCACCGTTATACTGCGTCTATTATAGACCAATGATTCCGAAAGGTTAAAAACAATTAATTACTTACGTGCGAATAATATAATAATATATTTGATGACATAAGAAATCAAAGTGACCGATGAATTTTAAATAAATAGATCGACTTGGCCAGCAGCATTATGTATAAATTGTACGATACATTATGTTTCCATGCGATGGCCAAGTCGATCTAGTTATTTAATAGTGTCAAGAAATTTTTAATATTGATATGATAATAACTTACGTAATAACTTTATACAGAAGGTCCCTTAAGCAAGGACTAAATAAATTAACCGAATTGGTATTACATGGATCTCACAACTTTTTGCGGTAGTAAAACTGAGCTGCGAGACTTTAATTTTGTTTACAGGATGTTTTTGATGGGATTATTATTCACAATTTTAGTTCGTTATCCTGCTGTCAATCATCAACCCTTCATTTGACTATGTATCTTTGCCAATTATTACTAAAATTTAGCTTACTGATTAAGTTTATATAACATTATATTTGTTAATAATGAAAGGTATTATTTTTATAACTTTTATTATTTACAATTTTAGTTTGTTACCCTGCTGTCAATCCTCAACCCTAGATTTGACTATGTATATTTACCAATTATTACTACAATTGAGCCTACTGATTAAGTTTATATTACATTATATTTGTTAATAATGAAAGGTATTATTTTTATAACTTTTATTATTTACAATTTTAGTTTGTTACCCTGCTGTCAATCATCAACCCTAGATTTGACTATGCATATTTACCAATTATTACAACAATTGAGCCTACTGATTAAGTTTATATTACATTATATTTGTTAATAATAAAAAAATAGTATTTTTATAACTTAAGAAATAAAATTTTATTACAATTCCTTCACTAATTAATCGAAAGGAACTTCTTTCCATCCGGGTGTCCGCTGACACCTCTCAAGATTTTTTAAATATTAAATGAGTCAAATAAATTTTTTTTTTGATATGTCTATGTCAGTGCTCTATATCTATGGACAAAATGAAAAATAATTTGACACCAGAGTATGTATGCGTGTCATAGATGCGTGTACAAATACTTGTATATGTATGTGAGTGTGAAATGCATGGTAGTGTGTGTAATGTTTTATTTATTGATTTAATGTACTTTATAAGCATTATTATTGAAAAATATTAGCGTTCTGCACTTCTCCTACACATAAACTATAAGTGGGCCAAATTTAATGCTCCTGCGTTCGCGCAATTTTCGTAAAAAGAGGTCCAAAGTTTTTGCATCACGTATTAATATATAGATTATCTTAAGGCATGTTCCATAACAACTGTGATATCTGCGCTCTTTCAATGTATGTAATTCCTAAGGAAATAACCACATTACGTGTCGCAAGACAAACAATTCATTTCCTCTGAAAAATAATTATCTTTGTCCAACAACCGGTATAGACAGCATAAAAAACAAGAACATTGTTGTTACAATCACACCTATTGTTTGATACGCAATATCTTTCTTATAAACTCGTTTCAATATGAACAAGGGATTTTCAGTTTCACAATAATATGGAAAAACCAGCATTGTAAATCTTGTAACTTGTATGGGCTGTAGAGAATGCGGTTCTGAGTGTGACCCCTGCGTTGGTTAGTTAAATTCGTGCAACAATTTGATTTTTTTAATGGATTCGATAAATTATTTTTATTTCTATTCATAATGTTTTACCTACAATGTTACATAATTCGAATTTCGTTTCGGATCATACAGTAATCCCCGTGTAAAGTCATTTTGCGCCGACTTATGCGTAGAATAAGCTTTTAGCCAAAAGCTGACAAAAAATAGACTATATTTGTATTTGCTTAACCCTACAGACGAAAATAAATTGACGAGTGTTAACTCAACAGTAGGTAGATATGTCATATATATCATTGTTTGTTTTTCAATGTAACTAATGCGCACAACTTGACCAAACCATACGTTCAAGGCTATTAAACCAGTAGGCATATATCACAAACTCGTTATTATATTTGGACTTATAAATGTTCATGATTTATTTGTCATATCATAACCGATGAACCACGGAACTCTGCGAATCTAGGCGTGGAGATCTGATCATTTGCTAACATATTTATTATCCTTTATTAGCTTTATGACATGAATAATAATATAATTCAATTCAAATTTTATTGGCTGACTATTATAACGTATTATTTCTTTACAAGCTTTAAAAATAAGTAATAATAAATTAAATTTATTGGCTGACTATCACAATGTGTTGGAAATACTCATTTACTTTTCTCCCGTCAAACAGCAATGTTAATGCACTGTTGTGTTTGAAGAGCATTATACCTAACGTAACCATACGTCCTAGTACGTACGTACGTACTGCCTAGAAAAAACGCACCTATCGAAAGTTTTTTCTCACATTAACAAAATATGGACAAGTGATAAAAACAGTTGAGTGCCGCAGTAATGAAAGCTATTTTGATTACGAAATTCAGTTTTTCAGAAAATTTAGAGTTTCACACTCATATTAAAACCTGTAAAAACTTTATTATTATTATTATTTTATTCCACAGATGTCCCGCTCTGGTTCAAAAACTAATGGTCACGTTAATTATACCCAAAGTAACTTCTGGACATATTGACTTAATATCTTATGTTTAAGGATGGCGAGCGCTGTGGTATGCCAAGCATTGCTTTATAATTTATGGTGGTTTGGTTTTGTTGCTGACATGAAATATCCTGTCGCTTACCATGAGGCAATGCTCGTCTCGCCATTCATCCCAAAAAAATCTATATAAAATGGAATCCATAGAGGAAACATATAGACGGAAAATTACACAACTTAAGTGTATTGCCCGAAATGAGAGTCCAATTTTAAAGTTTACAGTTCATATCACTAACGTGGAAAAATTCAGGTGGAAAATTACAATTATTCATCATAACAATATAATAGATTCAGCTATTAATAGTCCGAATTAAAACTGGTTGCAATTAAGTATTACCGTTTTGTTTTTATTCGGTAACCAATATATTGCAAGCTTAGATAGATATCTAAAATGTGACGTCAATAAAAACTATAAGTTCCGTATATTTTCAAACTGGTATTTTCCGAATGTGTTTTTATCGGTATCATATCCTTTAAATATAATTAAAAAACGTGTGTGTGTGTATATTTGTACGCACATAAGTTATAATTACTTAAGGTAACAGAAAAGCTATTTCTATTTCTCCCGCCAAACAGCAGTGTAAATGCACTGTTGTGTTCTGGTTTGAAGGGCATTGTAGCCTGAGTAACTACTGGATATATTGAGACTTAACATCTTATGTCTCATGATGGCAAGCGCAGTGGTATGCCTTGTTTTTTGGTTTTGCTACTGATGAATGACATACTCGTATTATTTTACTCATATAATATAGATTTACCTAAAGAACTCCAAACTAATAAGGAGAGAAGTCTCGTAGGAGGTCTACAAAACCGGTAAAAGGATTAATAGCTCAAATCGATCAAAGTTAAAAAGGTGTTTGTTTATATTTTTTTTGTACCAATACACTTCATTAATAGATCAATGAATAATAAATAACAAAATTAAATAACAAAATTTATTTTGCAAATATAATTTATGAGCTATGATTTTGACAAAGGTTAGCGAATAGCAACTAAGTTTCAAATTTCGGTGGAGTAAATATTATGTAAGTTGTCTGGAAGTACTTCTTGGTTACTTTTTGTGTACGGCTTCCTTAGATCATAATCATAAAATAATATAGGTGCTGATGGAATCGGTTCACGAACGCGTTTTAAACGAGACTTTTGTATCTTTAACAAGAACAATTTCACTCCAAAATTAATTGTACGTGTTTTGTTGTTTTACTGTTCTCAGAACTTCGCCCGAATACTCAAACTTCATTCCATATTAAGTTGCTGTTAACTGCGCACAGTCACTTAGACAGTCCATTTAAGCGGGATTTGCGTAATTATGTAATATTTAAGTCGCATTTGAATATTCCCGCGCTAGCCTTTTAAAAGTAGCAGAGCTACGCTGTTGTTAGTCATGACAGCATGAATGGGCAGGCTTGTCTGAAGCGATACCACTGTCCTACAGGAGATCGACGTGAAGCGACAGCTTGGTCAAAGAGCTCCGTTTCTTCCTTTACTTTTTCTTTCCTGCTCCACTCCCGATTTGATGGGCCGAAAACATATCCATGTTACAAACGTTGTTGATGTTCATAGGAGGAAGTGATCACTTACTATCAGGTGATCTGCTTACTCAGTTGCCAGTCCTATGCAATAATAAAAAAATAACACTTACAGCCGTTCTCTATAATCTATCTATCTTTAACAAAAAAATATTTAGGTATTTCGATGCATTTTCTGTTTCAATTAACAAAGATAGAAAGGTATAGATATAGTGCATATGTTTATAGGTAGCTTGGTAAGATAAATATATATTTATACGTTTGTTTAATAAAGCGTAGTATTGTATCGATCGACCTATTTATCCACTGATATCAATTTATCGAAAATAGTAACCCAACTTTTTTGCTCTCGTGAAATAGATCAAAGCAAGTAACGCCCGAATACTAGAACGCAAATTAAATATAGGTTGCGCTTAACTACGTTAATCCCGCTTAAATGTACTGGCTAAGTGGGCCGTGCGCTGTTAAGAGCAACTTATTATTTGAATGGCGTTCCAGTATTCGGGCGTAAATGCCATATTTTATGCGGAATGTAAACAATTTTTGACCTATCCTAAAACGGCAAGATTAAAACCGGTATGGTCATTACGAGTTATAAATTGTCCAAATCCGTCACTAAACGGGCGAGTTTAAGTTTTATTGCTCGATTAACATTATTTAATGCTTCCCTTGTCTTAATTTGTTTATACATGAGTTTCGCACGGGTATATTTCTCTTCCGTATTGATCCGTATCATGTGCGAAATGAAGTAACAACTTAATTAGTATCAACATATATAAAAGAACAGTGATCTGTTCTGATTTATTTAGAAGCCAGGAACCAGTAGAATACTCAGCTATCTATCCAAAACTATGAGCCTACTCCAAATTATCTTAATCCTTCTCTGGGTCATCAAGTTTTATAAACCACAATAAAAATAACACTTGTCCCTAAATTAGCTCCTTCTACTCTATGCAAATATTTTAATTTTTTTTATACCGCCAATGATGTCACCAATATTACGTCAGTCTGTTTATGTTTACTTTTTTGTAAGTTAGTTCTTCTTGCTTATAAAGAGTTATATTATTATTATTTCCAGAACAATACCGATCACGACAAAGCTCCGCATGGCGGGATACGTGGTGACCATCGTGGTGCACTCCCTCAACGGGCTGGTGATGGAGAGCGGCTTCTACGGCGGCGCCATGAGCGACCCCGGCGTCCGGACCTACCACGAGTTTCGCACTAGATTCATCACTTGCTGGACCTTTGTTAGTATTATATTCATTATAATATTCACGCTCAACGCACTTGTTATTAAGAGCGGCTTCTACTGCGGCGCCATGAGCGACCCCAGCGTCTGGGAATACCACAAGTTCTGCACCAGATTCATCATATGCTGGACTATTACTATTCTGTTCTCACAATCACTTGACTTTCCTGAACTTGGACTTTAGAAGTTGTAGGGTCACGTTATTGTCAGTCATGACTCAGCATTAGTAGGTAGGCTTGTCCGGGGCGGTACCACTATCTCTCAGGCGATCGACGTGAAGCAACAACTTCTTTATTGCGTTCCGTTTGGTGAGTAAATACCGCTTTCCTCTTCCCATCCTTTTTCCTTCCTCCACCTCCCGATTTGATGAAATGAAATGAAAATGAAATGAAAATAATTTATTGAATCCATTAAAATGTTCAACATCATTTAGATTCAGTCATTTTTTATCTACCACCCGGTTCGGAAAGCGGTTTTCACTAGAGAAGAACGGGCAAGAAACTCTAGTGTTGCTCTTTTCAAAACCAGTTTACAATGTAGGGATTATTACAAAATTTACAAGTTGGTTTAATCAGAGCAGTTCATTAATAATTTGTTGTAAATTTACAAAAAAATATTTTTATAAAGAAAGTAGCGAAATCACCCAGAACGAAGAATCAGTATACTCTTTTTCGCCAAAGCAGCGAATAATTGCGAAAGCCTTATGTAATCCATTAATTAATCCGTTACAATGTAAGCAAATCGGATAGACCAGTCTACGCAAGCAGCACCCGTTCACGAGTATGACGCATGTGCCAGCCATCGGCCTCCTCAACCATGCTATAGGGAAGTGACCGACCCGGCACACGACTGCCACCGCAAGCATAGACTTTTTAGCGAGCATGACATACCCAATCACTTACACAGCAAAACAACTGCAAAAGTTACTTAATTTGAATGATATTATACAGAGCACACCAATACCTCCGCTCCGAGATACTACACATTTATTTAATTTTATTCTATTCCCAAGCCTTGTTATCATCTAGATATTCAGAAATTTTATAATATGCTTTATTGCATAATTTTTGCTTGATAGTTGATTTGAATTTTGTAATCGTTAAGGCTTTAATATGACTGGGAACTTTGTTATAAAAATGTATACAGTAACCCTTAAAAGATTTGCTGATTTTGTGGAGCCTAGTTTTATGAGTAGCTAGATTATTCTTATTCCTAGTATTTTTGTTATGAATATCGCTAATCTTACGAAAACTTTCTTTATTTCTATGAACATAAATTAAATTTTCAAAAATATATTGTGATGCTACTGTCATTATATTTATCTCTTTAAATTTTTCTCTAAGAGAATATCTGGAACCCTAGCGAATAAATTGATCTTATAGCTCGCTTTTGGAGAACAAAGATGGTATTAATGTCAGCAGCACCACCCCACAATAAAATTCCATAACTCATCAGACTATGAAAGTAGGCAAAATATACCAACCGAGCTGTATCAATATCAGTCAATTGGCGAATCTTACCCACCGCAAAGACTGCGGCGCTCAGCTTTTTAGCTAGAGCGACTATGTGAGAGCCCCACTGAAGTTTGGGATCTAAAGTGATTCCCAAAAACTTAGTTGTATCCACAAGGCTCAACTCATCCCCATTCAAATTAATGTTAGCATTAACTTTTTTGACATTAGGTGTCACAAACCTTATACATTTAGTTTTTTGGCTATTTAATAACAAATTGTTAATGCTAAACCAATGTACTATTTTTGAGAGGGTGTGGTTTACGTCGTCAATATCGGGATTACATCGATTTACTTTAAAAATTAGTGAAGTATCATCAGCAAACAACACTACCTCACAGTTGTCCCTTATAAAAAAAGGTAAGTCATTAATGTAAATTAAAAATAGAAAGGGTCCAAGAATCGAGCCCTGTGGAACTCCCATAGTTACGGCAGACCCAGGAGATCTTATTCCGTTGACATCAACACTTTGGACCCTATTGCTCAAATATGATTTGCACAATTCGAGAGCAATACCATTAATTCCGTAGTGGCTCAATTTCCTGATAAGTATATCATGGTGAACACAATCAAATGCTTTGGATAGATCACAGAATACACCCAAGGCATCCTGTGAATTCTCCCAAGCATCAAATATATTACCTATAAGCTCCACACCAGCGTCAGTTGTGGAGCGACCCCGCGTAAAACCAAACTGTTTACCATGAAGTATTTTATTTTTTGAAAAATAAGTTTGAAGTTGTAAGAGCATCAGTTTTTCAAAAATTTTGCTTAATGAAGGTAGTACTGAAATAGGTCTATAATTAGAGGGGTCATCTGTACTACCAGATTTAAAAAGAGGTATTACTTTACTCAACTTCATTTTATCAGGAAATAGACCACTGTTTATACAAGCATTAAAAATTACAGCTAACTGGGGAGCCAAGACTGATATTACAGAGTTTAATATTTTTGTTGAAATTCCCCAAAGGTCACATGTGTTTTTAATATTAATGGACCGGCAACATGTCTATGACTCAAGCGTTGTTGATGTTCATGGGCGGGAATGTCATTTATTATCAGGTGACCTGTTTGCTTGTTTGCTTAAGACCGCAATGAAAAAAATATTCTTGAAACAACCTGGAAAACTAGTGGTCACCCCAAATTGATCAGTAATTTTGACACATATCTCGTTAAAGGTTCCTAAGGCGTTCTATCATTGCACCTCTTAAATATGGCATATTTTATTGAGTTTTGAAGGATTATTAACACCCATCTAGAAGTTATATAAACGTAAAGTACTCTATTCAAAAATCTATATAAAAATAATAAATACAATCCAGATGGACACAGAAATTCCTTAGTATATTTTCCTTAGAATTTACCAGTTTAAAAATAATGCTATTCAAGATTCATTCCAATCCGACAGACAATTCGAAATATTGCAACTGAGTACTAATATTATTACGTTTTCATTCCAGGTCGCACAAATAATATACGCATCTATTGCCTTATACTGTGACGTGAAAGACTATGAAGGAAAGAAAGATTCGAACACACTGAAAAACTTGAAATGGTTCCGTGACGTCATCTTTCCAGGAATCATTGTGCCATATTCATTTGTAAGTATAGCATTTGCGTAGTTCTATTCAGTTTCAGAATTATTTACCATTTTTTTTATCGTGACAATATTATGATTCTGTGTATTATTATGATGTAAGTGAAGACTGGAGATTTTTATTATTGCTATGAATGGTAAGACGAGCATGTCGTTTGCCTGGTGGTAAGCGATACGACCGCTCATGAATAGTAGCAATTCAAACAACACCTTGAATTGCAAAGCAATCTCAAGTCAAATCTCAATATGTAGTTACTCTAGCTACAATGTTCTTAAATCCAAAACACAAGCACAGAATACTAACAGAAGTCAAGCTTGTGTAGGTACTTCACTTTTATTGCCACACTCACACTACGCTCGGCGTTCGCGCTAGGGTTGTTAACTCTGGCTTATGCGAAAACACGTATCGTGTTAATAGCACTCGTATCGTTTGATTATTTTTTTAAATAAAATATATAAAACACAATAATATAATAAATCAATTTTAATTGTTACGAAGTCATTGAGAATGTGTGTCATTATTCTTCAAGTTTTTTTATTGTTTTTGTATAATATATGTATTTTTTTAAATGATACTTACATTCTATTATTATAATCTGGTGTTTTATATACAAGTGTAATAAGTTTTATTCATTTGTTCTATCTTTGCGCAAAAAATATCATTATTTGCGGCCCGAAGCGGGTGACACTCGCGCTCGCAGTGGTCTCGACTGGTTTGAAATATCATGTCGGTGAACGCTGTCTATGTGTGCGTGCGTGATTTAGCGCGCTTTGTATGAAGCTTGACTTCTGTTAGTTTTGTATTCTGTGACACAAGTGTGCATTCACACAGCTGTTTGGAAGGAAAAAAAATTGCGGTGATACCTACCCAGGTGGCATCCCACCTATGAGAGTCATACCAGTGAAAAATTTTAATATTAAATAAATCACTTTTCCAGATGGTACCAACAGTGTTCTGGACGCTGTATATATACGACAAGAACCTTATAATGCCGGCCTTCATGAAGAAAGTGGTGAGTTCGCTGTCCAACCACCTGGTGCACACGGCGGTAGCGCTCGTGGTGCTGTGGGAGATGGCAATCAACCCCAGGACAAGGAGACCACACCAGGAGAACATACTGACTATGGTGTTGTACACGACAATTTATATGGGAGTGTAAGTATAGTTTATTGTATTATTAATTGTTAAGTACAACATAATTTATTGGTAGACAGATGATTAATTAAAAGAAACTAGGAGAGAATATGCCAGTAACTTTTTTTATTGCAATGAATGGCGAGACTGCCTCGGTGGCGTAGTTGTACTAACGGTTACAAAGCTGAGGTCTCGGGTTCGAATCCCGGGTTGGACTATTTGGCAAAGTGATATTGGATTTTTCTATTCATTATCAGAATTTGTGCCCCATATGGTGATAGGTCGCCACCTATCACATTGTGGGACGGAACATACAAGGCGAAATGTGGGTGTCCTGGCACCTCTGTCTACCCCTTCTGGGATATACCTAGGCGTGAGTTTATGTATGTATGTAATGGCGAGACGAGCTTGCCATTCACGTGATGGTAAGCCATATGACCCCTCGTGGACAGTAGCAAAACCAAAGTTCTTATTTTTACCATACTGTTATGCAGCGAAGGTGACTAAAAACTGCACTGTTTCAAACTATATTTCATTATATCTGGACATTCGAAACCCAATGTCTCTTTGTAAATGAAATTCTTACGTAAATCATTCAACTAACCTTGAACATCCGTAAGGCCCTAGGATTCCTAGGCCAGTCGAGATGTTTAGCACAACAAGGACTTCTCGACAATGAAAAGTTCGCTTGAGTGCAATGTTCGTAATATATCGACGCAGGAAAGCGATTTTGTCGTATCTCAAAAAATGCGTATATGCGTTTTATACATTATTTAATTCAGAAAGAAAAAACCGCATTAAATTTCCTCGTGAAAATGTAAGGTTTTATTTTAAAATGTTATTATAAAAAAAATGGTATTCCTAAGTATTCTAGTTTAGAGGTTATTTTTTTTTTTTTTTTTCTGTTGTAAAATTGCATTTTTAGAGACAAAATCGCTTTCCTGCGTCGATATGTAAACATACATACATACATACACTCAAGTCTTTTCTCAGGCGGGGGCGGCAGTGGTACCAGGACACCCACATTTCGCCATATACATATAAGCGTATCGCCATATTGAGCACAAATTCCTAACTCCGGGCTGATAATAAATACAAAAATCCAATATCACTTCCCGACCCGGGATTCGAACCCAAGACCTCAGATTTGTATTCGTACAACAACAGTAGTACACTTACACTACTGAGGCTATAATTTTTAACTGTATCCTTTTTTTTTCAGGTTGACAATATCCTACTACGAAAAGGGTATGTGGCCGTACCCCATACTGAGGTATCTTGAAGGCACCGTATACATAAGGATCTTCATCAGCATAGTTATTGGTCTACTGCCCTTCTACTACTACATGCAGTGGTATATCGTAAGGTACCTAGAGAGATTGCGTGTAAAGTCGGAATGAGAGAACAATGGACACACACCACGCTATGCTACAAACTTGGTTTTTTTTTTAATGTTCTACCGAGAATCAGTTGAGCTTAGTATGTAGTTCTGAGTTATGAATTATTTATGAAAGAATAAAATTAATTAGGGATTAAAATATTTGTGGAGCACAAAATATCCATATAAACCATTTACCAAAAGAAAAACTTTCAAAGTTTAAAAATTCAATAAATAATGATTAGTAACTTATAATATTTATATCAGCCCATATACGTCCCACTGCAGGGCACTGGGCTCCTCTACAATCGAAAGTACGATTGAGAGTGGTTAGGCCTTATAATACAAATAAAAAAACATACAAGCATAAAGACATGAAAATGTGGAAGGAAAACGTTGGTAAAAGGCTAATTATATGTATATTATTGTGTTATGATACAAAAATGAAAGGCGTTGTATAAAGTGACGTCATACATTTCGTTATGATTGCCGCTTTCATTTGACATCATAAGCCAAAATATAACTATTTTTTACTAAATATGAAATACGATATTGCACAAAAAATCATTGAATGCTCATAAAAAGTTTAAAACGTCGTTTTTATTCATGTTTTAGTGTGATTATTCCGGTGGACTGTTAAAGAATAGAATTCAAGATCTCGACGTTTCTAAAAATACAAATCCGAAACTACACTGTGCAATAAATCCATCAAAAAAATTAATATGATTTTAATGAAGGGCGCTAAGGTATTTCCTATAATTTATAATCAATTAGCGGCCTTCAAATTTAATGGTTTTTTGGTTGTTATAATTATTGTATAAAATGCTATTTGTATTTGCGAAATCATATTCCGTGTTTGCTTAATAATTTCCACATTTGGCAAATGAATATGTGATATGCAATATAACATATTTTAGGAGCATTATGTTAAAGACTTTTAAAGACAAGATGGAAAAACTAGTTTATTCACGCATTTTTTTTAGGATAACCAGTTTTCATAATTTTCTAACATACAAATAATGAATTGACTTTGAAGTTCAAGTTTCAGGCTAAACAGTGATTAATTAAATTGGTCTGCTAGTTTGTACGTAGTTTGAAATAAAAAGTCAGAAAATCAAACCTAGCAGAGTTAGGTTATTACATAGTGAAATATCGTATTATAATATACTTCTTTTTTCATTTATTTTTCTTTCTGTACTTTCTTTTAAGGGGTGAGGAAAAAGAAACGCAATGAAAATGATTTTTTGCAGCGTCAGATTTAAAATGTCAGCAAATAGTTTTTGTCCTAGACTAGTCGAGCTATTTACGGCTAAATAGTATTTAGTCTGAATTAGCTACAATAGTGTTGTTCATGGTTGGCAAGGTTACGATTCTAATGAATAGACAGTCTTTGTGGCGCAGTTGGTTAGACCCCAGCTGTGAAAAGTGAGACCGCGGGTTCGATGGTTGCGTCGGGCCACCTTTTTCTACTCTCCTATTGGTTGACATTTGACAGGTTGATTGAAATGAAATTATTTTGGAAAAGAAAAATAAAATATACTAGTTTAGGGCTATTTAATTCCACTGAAACTCATTTTAGACGAATAATAATGAAATATACTTTCAGTAACCAACGGAATGTAAAGCAATGTGTTGTTAAAATAATTACAATTTTCACTAATTTTCGGTGATACCAACATTACCTACGAACCTACGAACAAAAAAAATATCTCAGATGCAAATGTATGATAGCGCTCTGTCTATATTTTATGTACTCTAAGGAATAAAACTAACGGCTATGCACATGAGTTTTGCTCCTTGCCCAGATAAATAATAATTAACCTTGAGCAAAAAAAAAATCTACTTAAAGCAAGGTCTTAAGCCATAAACGGTATTTAATTAAAGTATTACAAATCTGACATTACTAAGCAAAAAGTTGCCATAGAAGAAAAATAGAAGAATATCAGTAATTACGTACTGTTATTCCTCGGTCAATGACATTGAGGGTTTTTTCATGAATGATTTGGCTTTATTTACAGCTTATTAATAATAGTATGTTTTTAAAGATTTCTGATAATGAAGAGGTTAATGCATTCGAATTGGGGATCAACCACTATTTAATAACAGTATCCAACATTTGCATTTTTATAAGTTAAAAGGTTGAACTTATGGTCTTTTTTATTGCAATTAATGGCGAGACGAGCATGCCGTTCGTCTGATGATAAACTATATGACCGCTTTTACTGAAGCTTGACCAAAAACCTTGAATTACAATGCAATGCTTGGCATTTCGCAATCTCACTTTGCCGTTTTCAGTTTTATGCAATTTATACATATCACTATACAAATGCCATCCCAAAATATGATTATAAGACATCTTTAATTGGCATGTGGGAAAATATGGAACTAGAAATAAATTAAGAAAATCCTATTCAACGCGATGTATGAGATTTATTAAAATTATATTTATATAGTATTAACATATCCGACATGTGAAGAAAGAAAAACTGGTCCTAATATTTTGACAACAGCACGGAACAACTTAATGGAACGCCAAAAATCGTTTATTTTCTCTAATACTATACCCCAAGCAGGAACATTTTGAAGTATCGTATAGTAATAGTATCGTGATAACGATTACTATACTATTACTACAACGATACTATACGTCAAAAAATATTCGTGCTACCACTTTTCATACATTTGTATAGTAAAACTATCGCTAGACTATACGATTACCATACTATAGTGTCGTAAACGTTGTACATATATACGCCATAATTTAGTTCCAAATACGCTCACAATGGCGCTGTTCAAATTCCCATACAAAATTTTACTATTACGATTACTATACTATAGTGCCAAATGTTCCTGCTTGGGGCACTGTACAGTATCGGACCATTTATGTCCCACTGCAGGGCACGGGCCTCCTCTACAATCGAAAGTACGATTCAGAGTGGTAAGGCCATATTGTCCACAACGCTGGCCTAATGCGGGTTGGAGGACTTTATATATGTTATGGGCCAAGTGATTAATGCGGGCAGTATTCATTATGCCCGGGCAGTATGAATATTGCCGAGCCATATCGGGCCAAGTGATTAATCACAATCTAAACTCACCTATTTATCACATAGCCCGGACATTATGAATATGGCTACATGATGATCGGGCAATGTGATTAATAGGTGATTTTTTACGTGGTGTGCTGCCGCATTGTCGCATCTGCGATAGACCCATAAATAAGACAGATTGAATTGACCTGCTTATGTTTAGTTGTTTCTTAACGTCCGAAACATTATCTTCAGAAGAAAATTAGTGTACCCACTTTATGGATCAGTTAGGTCGACTGAGCCCCAAAACCGACTCGGGACACCCCGACTTCACGTAGTGTTTTGGCTACCGACCCTAGAGTGTATATAAAAAGCCGTAGGCGCGGAGGGAGAGCAGCCCCCGCCCGCTGTAACGAAGGATAGGCAACCGTGCGAGCCGTAGCGGCTGAGGCTGGTCGCCGGAGGCGACCAGCAAGCCGAAGCTGCGGAGTTGAGCATGGGTGCCTATCTTTTGTTACGCAAGGGCGAAGGGGCTGAACTTCCCGTAGCGCCGGAGACGATGCAGAAGCTAATTTGTATTGACAACAAGTGGTACCAGGGGAGGTACGACACTCTCCCTCCCCCTCCACTCCTCCCTACCCACCCCCTCGTGCTGCCCTATTCTAAATTCTACCACTACGGCTCATTGTTTTGATTTTGATTCGCTTTACATCACTCTGCCCAATAGGCATTTGGCATAATTCATAATGCCCGGGCAATGTGATAAATTGATTGGTTATAATCACATTGCCCGCTCTTATTGGGCATTATTCATATTGCCCGGGCATTATGAATAATGCCCGATTAATCACTTGGCCCATAACATATATAAATTCTTGTAAATCGCTATTGTATGCGGGTTTCCTCACGAAGTTTTCCTTCGCCGTTTCAGTGCATGGAACAATGCCTCAAAATGTTTTTATTTTCACTAATAAATGTATTTATTGTAGCATGACGTGGTGTCAACTTAGAGTATAAAAAACGATTCAAAATAGTTTTATTTTGTTTGTAAGATATGCTGTGATAAATATAATAGAAATAATTATAAAATTTAGAATTTTATTTTGTATCAAAATTTAATACTAAATGTATTCCATATTAATTAACATATGTATGTATGGCAAAAATCTCAGTGTTTGTTATTATATTTAAGCGTAAGAACGGAAGCTTTTAAACTATTTTAATATTTTGTAAATATTATGTAATAAAGACAATTAATGATTTTTTAAAATGCATTTTTAGTCCAAAAACCCGCTGCCGCCACACTCTCGTCAATTTAGAAAATCTAGAAGTTTATCTGCCCATACTTCTAACATAGACACTACACAATCAGCTATTATGAAGTTCTGATCGTGGTAGCTTTGGATGTTATCAGCTTCAATGCGTCTGGCAAGATGAAATTACCATCAAGTGTCTGAGGGGTTACTCTATACAAACTAGAGATGGGCCGAGTAACACTTTTGCCGAGTAACGAGTACCGAGTTTTACTCGGCTCAATTTTTTTTCAAACGTGTACTCGGCCGAGTAACTAGGTTTTATCAAATTCCCATTGTTGCAGGCATTGCTGGCACTTTTGGCAAGAAAAGTCTACGAAGAAAAGAGGACTAGGCTGTTACTAGAACATGCAGAGAGTCTTATGTTCCTTCATCGTAACTTAACTTTATTAAATTTTAAATATATATTAATTTTATTACTATTCTCTTAATTTTGTCTCACTAACTGCTCATTCATTAGCATAATTTTGATTTTATTAATTGAGATTGTCAAAGATTTCCTAAATTAGTCATAAATACTTTTTGATTAACACTGTTGTTTTAATTATGTATATCTACTTAAATATATTGCTTTTCTTAAACAATGTATACTCGGCATTCAAACCGAGTTATTCGGCCGAGTACGAGAATAAAAAAACCCGCCGTACCGAGTATCAACCGAGTACTCGGCCCATCTCTAATACAAACTATCTATATAGATATACTTTATACAAACTTTGAATGATCGGACGATCAACGTTCACTTATAAGATAAAAGTTTTCCACTTCTAACCATTACTATTCTCTATTAAACTTGTCATTCACTACAAACTTAGTCTGTAGTTCCGAAATACGACATATTCGTACAGTTTTACATACGATGTTCGAATTCGTCGTCGTGTCGAAGTTAGAAGTATAAAGTAAACCCCACAGAGTACTTTGTTGTAAACCCACTGACTAACAAGGAAAAAGCTATTAATATGGCTACTGATTTCCAACTCGCTCCAGCACTCGGTCAACTCGGTCCAGCACTGTTCCATCGTGTAGAGAAGCTAAAGCATAGCCCCCTACTGCCATCAGCGCACTGATGGGACGAAAAAGGAGAAAGAAAATTTATTATATTAATATTTATTTATTATTTACCCACCTATATCTGTGTCCTGTATGGACCACTGTCCTAGAAAAATACTTTTTCAACAATACGACATCTGTCATTAAACCTTTGAACTTTAATACAAAAAAGTTTCTCATGGGCGGTGTGTTGTACGCATATAAATAGTACTAGAATTCTATTATAGATGGAGCTACTGTAAATTTATTTGCAAACGCTTATTAACAGATGGCGTTAGTATTGATTCAAATTATCAAGTAATCAAAGTATTTATTACGGCCCGGATGCAAACACACTTTTCACATTGGCGGTTAAAATGTTCATTCCGTCTTTAATTTAGAATATAAACCAATCGGCAGAGATGTACAAAATAGTTTTAAAAAAGCATTTAAATACAAAATGCAAAATACTTTTCAGATTTCCTATTTCAAATGCAAAATACCAAATAGTTTTACGTTTTGTATTTCAAATGCTAAATGCAAAATAGGTATTTTCAAAATACTTTTTCAAAATAAAATACCTTTTGACCAAATTGAATGATATTTTTATTTATTTTAGGTATTTATCATGAGAAATGGAATAGAGATACAATGTCGAGCCAACTAGCACTTTTTGCGTGTCATTTTGGTCATATTTATCAGTATGCGTATCAATAAATTCTGTCGTTATTAATAATAATAATACTTACTTGAAATAATGAATAAAACTAGACTAACGAAAAGAAAAGGAAAGACTAAACAGTCTAAACATCAATTTTCTTTATTTAATACGCTTTTTAACAGTTGTTCGAATAGATCATCACTATTTTTTTTCTGTGAGGTGTCATAATCATCCCACCATACGAAAAAAGTCTTTCTACTGGTGATGAACTAGGTAGGGATGTGTTATATTTTAAAAATACTTTTTTTATTGTGGGATATGCGTTTAGCAGCTCCAGGCTTGTGCACTCGTCCTTCAAATATTGTAGGGTTTCTAGGTCTTTAGTAGTATTGGCACTACCACCCTCACTTGTTGCAGAGGAGTCTGTTGTGAGTTGTTGATGACGCGAACAGCCGAACGCACCCTCGGCGGCATTATAAGCGTCATTCGTTCATTTCATTTTGTTTGACTGGTCTGGTAATATTGACTAAACTTAGTCACAAAGTATTTTGCATTTTGAAATGAATATTAAAAATGCAAAATACATCTCAAAAGGTATTTCAAATAAAATACAAAATGTTTTTTACTAAAAGGCATTTAAATGCCAAATACAAAATAGGTATTTTGCATTTTGTACCTATTTGCATTTTAAATGGAATTATTTCAAATAAATCGCATCTCTGCCAATCGGACCACGAAAAACGAATACAAATTCCTCGTATTTGCTAGATTTTACTCCACTGCTGCCTTAGACTGCTTCCCCCTATAGGTCATAGCGTGATGATATAGTTCGAACCAATAGTTCCATAGATTAAAAGTAACAACAAACAAAGAAACAAAAAAACCTCTTAGCTTTATATGTATAATATAAATTATTTCTAGATTTTCATACCATTTAACAACTATAACAAACAGATATCGTCAAAACGTGGTGGCTGTATTATTAACATTTTATGTTAATAAAACCTAGCAAAACGACTTTAGTATCTAATTTTCTTGTAGGAATATTGCACTTAGCAATTCATTTTTGTGGATAAAAAGCATTTGCGACGTTTTTTTTTTATTGCAATGAATAGTGATACGAGCATGCCGTTCGCCTGATGGTAAGCGAAACGAACGCTCATAAATAGTAGCAAAACCAAACGAATTACAAAGAAAGAAGAAAGATAATTATAAATCAATGCTTGGCATCACACTGCGCTCGCCATCCTGAGACATAAGATATTAAGTCTAAATATGTCTAGTAGTTACTGTGGCTACAATGTCCATATTAATAACATGATATATTATTAAAGTTTTCAAAAAGTCGATGCATGCAGGCCTACGACATACAAGTCACTGAGGAGAACCCCGGGGGAGGTCCAAGTTTAGCTTTAGACTTACTCTATAGCGCTTAATATCAATGAAAATTATGCATACACATACAGGGTATATCAAGACTGCTACCGAAAACGAAGCTGGGTGGCAGTTTAAGCGACTTCAGACACAATGCAACAGAAAAAGTTGAAAAAAAAAGCGTCAATTTTTTTTCTGTTATTTTTTTCCTATGGCCATATTTGGGTGGTAAATACATTTTTTCCTAAAATAATAGTTTATACCCTTTTATTTATAAATACTCTAAGGTATAAAAGAGTTTAAATTATTATTTTAGCAAAAACTATGGATTTACCACCCAAAAATGACGATATTTAAAAAATCATAAAAAATAATTGTCGCGTTTCTTTGCGAAATTTTTGATTGCATTGTGTTTGTAGTCACTAAAACTACCACCCGGCTTCGTTTTCGGTAGCAGTCTTGAGATACCCGGTATACATTAACTCACGCCTTTTTTCCAGAAGAGATAGGGAGACGTTCCCCTGGTAGCAACCAAAATGTCCCACGATGTGATTTGAGCCTATCGCCATATCGGGCACAAAATCTTGATGCCTGGCTCATAAATAGAAAAATCCAATATAACTTTGCCTTGCCCGGGATTCGATTCGAGACCTTAGAGTTTAGACCGTGCCGTCAGTGATGAAAGCTATATGTAACCACTTTCATATTTGTACAAAAGGAAATGGAATCTGGGGGCACGGCAGTGCCCCTTTCAAGTCGAGCTAAAAAGCGGCACAGTCGTACCATCCTTTTCTCGAAGCAATTCAGACCATTTTCAACCCCCTATAACTTCGTTGTGGTTAAAGCAAGAAGCCTGAATTTTAGTTACTGAGCAGGCATTGTGTAAATACGGTATATTTAAAATTTCATTCAATTTGAACCAGTAGTTTAAGAATTGTAGCATGTCAAACTTTCTTAATTTTGTCACTCACTGACTGACTGACCGATCATCAAAAGTCTAAGGCACTTCTAGCAGTCATAGAAGCTTCAAATTTAGAATATAATTAGTGTTTAGTGTCTACATCAAGAGAAAATTTAAACATTTCATAGTTTATGTCTAGTTTTCTAGATAGACCAACTGCGTGAATAACTTTGTAATCCCATATAAATGTATAGGATTACAAAGTTACATTTGTAGTTAATGAATCATTGTACCCGTATATAATGGAATAATAGTTGTAGATAGGTATCTATATATATGAGGCATAACAGGAGGGGGTATAGAGAGGGAAAGGGTGTATTCAGCCCTGAAACTGTACAACATTCCTCTAGAAAAACATGACGAAGAAAAACTTGCAAATAAATAGACTAAATAGCTCGAAAATATCAATTACCATGAAAAAAAGAACATTAATAATCAATTAAGCTATATTTGTGATAAATTGATACCTACAAAAATAAGAAAAATCCATAAGACAGTGGCTTTAAGAAAAATCGTTATATATATTCTAGAAGTAAAAAGTACCGAACAGGAAAAAAGTAGGACTCTACAAAAAGACGTGAAATCCCATCAAAAACATCCTGTAAAAAAATTCCAAGTCTCGCAGCTCATGTTTTCTACCGCAAAAAGTTGTGAGATGCATGTAATACCACGTCGATTAATTTATTTAATCCTTGCTTAAGGGACATTTTGTATAAAGTTATTACGTAAGTTATTATCCTATCAATATTAAAAATTCTTTACGTGTTAAATAAATAGATCGGCTTGGCCAGCAGCATTATGTATAAATTGTACGATACATTATGTTTTCATGCGATGGCCAGGTCCATCTATTTATTTAACACGTAAAGAATTTTTAATATTGATAGGATAATGATGAAAGGAGCATGTCTGGGACGTTCTGAAACGACGCGTGAGATCAGTACAACCAGCTCCGCAGACCATCAGAGAGCTGAAGAATGTGATTACCGCGGAGTGGGAACGTATTCCGCAAGCAAGTATCCGGGATATCCTCGCTAGCATACCCAGACGAATTCAAGCTGTGATTTCAGCTAGAGGGGGTCACACTCGATACTAAACATTTATCTGCTTTTACTTTATTAAAGGAAAAACAAACAAAAATCTTTGTTAACTTTTACTTCACGAGCATATGCACTACTAGCGAGAATACACTACTAGTGAACTTTAGCATTAAAACCCATAAGTTTTATCAAAATTTTATGATAATACTGACGAAAACGATTATTTGCTTATTAATTTACAAAATTGTGAAAGTAAAACTACCTATAATTATCATACAAACCAATAGTAACATTTGAAATGGTTCATTGCTTAGGTGCCCGTTTTTTTTTGCAAATGAGTTTATAATAATTACATTAATGGACACTTGAAAAATACGATCTATAAAAGAATAATAAATAACATATACCTAATATAATAATAATAAAATATAATGTATACCTTAGTATAGCGTGGCGACCCGTCGCCACGGCAAGCGTCGCCACGCCAACAATTCGGTTCACAAGTAAGCCTATAGATGTTTCACATCAAAATATAACAATATCAATAACATTATGGTCGCCATTTTGAAAAATGTATCTGCATCCGGAGTCGGGCAGGACCGCTAGTTTTATACATAGCAGACCCCATGATAAAAGCTAATATTGCGTCGTGGGTATTAGAAACTACGAGAGACTTTTGATCTCATAATGTCTCCCTTATCTCAATCCATACAACATCATAATCATGGTCATTACTTCAGCCACAGGATGTCCACGGCTAAATATAGGCCTCCTCAAAGGATCTCCACATCGAGCTGTTGGTAGCGGCCTGCATCCAGCGACTTCCTGAAACCTTAGCCAAGTCATACCTCCACCTTATAGGGCGTTTATTAATAGACAAGATAACCTCGAGAAAACACTGAGGTTTAAATTTATCAAGACGCCCGCTATGAAACGAGAAGTCGCGGGATTAATTACCGCACATATGTTTGTGGCACATCCCGCACATATAATGTATTTGTGGGGTTCACAAGTATTTGTCACGGATCTGGGTGTTTGTAAGACCGTCAAATCTTTCCTAGCTTCTGTTACTACGACACAATACTTTGTCTTAATGTGGAATCCGGACTATATATGTGACTGTTAGGTGTATTTATTATTTTTATGCTGTACCCCAATTTACCTTACTTTAAAGCCAAATCTAAAAACCGTTCATACACACGTCGTATGGTTTAAATGTGCAATGTAATGAGTAGGAAGTGAATTAATCCAAAATCTGCTGCATTGAGACCATTCATATTAACAACCGGTTACTGAGAGGTGTTAACAACAGCCCATTTTCGAACACTGTATTGCGTTGACGACAGTGACAGGTTCCAGTCTTGATCGCGGTCTTTTATATATTTTTTAATGACGCGTCAGACGTCTCTACACATTTAACAGTGAGATTTTGAGGGTCGGTATTTACCTATAACCAGGTATTGTTACCAGGTTGGTCGCTGAAAATTAGCGTCGCGTCGTGTTGTGACTCGCGCCGCTGCATGACATTTATATGCTGAGCACAATACTATCCCTAATTTGCTTTTCTAACTTATAATGTTTGTTATTAGTTACTTATTGTTTTATAATAGGGAGTTAATTATAATTTTATTTCACTTCTATTTATCTATGTGTCTGTGACAAGTATAGAGCCACAAAGTTATCTGGCCTGGTGGCCAAAAGTGGAAACAACGATGTCATTTGGAATTGACAATTTACCTGTCACTCACTGACATAACCGCCATTGGTTGTTTACTCAATGTATTTATTTTTCCTGCATTATTAAAAATTAGTGAAAATGCCGAATACTTTAAAAAGTGACGCTAGGAACGTTAGACTCCAGGTATTCAATTTTACGAAGGAAGATAAGCGTCTTCAGACACCATTAATACCCTTCGAAAAATTGCATCAACGCGTAGCTGCCACCACAGGCTTGTGTTGTCAGCTTTTCAAAATAATTTCCACGTAAATTCCAGAATTTTGTACGTACTAGTAGAATAGGTGTAAGCACATATCATAAACTAAAATGTATCGTTACGTGCGTGCCTGTTGGTATATGGACCAGACATGGCTGCCAACATGTTCACGGTGGTCGTGGGCTCGAATCCCAGGTCACAAATCTGACTTTTCGGAGTCATGTGTGTATTGATAGTCAATAAACATGCATTAAAACGGTGGAGAAATACATAGTGACGAAATCTGCATATCATAGGGATTTATAAGAATATCTATGGTATGTAAGTCTACCAACCCGCATTAGGCCAGCATGGTGGACTATATGCCCTATGATATGGCCTAAACACCCTCAATAGCACTCTCGATTGTAGAATAGGGCAGTTCCCAGCAGTGGGACATAAAGTATATGGGCTGATAAAGATACACTTGTTTAAGGGTATGGGGAGCGATTTGTTAGAAATCTTGAGAAGGAAAAATAACATGCAAAGGAAACTGGTCTACTCATTTTCCTGACACTATTGATCAAATTGAAAAATCTTACTTCACCCACTTTCTTGCTATATCTATTTTTAATGGCAACACCAAATTCGACAACAGCGACTCTCTCACCGGGTCAGATAAGTTTGTGGGACTATAAATAGGTTTTCTTTCTATCTATTATCTATGGTCGGCATAGTTGACACCACTATGCCTGTCTAGAAAAATCAGATATTGAATGACTGAACCCGAAACGAATTTCATTCGGTGAGTTACTTTGTCGGACGCCCAATACTATCTTCCTAGTCCCATCCTTTTTCCTTCTTGCTCTGCTCCCAATTCGCTGGTCGGTAACACAACCATGGTCCAAGCGTTGGGGATGGTCATGTTTGCTCGTTTGCCGGACGTATGCAATAAAAAAAATACATAAGTAAATTTACGAGTATTTTACAGGAGCATACTAATCACATGATGGAAGTGATCGCCGTCGCCCATAAATATCTGCAATACCATAGGGCATGGAGATGCGTTGTCGGCCTTTAAGATGTAGGAATACGATCGATTTATAAAGGTAATATTTGTCCGGAAATGCCGCCACTAGCAATTGGTTGCACAGATTTGTGGTACGGAAGAAAGTGTCCCAATTTTTCACAAGTGTTCTGATTAAATTACATTGCTGGTGTTATCCACTTTACCTATATATAAATTCCGTGAAAATATTATTTTATAGTTTTATGAATATGCCAATAAATGTGGTAAAATAGTGGACATTAAACAACATAATGGCATTCGCAAATAAATTGCCTACCTGATCCGTTGAATCATAAATAAATCATAAGAATTGGCCTCTTTATTTTTCACCACAGATTTCCGCGAGGAAGTAAGAAACTCCAATGAACAGGTTTTAAAACATAGTTCAAAAACGAGCAAAACAACCCGCTAAGGTGAACCAGTCTATGTTATTTTTTGGCAACTTAATGGTACAACTTTTTTGGACCAAACCTATGGGCATTTATATAAGAAACTGACTGTAAAACGACCGGTCACAGGCTCAATCCAGGCTTAAATGAGATTTTGCACCCTTCATTTGTTTTCGCTATAGAAACTAGGCAGGTCTCTGATGAGGTGGATTGACAACCTAGTCCACGCGGTGGGAAGAAGCTGGGTGAGGCCCTGGACAGGACTACCTAAAGTGCACAAGAGGCCTACACACAGCATTGTGTGGTTATACTACAATCATCATAATGAACAACTTTTACTATGAGGCCCTACCTTGATATCGCCAAGAAAAAATACATGTTATCCTAGTCAAAAGTAAATGTAGACCGTCTAGAAAGCATGAAGCATGTTTTTTTGCCTATGATTGCCGATACGAGCAAGCCGATAAGCGATACGACCGCACATGAACATTAGTAAAACCAAACAACACCTTGAATTACAAAGAAATCTTGGCATTCCCCTGCGCTCGCCATCCTGAGATGTTAAGTCTCAATATGTCCAGTAGTTACTCTGGCTACAATGTCCTTCAATCCGAAACACAACAGTGCATTTACATTTCTATTTGGCGGGAGAAATAGACATTGCGGTGGTACCTACCCAGGCGAACTCTCATATATGAGAGACCTACCACCAGTAATAGTATGTAGTTCGATTTAGATTCATTTACTTCACATTCGGTTACAACTTTTCTTAGCGAAGCTTACCTACGTTCTAAAGCATGCGTCTTGAAAACTAAAAATGCGTTGACAATAACTAATAAATAAATTTTACTGGTGGTAGGTCTCTCATATGTGAGAGGCCATCTGGGTAGGTACCACCGCAATGTCTATTTCTCCCGTGAAACAACACTGCGTAAATGCACTGTTGTGTTTCAGATTGAAGGACATTGTAGCCAGAGTAACTACTGGACATATTGAGACTTAACATCTTATGTCTCAGGATGACGAGCGCAGTTGAACGTTGCTACTTTTTATGAGCGGTCGTATCGCTTACCATCAGGCGAACGGCTTGCTCGTCTCGTCATTCATTGCAATAAAAAAAAAATTACAGAAAATGCCGAAGTACTGATGTAAACAATAAATTTTTTCTTTTCACGGTTGTGATCGTAACTTTCTACATTTAATTTGTATGGAGTAAAGAATTTCTATATATTTAAAATGCACAACTCGTGTTACTGTTTATAATAAAATCGTATCCGCTCGGTTATCGAGCACCGTGGTCTCTCATCTTTGAGACTCCGCGCCGCGCCGCGCCGCCTGAATAGGCACCATCGCAATGTCAATTTTAAAGTCTTGGGCTAAAGTTAATCCGAGTTTATTAATATGGCCCTAAGTTCAATGATATTTAAATATTTATTTTGGGTAAAAATATTATAATTGATAACACAATGAAATTAAATTAAATTCATTACAATTTTATTGGTGGTAGGTCTCTCATATGTGGAGCCGCCTGGATAGGTACCACCAAAAAGTCTATTTTTCTCGCCAAACAGCAGTGAAAATACACTATTACGTTCTGGTTTGAAGACATTGTAGCCAAAGTAACTACTGGTTATTATAAACATCGTATGTCAAAGAAAAACCTGGTATTCCATTCCGCTCGCCATCCTCAGACAAGATGTTAAGTCTCAATATGTCCAGTAGTTACTCTGGCTACAGTGTCCTTCAAACAGACCCACAACAGTGCATGCACTGCTGTTTTGGTTTTAAACTGGTTAATGATTATAATATACCATCAGGTGCATCATAATTACCAAGATACATAAAAAAGACAACCCTGGCCTCGAATCTGCATTTTATCACCAGTCACTCCACTTTAAATTATAGTTTATAAAACTAAAAAAACACGCTTGCATAAAAGATCCAACTAAAAAATAGTTGATAATGAGTTTGAGATTCGAAAGAAAATGGAGTAAAATACATATATTTTCTTGTTACAAAGCGTGGGGTATTTACAACAATCCCATCAAAAACATCCTGTGAAAAAATACCAAGTCTCGTAGCTTAGTTTTTCTACCGCAAAAAGTTGTGAGATCCATGTAATCGCCATGCCATGAAAACATAATGTATCGTACAATTTATGCATAATGCTGCTGGCCAAGTCGATCTATTTATTTAAAACGTAAAGGATTTTTAATATTGATATGATCATAACTTACGTAATAACTTTATACAGAAGTTCCCTTAAGCAAGGACTAAATAAATTAACTGACTTGGTATTACATGGATCTCACAACTTTTTGCGGTAGAAAAACTAAGCTGTGGGACTTGGTATTTTTTTACAGGATGTTTTTGATGGGATCTCACGTCTTTTTGTAGAATCCTACTTTTTTCCTTTTCGGTACTTTTTACTTCTAGAATATTAATAACGATTTTCTTAAAGCCTCTGTCTTATGGTTTTTTCTTATTTATGTTGGTATAAATTTATCAAAAATATAGCGGATTTGATTAGTGGTGTTTTTTCTTTCATGGTAATTGATAATTTCGAGCTATTTAGTCTATTTATTTGCAAGTTTTTCTTCGTCATATGTTGTACAGTTTCAGGGCTGAATACACCCTTTCCCTCTCTATACCCCCTCCTGTTATGCCTCATATATACCGGGTATCTCAAGACTGCTACCGAAAACGAAGCCCGGTGGTAGTTTTAGTGGCTACAAACATAATGCAATTAAAAATTTCGCATAGAAACGCGACAATCATTTTTTATGATTTTTTAAATATCGTCATTTTTGGGTGGTAAATCCATAGTTTTTGCTAAAATAATAATTTAAACTCTTTTATACCTTAGAGTATTTATAAATAAAAGGGTATACACTATTATTTTAGGAAAAAAATTATTTACCACCCAAATATGGCCATAGGAAAAAAATAACAAAAAAAAATTGTCGCTTTTTTTTTGCAACTTTTTCTGTTGCATTGTGTCTGAAGTCGCTTAGACTACCACCCGGCTTCGTTTTCGGTAGCAGTCTTGATATACCCTGTATAGATACCTATCTACAACTATTATTCCATTATATACGGGTACAATGATTCATTAACTGCAAATGTAACTTTGTAATCCTATACATTTATATGGGATTACAAAGTTATTCACGCAGCTGGTGTATCTAGAAAACTAGACATAAACTATGAAATGTTTAAATTTTCTCTTGATGTAGACACTAAACACTAATTATATTCTAAATTTGAAGCTTCTATGACTGCTAGAAGTGCCTTAGACTTTTGATGATCGGTCAGTCAGTCAGTGAGTGACAAAATTAAGAAAGTTTGACATGCTACAATTCTTAAACTACTGGTTAAAATTGAATGAAATTTTAAATATACCGTGTTTACACAATGCCTGCTTAGTAACTGAAAATTCAGGCTTCTTGCTTTAACCACAACGAAGTTATAGGGGGTAGAAAATGGTGTGAATTGCTTCGAGAAAAGGATGTTACGACAGTGCCGCTTTTTAGCTCGACTTGGAGGGGGCACTGCCGTGCCCCCAGATTACTTATCCTACAGCACCCCACGCTTTATAGCAAAAAAATGCATTTTCTTTCGAATCTTAAACTCATTATCAATTATGTTTTAGTTTTTAGTTGGATCTTTTATGCAAGCGTGTTTTTTTAGTTTTTTAAACTATAAGTTAATTGTTTGCACTAAAAACATTATCTACGGCTGTCTTATCAAAGAAAGACAGCAGCGTGCAAATTACCAAATACAAGTAATTTAAAAAAAAATTGTAAGTTTCTGGATAATATGATGTCATGTACTTTTAAATTATTGCGTTGTCGTCGGTCCTGGATAAGTATGCAAAGTAAGAATTAAATCTGATTGTTCTAAGTAGGGCAAAATCGGGCTCAAAGGAGTCGGTTCCATACATACATACATATTACATACAAACATACAGGTGAAGCTAATAAAAGCGTGTTAAAAACTGCTCACACACGTAAGCTTATATACATTAAGGATCCGAATATATTATCGAATTTGATACATTATCTCTATGATACATATCATTATGATAACTGGTGGTAGGTCTCTCATATGTGAGAGGCCATCTGGGTAGGTACCACCGCAATGTCTATTTCTCCCGTGAAACAACACTGCGTAAATGCACTGTTGTGTTTCGGATTGAAGGACATTGTAGCCAGAGTAACTACTGGACATATTGAGACTTAACATCTTATGTCTCAGGTTGGCGAGCGCAGTGGAATATTGCTACTGTTTATGAGCGGTCGTATCGCTTACCATCAGACGAACGGCTTGCTCGTCTCGCCATTCCATGCAATAAAAAAAAATATATGTTAAGCCCGCAAAATCACACTAGGCGTGTTTGACTTTATGGCCTAACTCTTCTCAATCGTACTCTCGATTGTAGAGGAGGCCCGTTAAGTACAGTGCGATATACATACATACATATCCCATATATTAACTATATACTCCCATATATTACTAACAAAGCTACAGAATTCCAACCCGTTTTTCTACTCATCGCTTTTGACTATGAGACCGTCCCGTTTTGTCAGTGGCGTAACAATAGGGTGGCATAATGCGCAAAATGCCACGGGCCCCCGGCCTTAGGGGCCCCCGGTAGCCTGGCTCCTCAGGCAAAACCAACCAACATTACCAACTAAATTGCTAATAAAAAATATTTTTCTATAAAAATAAATTTTGGTTTTTGTGATAAATAAAAAAAATAATGGTTCTTTGGTTCTTTAGATTTACGCGAATTTTACTCATTGAAATAAAACTATTATGTATAGATTATAGCGCTATTATATATATTTGGTTTTAAAAATAATTTAACTTCAATATTAGGTCTCTGACAGGGCCCCATTACCATTGCTACGTTTGCTCTCCGTGGGACAATCGATACACACACAGAGAGACCCAAAGTTTCACCGCAATCCTAACGGCTCCACATTCTCCGTAAGATCGGAATTATCGATGATTCGAAGAGCTCGGCGCTGTAAGGAGTCAAGTGGGTCGAGCTGGTATTTTGGGGCTTCTACCCAGAGGTACTCCACGTGGTGGCAGATCATCTCTTTTATAGAGCAATAACCGATGATCCGACGAGAAGACCCGCTTAGCTCTGTTGAGAATCCCTAACTTTTTGCTGACCAATTTGCTCTTGTCTTCCAAATGGCACCATAATAAACAGCACTGCAAAAGGGGTCTTGTTGGTTGTAAACGAGCAAACTTGTGTCTTCGTGGGGTTAACCTGAGCTATGTTCAATCCATTTAATTGGGAGGCACGCCCCAAAGAAGTCTCGATTTCCGACAAAAGTTGAAAATCATCTTTCCTCAACGGATTCCCGATAGAGATTCTGTAGTCTGATGTATCTTACATCTGACAACATATAATTGATATGCAGGATAAATAGTCGAAATAGTTCAAAAATAAATAACTTAACGGTTTCTCTCACAGTTTTCAATCTAAATCACTTAAATTGCACTGTCTAGTTTGGATAACGTTCGAGCATGTCCCGACTAGCACAAGTAAACGAATGTACACAAAAGGAGGAGGGTAAAGATCAGCTCATTTTTCGCCTATGATAGTCATGAAAATTCAAAGTATTTATTGAAGCCATGTTATTATACTTATGTGAAGTTTAGGTATTGACCTTTACATTTATTCTAAAAAAGTAAGAAAAAAAATAGCAAGTCACATAAAAAAAATCATTAAACTCGGCGAATTCGTTGAAATTTGTTATTTTTAGCACTTTTTCTAACTTTTTTTTAAAAAAAAAACTGTGAAGCGCTTTATGCACCACTATATTTTTAAGGCTCTCCAATTCTGCTTTAAATAGCCTTTTAAACTAGCATTCATTTGTTTTGGGTGCATCGAGCGTCTTGATGTTATACGAAACAAAATAGCTTGTCCGCGAATCAGTCAAACTCATACGTCACCTGCGTGTTCAAACGTGTCCACCTCACGCGTGTCATATTGTAATACAAATATTTCTTTTATATTATTGCCATTATTTTACGTAGCTTTATATGCGTTTTGTGTCTTTTATTAAAAAAATAATGCCTGGAAATCAGTGCGATTCTTGTAAAAAGTGGTTAAAAACCAAAAGTGATTATCGTGTTATTTCTAATAAAAAAATACTATCTGTTCTTAGAAGACACAAAAATTACGATCTACAAAACAATGCCAAAGTGTGTTCTGCATGTAGAAGATATGCAAGTCGTAAATTAAAGATGAAAAATTCTTCTACATCTTTGGATGTTGTCGATAGTGCACAGCCGTCCACATCTAGAGGCTCTGCAGTTGAAAAACGTAAAGTAGTGTTATCATTACCTCGATGTCATAATTCAAATACGCGTTGCGTAATATGTAATCGTAAAAAAAAACCTTGTGACAGTTCCTCGCACAGCACGAACACAAACATTCATAGAAACAGGTACATACATAACAACAGGGAAACGATGCTGCAAAGATCATCTTTCTGGTAAAGTATTCACAGATTCAGCTTGGGAAGTTTACATCCAATAAGTAATAACACTTCTTTAAGTGAAAAGGATATTGAAAATCTTTTACAAGAAATCAGAAAGGTGGCAAAAAAGAAAGGCCTTGATTTTGACACACCAGGACAGCTCACTGTTTCTGACTATTATACATTAATGGGATTAACGATTGAAAATTTTGAAAATATTTTTGAATTAGTAAAATCAAGTATTCATTCATCAAAATACAGATCAAATCGCACTTGTTTAGCTATATTGCTTGTGAAACTTCGAACCGGTCTCTCAAATGGTGTTCTCTCCGTGTTATTTAGTTTAAAAAAAAGATTAATTTCTTTTTCTGTACACTCTGCTCGACAAGCTTTGATAAATAATTTCGTCCCACTGCATCTTGGGATGCAACATGTTACCAGAACAAAAATTATTGAAGAACACACGCGACCATTGGCAAAAACATTATTTGTCTCAGACAATAATAATGACACTGTTGTTCTTGTCGCTGATGGTACATATATTTACATTCAGAAAAGTAGTAATTATTCTTTTCAAAGGCGATGTTATTCTGTACATAAAGGAAGACCATTGGTTAAACCCATGATGTTGGTGACGACAACAGGATACATTTTGGATGTTTTTGGACCTTACTTTTCAGATTCTAAAAATAACGATGCAAATATTTTTACACATATATTGGAAAATGATGTCCATAATATTAGAGAATGGCTCAAATCCAATGATGTTATTATCGTTGATAGAGGTTTCCGAGATTGTTTGGAGCTTCTAGAAGAAATGGGCCTAGTACCTAAAATGCCTGCATTCCTGGACAAACAAGCACAATTTTCTACAGAAGACGCTAACGACACACGTTTGGTGACATCAATTCGTTGGGTAGTTGAATCAGTAAACGGCCAGTTTAAGAACTGGAGAGCATTAAATAATGTTTACCCAAATGTTCAAATACCATATATTGGAGATTATGTTAAAATCGTGAGTGCAATTCTTAATGCTTTTCACCCATCAAGACTAAAAAATGTTGAGGACGACGATATAATAGCCCAACGAATGCTAGATTTAGTGAAAAAGCCTAATTACTTACAACAAACAGTTGAAGAAAAGGGCTGGACACGAAAAAGGGCGATATGGACTTTGTTAAGTGACTCTGATCTTCCAGATTTTCCACGACTAACCTGGAAGGAGCTGCGATATTTAACTCTTGGGATATATCATCTCAAGTAAAGCTGATCATACACTTACGAACACCTTAACCAATCGGGGGTATACTCTCTTTACGTACATCGAGAAGACTCCTCAGTTGTTCGACTCCAATTGAGATCACGACACACAAGTTCAAAAATATATAACATATGGATAAGAATAGGTATAGGTCATAATCCAAACATTGAATGGTACTGTCAGTGCAAAGTTGGTGCTAGAGTTGTTGGCTGCTGTGCACATGTTGCATCTGTACTTTGGTACTTGGGATACTGGCGCCATAATCAAACTCAGACAAAAACACAAGTCTTGGATATGCTGATACACTTCAAGACGCTGCTACTGGATGGTCCAGTGACGATTCAGCCAGTGAAAACCAGAAGGAAATATAATCGAAGACGTTTGTTACAAATAGTTTAGTTAAGTTTTTTTTCTCTGTTTTGTCTATTTAATAAAAATATTTTTTGAAAAAACCTAGAAATTTCATTTCGTCTGAGTACAGTATTACAAAAAAATACCCATAATATAAATTTACCAATAGGCGAAAAAAGCCCGATCTTTACCCACCTCCTTCTTGAAAGGAAGTAGGTAATAAGGTATTTTATACAAAAACTCGCGAGAGTAATTCAAACTCAGTGTGTGTTATTCAACGCCCTCTAGCGGAAAAAAAGATGATATGATTAATTACCTTTCTTTTTCTTTATGTCAAGCCTGTTTGAATTACCTAACTGTGCCTGTATAAGTAGACACGTTATCTGTTTCTTGTGACCTTATTTAAGTACATTTTAATTATTGTATATTAACTTGTCGGTAGGATAATACTTCCTATTGCCCGAAATTTGTTATTGTAACGCATCATGAGGCGGTTGAGGCGAGGGAGGACATAGGAGCTGCATTCCTCTGTGTCCTCGCTGGCCCTATCTGTCTGTGATGTTTAATTCGTGGGCAACGGGGTTGGTTGCACTTAAATTAAATTTTAGGAAACTTAATATTAAGTATAGTTATTGGCAAAGTGTAATTATTTGTTGCTCCTTAAAAATAAATGAAAAAAAAATACAGTGTCGGTGAAAGCACCGAGCCTTGGGGTCTTGGTCTCGATGCAAAAGTCGTCCAATACGACTTTTATGCTCCAATCAACCAGAAAGCTGGCGATGTACTTTCAGAGTTCCTCTGGTTGAAATACCAGGCAGACGACGCCATGCCACACTCGATGAAAATTTCAAGGCCTACCGTAATCGCGTCCTCTCCACTATTCAATGCATCCACCTGATGGTATGTGGGATAAATGAGAAGATCACCATCCGAACGACACTGATGGAAACCGTACTGCCGGTCACTAATCAGTTGGTGATCCTCAAGATACCCCAGGACCTGCGTATTTATAACTCGCTCCAAGACCTTGGAGAGTAAGCATGTGACAGCATTCGGCCTGTGATTCGAAGGATCCGATCGGCCACCCTTTTTGGGGATTGGATGAACATGGGCTATATTCCATGAAGCCGGGCTTGGGTTATTTTAATAGAAAACACGATGTAGGCGCATGAGTACGGGGGTTATCTCAAGGGCGAACGTCTTAAGAACTACTGCGGGGACACATTCCGACCCACTCGACTAGTAGATGTTGAGAAGCTTGACCAGAAGTGAGGAGCGAACTGTGAGTGTTGGTCGTGATTTTTTCCATTGCCAAGAGTCCCTAATTTTGCGAGAGCGTAATGTCACCTTTAACGATCGCGATTGTGTGCGGAATCATCCTACTCGCCACCGCCTCTAAAGCAGAAAACGTCAGGTCACGATCTGCTTAAAGGATTCCTCTATCTTATAGTTAGAGGACCTCAGAATTCCAGCACGGTCTCCCAAACAAGACCTAAGAGGCTACCTATAGGGGCCGTCGAAGAAACTGCTGTGGGGCTCACTCTTACTAACTGTGTTTCCGAGATGGACAACAGAGCACAAAATCTCAAGGGGCATCCAGGTCTAGACATAAGTGGAGATCAACTTTAATCCACACTGAGAGAGACCTGCGTCCGGTTTTGCGCCGGGCATTCACTGAGAAGGAACCAGGGCGCTTCTCGTCCTGAGATTATATCCAGTACCGCCCGAAATAGGGAAGACAGTGTTTTATTCGGTATGTTAGCGCAGATTTTTGTTAGGGATCCGCCTCGGTCGCAGTTTGCTGGCAGGCCAGTGACACTAATATATTCCTTTCGGTCTCCTCCAGGGTATCGGAAAATAAGCTTATCATTTTTCCTCTCCATACAAAAAAGGTCCCCATCCGATGATTTTGCCACGGGCCCCAGATGGTGTAGTTACGCCACTGCGTTTTGTTTACCGGTTACATTACTATTGCTGCCAAAAAGGTCCTATTATTTAGTTCTGTGCGCGTTTGTAAAGTGATTGGACGTGTTCGGAGCTTATAGTAGATGGCCGGATAATAAAAAAGATAATAAACACAGGTACGTTGTATAATCAACCTTGTTTTGATTGTGTTGTGGTCGATTTTCTATTGATGGTCTGTCAAAAGTTGAAAAAAAAAACAATTATTTCCGGCGATAATAATCGAATTGTGATTTTAAAAAAATGGATTTATTTTTAATTGTAAACTAAATCCTATTGTTATTATTTATTGCAGTTTATTTTGCTCTGTGAAACAAATATTTCAAATGAAGTGTCAATTTCCAGAATAATTGTTTTAATTTGCGTAGTTATTTTAATTATTTAATTTGCACTGGAACTTATTAGCTTTAGATGACCCCAGTACCTGAATAGCAGAAATGTATTTAGAATATATATATTTTTTTACTGTGAGTGGACATGAGACAAGCATACTATTTGCCTATGGTAACTGATAGGGCCGCTTATGTACAATAGCAAAACCGTTAATTACAAAGTAATGCTTGGCATTCTACTATGCTCGCCATCTTGAGAAATAAGATGTTAAGTCTCATTATATCCAGTAGTTACTCTCTACAATTTCTTTCAAGCCGGAACACAACATTGCGTTTGCAGTTATTGGCGAGAGAAATAGACATCCCAGTGACACCTACCCACCCAGGCGGCATCCCACCTATGAGAGACCTACCATTAAAATTTTATCACATTGAATTTCATTGTACTAAAAATTATAATATGTGTATCAAAAATAGTGACTATTTATTGAGCAAAATTCACAATAATAAAAGCATACAATATTTAAAATACAACTAACTAAAACAATAAACAAACACATAAATAATACATCAAAATATAAACATATCAAAATAAATATATACATATAATTGAACTTGTACACTTTGGGCTTTATTAATAAACTCGGATTAGCTCGGGATTAACTCCAACCCTAGAAGTGGTACTCACGATTTTATAAATAAAGTCAGGATATACTTTAAGCCTCTCTCAATCGTATTCTCGATTGTAGAGTAGGCCCGTGCCCTGCAGTGAGACGTATATGGGCTGATACAATACAATACAATACAATACTTTAAGCCTAAAATGTCAATCAAATCCGCGATAAAATCCGTAAATAATAGTTTTATTTATATTATGAAGTGATATTTCTATTATTAAGATTATATTATGTTCCAACCCAATCCTGTTACGGCAATCCACTGATTAAAAAGTAAATAGAATCAATGAAATAATCGATTCAATTCTAGGGGGTTACTCTGTAAAAACGATACGAACTTCAAATGTTCGGATGTCCGACATCCGGACTAAAATATAAGATTTCCACTTCTACAAATCTATACTATTCCCGTTTATTCTTATCATTTTTTCCGAAGTTAGTCTATAGATGCGACGTACGATAGAGGAATCAAACATTCTGTGGAGTATCTAGGCACATTAGTGAAGTTTTACGTACGACGTCCTAACATAGAAGTTTGTACCGTTTTTGTAGAGTAACCCTCCTAAAGCCTGGGGTTAAAATTAATCTTTCGCTAATCCGAGTTTATTTATAAGGCCCATAAAGTCACATCTCATTAGAGCTACCCGGCACTAAACCCGCACCGCCTCACTTCATGCGGCGTGCAATACTAAAACATTCTATAAATTATAAATTTGTATGGAAATAAGCTCACTACATCAACTCTGTAACGTCCTTTAATCTTGTCCATGATTTTAGAACCATGAAATCCGGCGATACATCCGTAAACAATAAGTTTATAATTAGGTAGGAATTTGATATGAAAATCATGGTTCAACATTCGATTATTTAAATAAGATTGGTACCATATACATTATTTTTTTATAGTATAAAAAAAAAACATTTTCAGTGCGGGGATCGAACCCGCGGCGTCATATTTCACAGGCGCCGTCGAACCAACTGCGGCACGAAGGCCGTCTGCCTGCAAATTAATGTATATGTTATGGGCCAACTGATTAATTTGGCATTATTCATAATGCCCGGGCATTACGAATAATGCCAAGTGCCTATTGGGCAGAGTGATGTAAAGCGAATCAAAATCAAAACAATGAGCCGAAGTGGTAGAATTTTTTTTTTTTTTTCTCTTTATTGGTTAGGGGTTTTTATCCACACGGATACGCCAACCCCATTGTACCTTATCAACTGTACACTACATAGTTGTCTTAAGAGCTAAATAATATTAAGGTATACATTAAAAGTAAAAATAAATATAAGTAGAGATGGATAATAGGTCGGATAAAAATATAAGTAGACAAAGTATTTAATTACACAGGTTAACTAGGTTACAAAATTGTTTGGCAATGTCGGATTTAGGGGATGCTAAAATATTTTGAATAAATCCAACGTTTAGAATGTTCATGTCAATTTTTTTAAACAAGGCGTCCCTTTCTTTTTTGTTCTTAACACACTCCAGCAAAAGATGTTGCACATCTTCAGTTTTATTGCATGTCTCACAATTGGGTGATGCAGTCTTTTTCATTAAGAAAGCGAACTTTGCTGTTGGGTAGTGCCCAGAGCGAAGTCTTAGTGCTAATTTAACATCATCATCATCATCATATCAGCCACAGGAAGTCCACTGCTGAACATAGGCCTCCCCCAATGATCTCCACAATGACCTGTTGGAAGCGGCCTGCATCCAGCGACTTCCTGCGACCTTAGTCAGATCGTCCGTCCACCTTGTAGGCGGGCGTCCAACACTTCGCTTGCCTATACGTGGCCTCCACTCGAGAACCTTTCGGCCCCAACGGCCATCGGTTCTACGAGCTATGTGCCCGGCCCACTGCCACTTCAACTTGCCAATCCTATGGGCTATGTCGGTAACCTTGGTTCTCCTACGGATCTCCTCATTTCTGATTCGATCTCGTAGGGAAACACCGAGCATAGCCCGCTCCATGGCTCGTTGAGTGACTTTGAGCCTTTTAATGAGGCCCACAGTGAGAGGCCACGTCTCGGTGCATTATATTAACAATTTAACATACCCTCTACTTAAACCGACATCATCAAACCAAGGGCCTGGGGTAGGTTCACTCTGGATCACTTTGTACCACAACCCTTTCGTTGTGGATATTTGATTGAAGTGCGTTCTCCATTTGTTAAAGCAGAACTGCTTAATGGTAGAATTTATAATAGAACAGCACGAGGGGGTGGGTTGGGAAGAGTGGAGGGGGAGGGGGAGTGTCGCACCTCCCCCGCTACCACTCCCATGAAAAGGTAACGCACCATTCCGAGAAATATCTATTATAGCAACCTAACCCTTAAAACCTGTATTGATAGTCAATCACCACGCACTAAAACGGTGAAGGAAAACATCGTGAGGAAACCTGCATACCATAGCGATTTATAAATATTTCTATGGTATGTAAGTCCGCCAACCCGCACTAGGCCAGCGTGGTGGACTATATGGCCTAACCACTCTCAATCGTATCCTCGATTGTAGAGTAGGCCCGTGCCCTGCAGTGGGACGTATATGGGCTGATACAGATCTGATACAGAACCCTTAAAACACTTGTTGTCAATACAAATTAGCTTCTGCATCGTCTTCGGCGCTACGGGAAGTTCAGCCCCTTCGCCCTTGCGTAACAAAAGATAGGCACCCATGCTCACCTCCGCAGCTTCTTGCCTTAGTTGCCTATCCTTCGTTACAGCGGGCGGGGGCTGCTCTCCCCCCGCGCCTCCGGCTTTTTATATACACTCTACGGTCGGTAGCCAAAAGACTACGTGAACTCAGGGTGTTCCGAGTCGGTTTTGGGGCACAGTAGAACTAACTGATCCATAAAGTGGGTACACTAATTTTCTTCTGAAGATAATGTTTCGGACGTTAAAAAACAACTAAACATAAGCAGATCAATTCAACCTTTCTAATTTATGGGTCTATCGCAGATGCGACAATGCGGCAGCGCACCACCTAAAAAAACACCTATTAATCACATTGCCCGATCATCATGTAGCCATATTCATAATGCCCGGGCAACGTGATTAATAGGTGAGTTTAGATTGTAATTAATCACTTGGCCAGATATGGCTCGGCAATATTCATACTGCCCGGGCATTATGAATACTGCTCGCATTAATCACTTGGCCCATAACATATATAATGAATGATACACCGTATATATAAACGTTATATAAACTTATTTTATTAACATCGATTAACTTGTCTAAAATAAAGACGTGATAAATATTTTAGCATACAAACACTGGACTTATTACTATATATTAAAACCCTATTTTGGTCATCAAATATGTTGTTATTTTCGAACGAATTTTGAATTAAGTTTGAGCGAAGATAAAAAAACATTCGATATTTGAAATTAGAAAACCATTATGTAGCTAAAATAGGTTTATTAAATGTCTATGAATAAGGCCGTTATTACTTAAAAAAAAAAGAAATTATTTTACGAAAAACAGTAATAGTGTTTAGCATAACTGTTTAGGCAAATAAAATCACAGTTTAGCGGTTTTTTTTCGAGTCATCAAATAGCAAATTATTACGCGAATCAGTGTCCAGAGTTTCAGTCATAGTATAATCGTGAAAGCAGCGAATTTGAGGTCCAGAGGTAAACGAAAGTTATTAAGATCAGCGACTTCTAATGCAATATGTAAAAATCTGTAGAAACCGAAGAAAAAAACCGGGTATGAACTGTTAAGCCACTGATTCGGGCATACACTAATATCTTACCAATGGCTATAAAGCCCCCAGTAACCTTACATTAAAAAAACCTTTAATTTTCTTTATTTATATTATAATGTAATATTACAATATTTTACCTTTTACCAGTAGGGCGATTCACGTATTATAATAAGTTCAGCTGCAGTGCAGTTGCGGTTAAGTTTCGATCAAAACAGCCCTTTTCGTAATCTCGTAATTTTGACAACTGCTGTCAAATACGCTCGCGTCAAGTTCGCGTCACGCAAACGTTTTATTATCGTATTCTACTGCTGCGCGTATATGTCAATCTCAAACAAATTTCATACGTCTGACGTACAGTTGACGCGCAGCTCACGCGCAGTTCACGCGCAGCTAAACACTTACAAGAATACCATTTTGTACCAAAGCGTAAACTTAATTGTAACCGCACCGCAACTTGATCGGCGCGTCAAAAAGTTACGTGAATCGCACTAATGGCCTTATACAGGGTATATCAAGACTACTACCGAAAACAAAGCCGGGTGGTAGTTTAAGCGACTTCAGACACAATGCAACAGAAAATTTTGCAAAAAAAAAGCGACAATTTTTATTTTCCTATGGCCATATTTGGGTGGTAAATACATTTTTTCTTAAAATTATAGTGTATACCCTTTTATTTACAACTACTCTAAGGTATAAAAGAGTTTAAATTATTATTTTTGCAAAAACTATGGATTTACCACCCAAAAATGACGAAATTTATTTATTTAAACTTTATACAATATGTACAGGCGGACTTAATGCCGTCGGCATTTTCTACCAGTCAACCTTTAGGAGAAAATTAAAAAATCATTAAAAATAATTGTCGCTTTTCTTTGCGAAATTTTTAGTTGCATTGTGTTTGTAGTCACTAAAACTACCACCCGGCTTCGTTTTCAGTAGCAGTCTTGATATACCCAGTATTTACCACCATTTACCCGTCTCATTCATGATGTCAATAGATGTCATAATTGCGTCCAATTTTATTTGTGTTCTATATAGAATTTATCATGAGGTCAATAAACTGTAACAGTATTGAAACATTGTTTTAATATTATCCAACAATATATTTTTTATGCTATGAATGACGAGAAGAGCATAGCATTCGGTTGATGGTAAGCGAAATGACCGTTTATGGACATGTAACGGATTTGAACCTCGCACGAATACGATATTTATTCGATATTTATTTCGTATTCCAACCGTTTTCTCATCTGGTACTACTATAACATATTAGTAATGTAATTGTAGCCAGAGTTACAACTGGACATATTGCCACTTAACATCCAATGCCTCAGGATGGCCATCGCAGTGGAATGCCAAGCTGTGCTTTGTAATTCATGGTGTTGTTTGGTTTTGCTACTGTCCATACGCAATCGTATCGCTTAACATGAGACAAATGGCATGTTCGTCTCGCCATTCATAGCTATAACAAAATAACTTCAAAATTTCTTGTTTAAACTGCGTATACCGGGTATCTCAAGACTGCTACCGAAAACGAAGCCGGGTGGTAGTTTTAGTGACTACAAACACAATGCAACTAAAAATATCGCAAAGAAACGCGACAATGATTTTTTATGATTTTTTAAATATCGTCATTTTTGGGTGGTAAGTCCATAGTTTTTGCTAAAATAATAATTTAAACACTTTTATATCTTAGATTATTTATAAATAAAAGGATATACACTGTTATTTTAGGAAAAAAATGTATTTACCACCCAAATATTGTCATAGGAAAAAAAAAAACAAAAAAAAATGGTCGCTTTTTTTTGCAACTTTTTCTTTTGCATTGTGTCTGAAGTCGCTTTAACTACCACCCGGCTTCGTTTTCGGTAGCAGTCTTGATATACCCTGTATAATAGCAACAAAGATCACGGAAATATATGGTATGTAATTAATACGAAAATAGACATGTTTTAGGCTCGAATATTTTTATTACACAACATTAACATTAAAATATAATTAAGTGCAAAGTTTAGAATTATATTTATTTTATTGCTATTATTTCCGCGATACGCATTTTATATGGATCAATACAAATAAATAACTGCCTAGAGTATAAATAGACACAAAACTAGTGTTGCCAGGTTTATTGTTTGAAAATTCGGGACAAGAGATTAAAATAAGCGGGATTTTGAGATCCTCGGCGGGACGCCTATATTAAAGGTTTTATTTTTGATTTTATTTTTGAAATCAGTCTTTGGAAACAAGTTTAGAAGCGAATTTGATGCTATGTAGGTAAATATTTCTAGGAAATCGCGAAACACAGTGATAAAAATGTGTAATATTTGGCTTTTATTCGTACTCTAGAAGGGTGGTTAAAAAGCGGGACATTTGGCGTCCCGCCGAAGGTTCAATCGGGACGCGTCACCGAACCCCTGAAAAGCGGAACGTCCCGCGTAAAGCGGGACACCTGGTAACACTACACAAAACTAATGCGCAAACGACATACAGATCAATAATTATACGTTACAGTCGTATGTACGTACTCCTGAATCTAAACTAGGATAATTCATGTCAATCGTTTTTTCTGCGTGGGTAGTTGACATAGCAAGTCATAAAATGTTTGCTCTCTAATATTTTAATATGTAAAATAATTATTATTTCTCTTTATTTTAAATCTTTTTTTTTACATTTTTATATATACCGGGTATCTCAAGACTGCTACCGAAAACGAAGCCGGGTGGTAGTTTTAGTGGCTACAAACACAATGCAATTAAAAATTTCACATAGAAACGCGACAATTATTTTTTATGATTTTTTAAATATCGTCATTTTTGGGTGGTAAATCCATAGTTTTTGCTAAAATAATAATTTAAACTCTTTTATACCTTAGAGTATTTATAAGTAAAAGGGTATACACTATTATTTTAGGAAAAAATGTATTTACCACCCAAATATGACCATAGGAAAAAAATAACAAAAAAAATTGTCGCTTTTTTTTTGCAACTTTTTCTGTTGCATTGTGTCTGAAGTCGCTTAGACTACCACCCGGCTTCGTTTTCGGTAGCAGTCTTGATATACCCTGTATAGTAAAAAACAAAATACATATAAAAATATAAAAAGTTATCCAACGATGGCGAGGCTCGAGACCCAAGCCACCGGTGGTTAGGAGCCCAAAGTGAGGAACCGCCTCACAATACGTGCCGTGTCAAGCAATATTGCCTTCTGAACCTGACTCCTGACCCAACAGCCGATTGAGAGCATCTGTAGATGTTGGGCGAGGCTCTTTGGTATCAACCCATGGGCAGAAACGACAATCGGGACAATAATTGTTGAGTCGACATCCCACATGTCGGTAACCTCGTGTGCTAAATCCAATTATTTAGACATTTTGTCTTTTACAGCTTTGACAAGGTTATCGTCATGCGGGATGGTGACGTCAACAAGTATAGCCCGGCGCGCCAATCGATCTATTATCACAATGTCAGGCTTATTGGATAGAATAGTCCTGTCTGCGGTAATAGATCGATCCCAATACAACGTTGCATGACCATATATTAAATCATTATTATTATTATTTATTTACTACATCTAATGTATCAGAATTTAATTTAACTGTCTACCTGCCGGTATTAGTGTACTATCTCTTTGACTTCTTCTTTCTTAACTTTGTCTGTCACTCAACTTTATTTCACTACTTCACTCACCTCCTTTTATTTGCACCATGGAGTCTCAATTAAAAGCAACTATTGAAGATCTGAAACCAATTCCATCAGAGGATGACATCATTTGAAGCTGATCTGCAAAAATCTTCAAACAATGTGTCCGGACCTTCAGACCTGGCTGCAGAATTTACTGCTTACAGAGCATTCATCACCCAGACTCTGAACCTGCTGCAGCAACAAATTGAATCTTTGGCACACACTGTAGATACGATGGAGATGCAGCGGCGCCGTAAGATTCTACTGATTCATGGTGTCACCAAAGCAACAGATAAGAACTCAGCGCAGCTTGTTGTCAATACTGTGAAGCAGCGCATAGGTATCACAGACTTCAGCACTGGAGATATACAGCGTTGCCACCGAATGGGTCGTCCCTCTTCTTCTAAGAAGCCACGGCCTTTACTCGTCAAACTGCAAGACATCGCTATGAAAGATAAGATTTGGTACAACAAAACCAAACTTAAAGGTTCCGGTATAACTCTCTCCGAGTTCCTCACCAAGTTTAGACATGACATCTTCATGGCGGCGCGCGAAGACCACAGCTGTGCCCAAGACCAGGCGAGCAGGAACGGCTAAAAAATGAGGATTATTTTCTTGTTTGGTTATGTATGTTTGGTCCAGGTAACATTTGGATTTTGAATTGTTTTTTATCTTTGTGATGTAATTAATCTATCGTATACACTGTTAATGACTTATTTTTACTATTATAATTTCTTGTTTTTAATCGCATAATTTGATACAACAACAAATAACCACCCGCAAGTGTTGTTTGCATTAGGGGTGTTGCGGATGCCGATTTTTTCACATCCGCGGATGCGAATGCGGATGCGTATTTTTAAAGGCTCACATCCGCGGATGCGGATACGGATGCGGATGCGGATGTTTAAGATCCTATATAAATATAGTATATGAATGAATATTGAAATTAAACTTTTACGGATTTTATCACTTACTATTATTTATCGATATCGAACGACGAAAACGAAGAAAACGAAGAACCTGGAATCAGCATCCAAGAAATCGGAATGCAAACTAGGCTTGCACTCCGTGCCAGTGACTCGTGATAGCTCACAAGCTCGGTAGACAGAATAAACTGAGAAACAAGCGGTTACGAGCATGCATTATCGGTCAATAAAATGAACGAGGCGCATCGTGAGATAGTGTCGTGGTCTGACCGCAGCACTCTTGTTCTGAACCCCACTAAATCAAAATTTATGGTTTTAGGAAGCAAAGCTCAAATACACAACATACTGTCGGCATCGCCGCAGATCAAATCAAGAACAGTCAAGGGGCAAAGTATTGAACGGGTGGAAACAGCACGCAACCTAGGACTAATTCTTGACCCAGAACTACGATTTGAGACCTATATAAATAATATTGTCAAAAACTGTTTTTACAGACTCAAGGTTATCGTTTTAAACAATATTTCAATATCAAAGCAAGAAAAATGCTTGTTGACAGTTTGGTTCTCTCGAGGTTGCACTACTGCGATACGGTGTATGGTCCATGCTTACTGTCCCACACTGCACGACTAATCCAACGAGTGCAAAACGCATGCGCTAGATTTTGTTTCCACATTCCCAGTCGTAGTCATGTCTCACCGTTTCTAAATGAGGCCAATATTCTTAAAACTGATGCCCTTCGGGAATTACATATGGCAACCTTACTTTTTGGCGTTATAAAAACAAAAAAACCCAAGTATTTATTTGATAAACTGACGTGGAGACAGGACAGTCACTCATATGGCATGCGTTCTACCAACAAACCATTAACGATTCCACTACACCGGACTGCGGCATTCAGGGGATCCTTCAAATATGCCGCCACTCGCTGCTGGAACAACATTCGTCCACCGTGTCGTTCTAAAAATAATAAAATTGGATTTAAAAATAGTTATAAACAACATTTAATATGCATCCAAAAGAAAGGTTATTGAACATATTTTACTCACTTACCTTCCTGCTATAGAACGTATCACGATCAGGAATGTGTCCCCTCCACCCACCGTTATTGGCGGCATTCCCGTGTGGGAACAACCACAGTTTACACTTGGCACAACTTATATCCTTTTAATTTTATCCTGTGTAAATCCTGTGTGTAAATCCTCTTGAAACGTGATCAGTTATGGCGGGGTTTGCATGTTATGTATGTTTTGTATTTGTTTGTTATTACTTTTATATTTAAATGTTATTACTTTTATATTTAAATGACTAAACTCGAGCAACGTGTGCGATATGATTTATGCTATGTGTACGATGATAGTGATGGAGTTCGATAAGCCTTTCAGTGGCTGTGCATTCCAGCCGCACATTGACAAAAAAAAAACTATGCGTACCCACAGAAAAGAATGTAATTATTAACATATATTTATGATAATGTTTTGTCAGCCTACCGACTGGATATTCGTGTCCCACCAGGGCACCCCGTTGAAAATCAGCGCTGCAGTTTGCTTTTCCCATTCTGCAGCATAAAGCTGAATGGGAGGTCCATTGTCGGCGCAATAGTTTAATAGTTTAGCCACGTAATTTTGTTGCATAATGGTATTTTTGTCATGTTTTTATTTTTCTTATATTTTGTTATTTTATTACCTACCTATGTATGTTTGCGCCTTCAATAAATGTATTTCTTTCTTTCTTTCTTTCAATCAGGAAATAGAACACTCACCCCAGCGGGTTTAAAAAGACACGTGGTAGCACGCGGCTTTCAAGTTAAGAAAAAGGACGCGAGCGACGTTACACGCGTATTTATATGCTTGCGCCGATGACAGTTCGCACGTCACGTTTGACAGATGTCAGAAATTGAATCAATTAATCAGCGCAACGGAGGCGTTGATTGGCATAGACAATACGATTTATACCGACTATTGAGCCATAGACCACAACTATGAGGGCCGAAACTGCGTTAAGCAGGGCACTCGCGCGGTTTCATACAAAAGTGCTCCGTCGCGGGGATCCGCGCGGGCGTCCAGCACGGGGAGGCGCGTCCCGCACCCGCGCCGCGGGGCCCGCCTTCGTGCGTCGGAACCCGTCGCGGGGGCACGCGCGGTAAAGCGCGCGGTGTCCACCAGCGGTAACATGACGGTGATGGCATAGGGCACCGAGACGTGGCCTCTCACTTTGGGCTTCATTAGAAGGCTCAAAGTCACTCAATGAGCAATCGAGAGGGCTATGCTCGGTATTTCCCTACGAGATCGACTCAGAAATGAGGAGATCCGTAGGAGAATAAAGGTCACCGACATAGCGCATAGGATTCTATAGATGATTCATAGTGAAAGGTTCTAGAGTGCAGGCCACGTACAGGCAAGCAAAATGTCGGACGCCCGCTTACAAGGTGGACGGATGACCTGGCATTTGCAGGAAGTCGCTGGATGCAGGCTGCTTCCAACAGGTCGATGCGGAGACCGTTGGGGGAGGCCGATGTTCAGCAGTGGACTTCCTGTGGCTGAGATGATGATGATGATGAAAATACTTGAGCAAAAATAAAGATTTTTTGGCCTTTCCGTTGGTGATATGACTGACACAGATTTTACCCTTAAGTTGTTGACCATCAAATATGGTTCCAGTTTCGAAGATAATTCGCCATAGACCGGTATCGAAACTTTAAAATATTTGTAGTACAATGAGTTTTCATTTTCTCTTAATTTACTGAACTTTACAACAAATTCTCCGCCTAGCAACCTAAATTCAATAAAGCCTTCCTGGCTGTCGTTTTTTTTTTTTGCTAGTCGTCGTTTTGCTATGTAATAATATATTAAGCTCTCCATCGACACGACTGTACATGCACACCTTTAAGATTGAACCAGCGACACTGCGTAAATCCGGTCTCCGCGACGGGTACCCGCGACGGGGACCGTCGCGTTCTCACGGAGGCCGCACGCGTGTCCACGCGAGGAGACGCGCGACGGTTGCCCGTCGCGGGCGCCCGCTTAACGCAGTTTCGGCCCTTAGAGGTAACATCCTCACAACGTCACAAATTATTAATTAAAAAGTTAATTTAAAACGTTAATCTGTTTTTGCATTTAGATCTACCCAGAAGAAGCTCACTTGTGTCTTGATATCTGGCAGTTGGTCTTTTGGGTTCCGATTTAATTAATTGTAGAATTCGATCCCATGCTTGTGCAAGGTTCTAGCCATCTTCTCTATTGATAATTAAATGCATAATTAAATGCAACCTTCGTTTCGAGTAGCCCCAAGTGCTCGCAAAAGAACACAGTTTCATTTATTAAGTATAACGCCGCCTTTTCTGATACAAGGCGGTTAGGAAGAGGTTCGTAAATTAAACCCGCACTGCAAATAATTGTTCGCTAGGATCACTACTTAGTGGAGTGGATAAAAATCTTCGTGCTATCGGCAATAATATCTTAAATTCCTCTCGATGAACACCACTTAAGAGGATTTTCATCCACAAAGACTCTTTTTAATGCGGTAAGAAAGAAATTTTTTTTTGAGTACAGCTTCAGTGCTACCATTTCCTGGTATTTTTCGACTCTTATCTTCACTAGAAGAATCTAACATAGAAGAATCTATCATAGCAACAACAAACGCGTCGGATCATGTCACTATTTCTTTCGCTCCCATTGGTCAATGTCACGTGTGAACGGCACGCGCCATTCGCCGGCTGCGCCAAATTTCTGTGATGTCTCATCTTGTATTACATCCGCATCCACATAAATATCCGCATCGATTATTGCGGATGCGGATGTCCAAATCTATGCGGAAGCTCCGCATTTGCGGATGCGGATGCGAATATTCGCAACATCCCTGGTTTGCATATTGATGTTAAATGTCATTTCTGACAACTTGGTTTTCGTTCGGAATTGTGCAAATACAACACCAACGACTAATTTTTATCATTTTTAATATTGATTGTTAATGATTTGTAGTTTCTTTCTAAATTGCCTGGACTAACATTTTAATTTTAATATATAAATAATAAAAAACTTATTCTTAATTTTACTTTCATAATATTAAGAATAAGTTTTTTATTATTTATATACTTTTTTTTTTCTTTAACCTATTTTTTTTATTTTTAATTCTTCTACTACTATTAATTTTTTGTTGTTGTGATATACATAGGTATAGTTAATCTGGTATTTACTGGTGGTAGGTCTCTCATATGTGAGAGGCCATCTGGGTAGGAACCACCGCAATGTCTATTTCTCCCGTGAAACAACACTGCGTTAATGCACTGTTGTGTTTCGGATTGAAGGACATTGTAGCCAGAGTAACTACTGGACATATTGAGGCTTAATACCTTATGTCTCAGGATGGCGAGCGCAGTGGAATGTTACTACTGTTTATGAGCGGTCGTATCGCTTACCATAAGACGAACGGCTTGCTGGTCTCGTCATTTATTGCAATAAAAAAATTTTTGTCATGTACTTTAATGTTCGTGTTAATATTTAATGTAGAACCGGCAGATGGATGATAAGAATTTTAATTTAATACTATTATTACATTTATATTTTTAACTGGTCATATAATTATTTTTGTATTTTTAGTTTAGTTTTTACCAATAATATTCTACAAAGCTTTATTATATTATCAAAATGTCATGTTTATTCCCTCAATTGCTGATACTCTCTCTTTTCAGTTCTCTGACGTTCCCAAGAACTTCAATGTAGTCCACTTGAATTCCCAGAGTATTCCGGCCCATTTTACAGATATGCTAGCCAGTTTTGACTGTGCCAATATCCATGCCATCCTCGTTTCTGAATCCTGGTTAAAACCTTCTCTCTCTTCTACCACTTTCTCACTCCCGGGGTTCCACCTCATCAGAAATGATCGCACGGCTCGTGGTGGAGGCGGTGTTGCCATATAGTTCCGTACCCATCTACTTTATACTGTAGTGGTGCCAAATGCTGGCGAACATCTTTTCTTGGAGGTGGAATTCTCCCATAAGAAAGTATTACTCGGTGTCTATTATTGCCCCTCGCTTTGAATTGATTTCTTTCCTTCTTTTGAGGTTATTCTTGAAAATCTAGTCCCTTTGTACAGTCAAACTATAATCATGGGTGACTTCAACACCTGTCTCCTCAAGAACGACCGACGTTCTTCTTCCTTTCTGAACTCTGTCCGATCTTGTAATCTTTCTGTTCTTCCTCTCAGCGCTACTCACCACCCTCCCCACTGCACATCTTCGCTTCTTGACCTTGTCCTTGTATCCTCCTTAAACCATGTTGCAAAACATGGGCAATGTCCCGATGACGCCTTTTCTTTTCACGACCTTCTATTCCTGTCCTATCGTATCCATCCACCTAAACCTTCTCCTGAAATCTTGTTGCAACGGAACTTCCGAGGAATGAACCTTGTTGATCTTCGCAGAGATGCCGACACCATGTTCGATGTTTCTCACTGACGATATTGACGAAAAAGTTCAAATATTTACACGTAACATTCAGAATATTTACGACATCCACGCACCAGTTCGGCCAGTCAAGGTGAAACACCTTCCAGCACCACCGAAATAAAGGAACTGCTTGCTAGGAAAGCTTCAGCCAAGTCTAGGTACAATCGCCGTCCTAGCGAGTTAAATTGGCTCAAGTACATAACTATTCGGAATCACTGCAGTAAGGTGTGTAGGAATGCTCAACGGTGACATGTTCACAGCTCAGTTGATAATGGAGACCCGGCTAAAGTCTGGAAATTCCTTAAAACTCTGGGAGTGGGTAAATCTCGTCAAAATTCTATTCCTAGATCTAAAGACTTAAATTCCTTGAATCATAATTTCTCGTCACCAACGTATTTCAATACGATGGTCAAAAATAACACAATAAAAAATCTTTCGACCCGCAATTCAGAATAAGAATAGTTATATATAAGCACGAATACTCATATACTGTGTCTTCTATACAATATTTTGTTCAATCCTATCACTCCTTCTTATCTCAAAGAACGATTTCTTTTTCTTCACGAGTCACATACACATCACACATCATCACATCACATATTGAGGTCGTCTTAGAACCTAAAGTTGAGAATGCCCGTCCACACCACGACATTTATGGATAAATCATGAAGTGTTCAAGCTGTTCGTTTGTGGAACGCACACCCTGTTGTGGTGAGGCAGGCTCAAACACTGTCATCATTTAAAAAACGATTAAAAGAACAATCTTTTAATCGTTTTTTAAATATATATATACATATATATATATATATACCGGGTATATCAAGAGTGCTACCGAAAACGAAGTTGGGTGGTAGTTTTAGTGACTAAAAACACAATGCTACTAAAAATTTCGCAAAGAAACGCGACAGTTTTTTTTTATTGTTTTTTAAATATGGTCGAGTTTTGGTGGTAAATCCATAGTTTTTGCTAAAATAATAATTTAAAGCCTTTCATACCATAGCGTCTTTAAAAACAAAAGGGTGTACACTATTATTTAAGAAAAACTATGTATTTAAAATCCTAATTCGACGATAGAAAAAAAATAACAAAAAAAATTCGTCACATATTTTTGCTAAAAATTTAGTTTCATTGTGTCTGAAGTCACTAAAACTACCACCCAGCTTCGTTTTCGGTAGCAGTCTTGATATACCCTGTATATATAATATGTATGTATATGTGGTATGTATATATATATAATGAATTTATATGTTTTTTATGATTTTATTTATGTCTCCGTGCTTTCGTTATCTTTATTTTACACTGCCCTATCTTTTTTCCTGCTCATATATCCATCCCATGGTTATCTGATAGAAATTGCCTTAGAGCGATGAGACCGCCATTTGTACTTTGTTGTTTTGTGTTATCTCTAAACTGTTATTCCTTTTTATTGTGTACAATAAAGAATTAAATAAATAATTCATGTTTCGCAGGGATCAGAAACTACGAGATACTTTCAGTCTCGCAAACACCCAGACTCGGCACAAATACTTATTCCTTCGATCAAATACGAGAATAAGATTTTATATTTATGCATTTGAATTTCGAACTACGAGATGTAGCAAAAAGTCTTAAATTATTATCAACTTCAAATAACAATAAACCTTATTCATTTAAACTGAGATTTATTTTGTTTTTGGACCATACTTAAATCAAATAAGATCACACGCTTATTTCTCTTGCTGTTTTTAGGCCGTTACTTACAATCTAGTGTATGCAGGGTATATCAAGACGGCTACCGAAAACTAAGCCGGGTGGTAGTTTAAGCGATTTCAGACACAATGCAACAGAAAAAGATGCATAAAAAAGCGACAATTTTTTTATTTTTTGTAATTTTTTCCTATGACCATATTTGGGTGGTAAATACATTTTTTCCTAAAAAAATAGTGTATACCCTTTTATTTACAAATAATCTAAGGTATAAAAACGTTTAAATTATTAATTTAGCAAAAACTATGGATTTACCACCCAAAAATGACGATATTTAAAAAATCTCAAAAAATAATTGTCGCATTTCTTTGCGAAATTTTTAGTTGCATTGTGTTTGTAGTCACTAAAACTACCACCAGGCTTCGTTTTCAGTAGCAGTCTTGAGATACCCAGTATATGATCGAAGACTTATTCACACAAAAAATGACTATTTATACAAAGGGCTAACGGAATGAACCGTGTTGTCTTTTGGATACATATTATTGTTGTAGAACGAATAAAATATTATTAGTACATATACATAAAAATATAAAGATACGATATAAACTACAACAAATATAACTATTATTTTCCGCTATTCATTCCTATTTAAGGCCTCAGTTTACGTGAGAAACAAATAATTAATAGCAATTTAATTAATACTCGTACACATATGTAAATTACGCCCGTAAAAAATTCAAATCTATTGTTAAAGAAAATAATATCCCATAAATAATAAAAAAATATTTTTAACAAATGGTTATTAGAGTGACCCGGAAAAAACTCGTTTTGAAACAAGTTATATGTCGCTCTTGTGGAACCAAAATAGAACCTTTGAACTATGTCATGTGTTAGTTGACCAATGCTTTGCAAGTTCCCTTGAACTTTGTATGTGAGAAGGGCTCTTACAAATTATAATTGTGTCAAACCTAACACTCGAAATAATCCTCGAAACGTGTTAAAAAACCTGTCATGATTCGCCAGTGTCTCGGTGTTACTATTCGTTTGTTCCGAAAAGGGAGTTCGACAATTCGAACGTCGTACGTGAAATTGTTCAAATATACAGGGGCGGACTGTGAAATTCTGGGGCCCTTTGCTAATACGACTTAGAAGCCAACTAAGTATTCAACTAATTGTCATTGCGTCACAAAAATATTTTGCAGTGTTTTACTTATTTATTTATTATTATTTGGGAAACAAACAGAAAATTTAACAAGTGGATAACAAGAGTTTATGGTTTTACTGTAATGAAAAAAATAGGATAATAAAAGGTGTTATTTATTTTGATAAAATTTATCCATTTAGCGCTGTTTTATAATGTCGTTAAAATTACCATATTAAAAATGTTAGGCCTGGGGCCTTTTGTGTCCACGGGTCTTGGGCCCTGGGCAGCCCAAAAAGCCCTTAGGTAGATCCGGCCATGCAAATGAGATACTCCCTAAATGAAACAACACAGACAGCCCAAGAATACAGCTATGTCTGTTATGACAGCCTCCGTGGCACAGTTGATTGAACGCCGGCTGTGAAACGAGAGGCCGCGGTTTCAATCCCCGCATCAATACAAATGCTTACGTAAACTGAGAAGTCTCTCTTAGTTTCTGATACACAAGACACAAGAGTCAGTCTTAGTCAGGACTATATACGTCACTGTTGGGTGTATTTAATCGTATATTTGTTTGTTAAATCGTTATTTTTTATTGCTATGCACAGCGAGACGTGCATGCCGTTCGCCTGATGGTAAGAACACTAGCAAAACGAAACAACACTTTGAATAACGAAGCAAAGCGTTTATTCCACTGCATTCACCATCCTGAGACATAAGATGTTAAGTCTCAATACTTCTAGTAGTCTCTGGCTACAATGTCCTTCAATCCGAACATAACAGTGCATTTACAGTTCTCTTTGACGGGAGAAATTGTAGTGGTACCTACTCAGGCGAGCTCTCACATATGAAAGAAAAGAAAGAAAGAAATATTTATACAACTTTTGAAGACTAAACTCTTTCCCCCAGCACAATGCCTTCTCTAGTCCACATGCGTATTGTGGGGCACACCGCCGCCCTGGTGATGCACGGCATCAACTCCGGCGTCATGCTGTGCCAAATGATGGGAGACATCGTGAAGAAAGACAAGGAGGTTCGGACAATGGTCTCCATGCAGGGACAGTACCTAACTGTGTGGAATATTGTGAGTATACCGGGGTGAATCGAAACTCAAGGGTGAATTGAAATAAAAATGATCAAGTGATTTTTTCTTGTATCTATGTTTGTTTATTATTTAATGTAAATAGCGACGCAGCTTTGGACGCGTGTTGCGTCACGTCTCGGGGGCCGCCAAGATAGGGACGGCGACCCCATGTGGCCTCTGCGGCGCCGGGTTAGATGTTGTCCCGGCGCCTCCTATGTCTCCTGTGGCGACGAGTGGGATCGGTCTGCTCCCGATCCCGCTCGGCACTCTCCTTCTGCGACATGACACGTTCGCAGAAGGAGAGCATGGCCCGCCACGAACTCCGGCTGCCGACCATGGAGGCGACCACGGCCGGCAGCGAAAGGTCGCTTCCCACGACCGCGATGAGAGCGCTGCGCTCCTCGTCCCAGGCTGGGCACTCCTCCAGCGTGTGCTGGGCCGTGTCCTCACGGCAGTTGCCACAATGGTGGCACACGGCGGACTCCTCCGCTCCGGCTATGCGACACAGGTACGCACCGAAGCAGCCGTGCCCGGTGAGCATCTGCGTCAACCGGTATGTCGGCGCGCCGTGGCGCCTGTCCAGCCACTGCTCGAGGACAGGTCGCACTGCCGCGACGGTCCTCGTACCAGCACTAGGGTTCTCCAGCCTGGAACGCCACTCCTCCACAGCAGACCTGCGGAGGGAGGCCAACATGGCCTCGACCTCTTGGGTAATCAACCTCTGCCCACGCCCGGACGCCTCCTCTCGCCGGAAGAAAGCCGACGAGAGGGTCTTGGCGTCCAGCGCCCAGGACAGAGTTCCCGCCAATACGCAGGCCGCCTCGTGCGACACCGTGCGGTAGCCCCTGATTATTCGCTGCGCCACCATGCGCTGCGGACGATGCAGCAGGCGGACGCAGCGATCGCCCAGGGGCGCGGGCCCAAACGGGACACCCGTAGAGGGCCATGGACCGCACGACTCCAGCATATAGGTTTCGGCAAGGGATGCCAGGACCATCAGTGTTGGGCAGCAGGCGCCCCAGTGCGCCCGCCGCCCTCACCAGCTTCGGCGACAACTCCTCAAAGTGCGCTCGGAAATCCCATCGACTGTCGAGGACGAGACATTCATCGAGAGTATTTCATCCTCGAGCCGACGGGAATCCGCACGCTCTTCACCGAGATGTGGGCCCCAGGCGGAGGCCCACACCGAGGACCGTGGAAACACACGGCCTCGGTCTTGTTGAGGGCCTCCGTGAGGCCCAGTCGCCGAATCCTGCCCACCACCAGTCCAGTACCGAACGAGGCGAGCAGGGTGGACTTCTGGAATGTCCTGGCCGTCGCTGTCATCAGTGTGTCGTCTGCGTAGCAGACGACAGCGACGCCTCGAAGGTTGGTACCACGTAGCACCTAGTCGTAGCCGATGTTCCACAGGAGCGGCCCAAGAACCGAGCCCTGTGGAACACCGCACGTCCCTTCCCTGCGGTGCCACCCGTCGGCGCCCGGATACACCACGTACCTATCAGACAGGTACGAGTGCACCAGACGCCGAAGATAGGGCGGAACCTCGTGGTACCGCAGTGCTTCTTCGATGCAGGCCCAGGGCATGGTGTTGAACGCGTTGGCGATGTCGAGAGACACCGCCACTACGACCCCACCCCGGGACACTGCACGCTCCGCTTGTGCCTTCACCCGCAGAATCGCGTGCACCGTCGGAACCCGAACTGGCAGTCTACCAAATCCGGGCCCGTACTCTCCAAATGCTCGACGAGGCGTGCGTGGACTACACGCTCGAAAAGCTTGCACACCTCGTCGAGCAACACGATTGGCCGGTAGGCCGAAGGCGAATCTGCGGGTCGCCCCTCCTTGCGGAGCAGGACAAGCTTGCCCGTCTTCCACCGCGACGGGAAGATGCCCTGCTCAAGGCACGCGGAGAAAAGGCCGCGGAGCCTCGTACCCAGCGACTCGACGGCCAGCACCCAGACAGGACCGGGCACCCCATCGAGATCCGGAGCCGAATTCTTGCTCCGCAGCTGAAGCACTGCCGCCTCTAGCTCTTGCCGCGAAACCTCCGGGATATCCCTTACCATAACCTACGACGATGGCGCCGGTGGGCGTGGCGCCATCGGTGGAGGAGTGAACTCCTCGGTGGCCGGAAACAAGGCCGCGACGACGTCCTCGACAAGATCGATCCGGAGACTCTGTGTCAGAGGGGGCGCCCATGGGCGGAATTTCCGCATCGCCACACGGTACGGACGCCCCCACGGATCTCTGTCCAGAGACCTCCGGAACTCTTCGTTCACCGCGGCCTTCGCTTGCGCGATGGCCACCCGCAGCGCTCTCTTCGCCTCTCTGTGGAGGTCGAGAAGGTGCCGCCCCTGCTCGTCGTCGCCGGGTCTACGGGTCCGACGACGACGGTGCCTGGCGAGTCGGCGGCGCGCGACCTGGCAAGCCGCGCGCAGCTCTGTGAGCTCGGCCGACCACCAGTACACCTGGCGCTTCGCTGGGAGGCGGGTGACCCGGGGCATGGCCGCGTCGCAGACTCGCGACATCGCCACCCCGAACCATTCCGCCTCTTCCTCGACCCGCACCAGCCCGTCCGGCACGGGGAGCCACGCCTGAACAATGGCAGCTTCCTTCGGGCCTCCACATCGAGGCGCTTCGCGGCCCAACGTCGGCCGCCCGTGAATCGGGCAGTCGGACCACCACCGGACTGGTGGGTGGAGACCTGGGAGGATGAGACGCTGAACCGAATGTAGAGATGATCAGACAGCGTCTCCTCCTCAACCAAAACCCTCCAGTCCCGAACACGGCGGGCAAGGACCGGGGTGGCGAACGTCACGTCCACCACCGAACCACCGTTGTGCCGCACGCACGTGTTCTCCGACCCCCGAACCATTAGAATCCTACATTATCCCCTACTAACATAGGCGATAATATTTAAAAAAAAGTTTTTGTGCAAACGGGCAGAGTTGCGTCGAGCTTGATAATCCTGGCTTACAGGAATTGCAGTGGCGGGTGTGAGGGAGGGACAGTGTCCAGTAAACCAAAAAGGTTCAGAAACTCGCTGCATACAGAGCGCTCCTTACAAGTCAATATGAAAATGCATTCAAACAGCCTATACTCAATAATCTACTTTCTGATAGGTGAACACGATGATACAACATAAAAGATATTTTTTTATAAGTCCTTTAAACATTTAAAATATAACGCATACTATCTAATCCTTTCTTATCAGAATGATAATAACGTCTAGTCTAACAGTAGTATATATTAGGTTAAAATTGATTATATTAATCAATTAGAATAATTACCTGATATGCCGGTTAACGCGATAGGTTTTTTAATTACGCTAATATCTTCCGCATATTTCATTTTATGTTTTCAAAGATTTATCACTTTATATCTCGAATATAGTTTAAACCAGGTCACGGAGACATGACTATTATGGTTCAAACTACATACTACGTTCCGCGTCGGAAGTTTGTAAAACAAAAACATGTACACTAAGGTCCCTCATTGAAAATCAGCGCTGTGGTACTGCTTATGCTGTACTGCAGTAATAAGCTGAATGAGGGTTCCTGTTGTTGGCACAAGTAGTAATGGAGAATATTATTGTCTTTTGTTATCTTTATATAACTAACACTTCTTTGTTTTATTGTAAATACTTTATATCTTTTAGTTTCTAGGGTTGGATTATTTTTATTATTGATATTAATTTCTTTGTATTTGTACCAACAATAAACTTTTCTTTCTTTCTTTCTTTCTTTTTTTAACAGGAAGGAGGCAGCATATCGAAACATAATTTATTAAATTTTCAACTGACACATAAGTGCCCTTGGAATATATTTAAAAAAAAACTTTTATGGAGGGACAGTATGAATTTAAAACAACCCGAACAATGGGTGTGCCTTCCTAATCTCAGAAACGGTTGAACCAATTTCACTTAAAGTTTGGAGGGAGCTGTAACCCTAGATCAACACATAGCCTAGTTTTTATCCCGAAACTGTAGTGTTCCCCTGGGATGAACAAGGAATTTAAATATCTGTCTGTATACGTCCCACTGCAGGGCACGGGCCTCCTCCACAATCGACAGTGCGATTGAGAGTGGTTAGGCCATATAGTCCACCACGCTGGCCTAGTGCGGGTTGGCGGACTTACATACCATAGAAATTCTTATAAATCGCTATGGTATGCAGGTTTCCTCACGATGTTTTCCTTCACCGTTTAAGTGCGTGGTGATTGACTATCAATACACACATGACAATTTAAATATATTTGTCACTTTTTTTAAAATTAAGGGGTGGGATGGGACTGTATTACATGTCTTGAGTGAGAATGAGACGGGACATACCGGAATATACGAGAACGGGGCAAGTCAGTACGGGGCGAGAAAATTTCCAATAAATCTGTGGATATCCTTTTAGGGGGCCTATTTTCAGCATAAGACAAATATAATAAATATGTGACAAAGAGGGTGATAATGATATATCAAATCTAATCCGCTTCTAACAACTTTGAAATCTAAGGACAGCTATACCTTCAAACAAGAACTTTCTGTGCCTGAAAATAATGAATATATTGCAATAACATTTATTCCTTCTTTCAGCTGTTCCAACTGGTATACTTTTCATTGGCACTAGCTTGCGATGTTCTAACACTAATGAAGAAAGACAACATATTACCCAAGGCAATTTTTAAGTTCCGGCAAAAATTCTTTGAGTCTGTCGTGTTTCCTGGAACAATGGTAAGTATAGATAATAATAAATACACCCAACAGTCACATACATAGTCCTGACCCCACACTAAGATCGAGTCTTGTGTCAGAAACTACGAGAAAATTTTCGGTCTCACAAACACCCAGACCTGAAACAACTCCAGAAACAACCTATGGATCACACAAATATTTGTCTCGTGCAGGGATCGAGCCCGCGGCCTGACGTTTTACTGCGAGCCTCTCACCAACTGCGCCACGGATGCTGTCTATATAATATCTGTATTATTATTATTATTATTAAAATATTTTTTGTACATACCTATACATACTCACGCCTCTTTTCCCAGAAGAGATAAGCAAAAGTGCCAGAACACTCACATTTCGCCTTGCATGTTCCTTCTCACGATGTGATATGGTGCGAGCCTATCGCCTTATCGGACACTAATTCCTGACTCCGGGCTGATAATTAATAGAAATATACAATATCACTTTGCCCCGACCGAGATTCGAACCCGAGACCTCACTTTGTAACCGTACCATAGTGCAACTACGCTACCGAGGCAATTTTGTTTTTTGTAATTTCAATGGCTTCTAATCGCATTTAATCGCTTTTTCTAAGGAAAACACGTCTCTGTAATTAAGAAGTTGATTGCCAGGACTGGCCGTATTCCACTACGCTGCCAATTGTTGATGGCCTACTTCACATACTAAAGAAACTCTTCTAAATGCCTTATGATGATCGTCATTTTCATCATCATCAATAGCCCATCCGCATCTACTGCTGAACATAGGCCTCTCTTATGGCACCAGGGCCCGATCTCCAGCCCATCGTCTCCAACCGCTGCCAGCCATCTTACGAATATCGTCACTTCACCTGGTTGAAGGGCATCCTACACTACGCTTGCCGATGCGTGGTTTCCACTCGAGAACACATCCCTCCCTACGGTTGTCGGTTCGGATGTCTCATGATAACTTGGCAATATCCTACAGATTTACCTTTCGGACGTATCTCAAAGATCCGTGATTTCACAACAAACTATCGACATTACTTGTGGTACTATTATTATTTGTAAGTACGTGTAATCTGTCAGTCAATAGAGCAAAAAGAAATCTGTCAGGCATACCTGTATTTGAAGGCGGAGATCACGACGAAACGTTTCCTAATCTGCGCGGGGAAATCGGATGCGGCACAGCCCGCCGCGCCGTCACAACCCAGCGGCTTATTGTATCATGCGAAAAGCGTCGCACGTGTTGCCCATCGACATGTTAGCGACATGTGCTCTGTTCAGCTCCTCTGTGACACTCAAAACTGTCATAAAAATCTTCATGTCATTTCGGACCGGCCACATGCCGCAAACAAAGTTACTAGACTTGCAATGAGTGACGCCACCGGCTAGCCCGACGGCAAAAAGTTGTCGACATGGGCCAACGGGACGTAGCGGCTTCGTTGTGTAGTGCGTTTTAGGCTGCGCTTTCTCGCAAGTAATTAATAATAATAAACTTATTTATTTCATCATTAAAATAATTACAATAATGTTCTTATGAATAATTGAAGATTGTTATGAATTAATTCAATTGTAACATTCATTTGGTTATGTCAGTAGTACCTACCCATACTAAGCAAGCTTGCATCTTGGGTACCTATTCTCAACATACATTAGATATTTTACCTGCCAGGCCTAACAGAGCATTGCAGTATCAATGTTGTCGCCTAGGTACATATATCTGTCAGGTGCGTGCGTATATGGGAAGCTATTAATGCCTTGGTCTCTCACAATATCTATTTGAATTATAGGTTGTTTGTATTTAAAGTGGGAAATTATAAACTCAGTGTTTTTAACCAACAATTAACAATAAAGTTGTTTTTTTTTTTTTTTATTGCATTGAATGGCGAGACGAGCAAGCCGTTCGCCTGATGGTAAGCGATACGACTGCTCATAAACAGTAGCAACATTCCACTGCGCTCGCCATCCTGAGACATAAGATGTTAAGTCTCAATATGTCCAGTAGTTGCTCTGGCTACAATGTCCTTCAATCCGAAACACAACAGTGCATTTAAGCAGTGTTGTTTCACGGGAGAAATAGACATTGCGGTGGTACCTACCCAGATGGCCTCTCACATATGAGAGACCTACCACCAGTAAAAAACCAGTAAAAGTGGTTTACTGGCGTTGACCCGACATCTACATTTTATATATCATCCTGTTTGAGTGGTAAATCCATACGTTTTTACTGAAATAATAATTTAAAGAATTTAAACCCTTGCGTACCATAGCGCTTTTTAAATTAAAATGGTGTACATTATTATGTTACGAAAAACTATGGTTTTGACACCCATATACTATAGGAAAAAAATCGTCGCCATTTTTTTTGCAAAAATATTAATTGGGTTGTTTCTAAAGTCACTAAAACTACCGCCTGGCTTCGTTTCGGTTATAGTCTGCATCTACCCGGTATATCGACAATTCCTTACATTTTTAATTTTATATCAAAATACAAGTTCTAGTGCACAACATGAAAGATCACTGAGTTCATTATCTTTTCAATGCTAATTTTTATTTTATTTTTCTAAAACGCCTGAGATTCCAAATCCTCTTTTTTAAAAACCTGATTAAACTTTATAAGCCGGTAAATAAGTTATTTTATTTTAGAGTTTCATTTCTTTAAAAAAACTAGTTGTTTTTCGTCCAACACGATTTTTATACCTTTTAGTTAAACCTACTTATCTTGTCCTCCTACAATTACTTTTGAAAGTGGATCTTATATTTTATATACTTTACAGAAATAACATTGATTTATTGGCATTACAAGAATCAGCTTCTAGTAACTCAGGGTGACGAACGATGTGGACGGCCATGTAGATAGTAATTTTGGCGCAGTTGGTTAGACGCCAGCTAGTGAAACTTGTGGCTGTAGGTTCGATCTCCGCACCATGACCCTTATTTATGTGATTCACAAATATTTGTTTTGAAATAGGTGGTTTGTGATACCCACGACAAGACTCGATCTTAGTGTATCTTAATGGCAAAGCAATGTAAGACCACATCTCTACTTGATGGAAGCAAAATTTCAAAATTCGTAATAGGCCTGTTTGAGGCCAGATGCGTTCGCAAGCGCCACGCTCCAATGCCACATCTCCCTTGTTTGTCATGATCTGAGGTCAGGACTATGTATGTGACTGTTGGGTTTATTTCTTTATTTATTAAGTTCAGAGGGGTATTGCTCCTATTGACGACCAAGCTCAACGTTTAGGAACATATGGCGGACATACATAATTCCTCACTACAACTAATAAAAAAATGGTTCCTGTGTTTGTCGGACTTCCTGACCGAAATCAGACAAAATGACTTGTAATAAAACCTACAACAAAATATTAGAATACATCTCAATTTTATACTATTAATGTAGGCACACGTAAAGTAGGCAACTGCTCCTAACGAACAGGCACGCTTAGGATCATACCTACATAATTCATCAATACAATTAATAAAATAAAAGGTTCCTCAGTTTGGTCTTGGAATCAGACAAAATTGGGAAGAAATATTTATATAAAAAATACAGAAAAGTATTGGTATATTATCTGCGTCATGAGCATACGTCCCACTGCAGGGCACGGGTCTTCTCTACAATCTAAAGTACCATTGAGAATGGTTAGGTCATACAGTCCACCACGCCGGCCTAATGCGGGTTGACTTTGCTTATTATATTGGTATATATCACGACTTTATTTAACCTTTTTGTTCCAGCTAATTTTCATGGTGTTCTGGCCGATCTACCTGTACGACAGGAGTCTAATATTCCCGGAATTCATAGACAGGATATTCTCCCAGAACTCCAACCTCGTGATGCACCTGGGAATAGTTCCCGTGGTCCTGTGGGAGCTCATGTTCCAGCCACGGACCACGCCGAAATCACATAAACAGAACCTAAAGATTATTGCAGCTTGTTACATCACTTATAACACTGTGTAAGTATTTTTACACGTTTTATATTACCTTCACTTGTATTTATTTATTTTATTTAACAAAAAGAATTAAACTTAGGAACTATTGTAGTAACCTGCAAAATTGTAAAAACAATTTGACTGCAGGGTCAAAGTAATGTAAATACACATTTATACTCGTACATTAGGGCAAGTTGGTTAAATAATGCCTTTTAAGTTTATTTTTAAGTATCGTTTTGTCGGAGTCCCGCCTATATTTGTATGTTTGTAACCGACGCCTTTGAGCGCGATTTTGACCCACTTTAAACCGTCAAATTTCATTCAAACTTTGTAGATTTGTCGATAACAATACATCAATTTGGAAACTATATGACGTTACCTTATCCAGGAACTTCAGATTTTTTTTAAATAATTGTTAATGTGTAATTTACGCGCTGATATCTTTCTTTGGTAGGATAGCCGTAGATAGATGTTTTTAGTCAAAACAATTAATAATAGTTTGAAAAACTAATAATACACGCTTCAATAAAAGACCCAACGAAAAAAGTAAAAATAATTGATAATGGGTATAAGATTAGAAAATGGAGTGAAATACATTCATTTTATTGTTACAAAGCGTGGGGTGCTTATCCTCAAGCACCCTAGCCTTTTAATCATGAAATGAATGTATTTTACTTCATTTTCTAATCTTATACCCATTATCAATTATTACCCTACCCAGGCGGTCGCTCACTTATGATAAACCTACCACTAGTATTAAGACCTGTAAAATAATGCATGATTGATGTATGGCATTAAGTTATCCATGGTATGGCCTTAGTTTTCCAATATGTACAAAACACAATAGCAAAATTGAAAACAAAAACATACGTGTTTTTTCGCAAATTATACTCCACTTCTAAATAAGTTAATTAAATCGAAATATTTTCCCACGAACAGAATAACGAAAATGTTTATGTTTTTATTGTATATTCTAGTAATATATTTATATTCATAATGAAAATAGTTATTACAAAAAATTTGCTAGTGTCATATTTATTTTTAAATCTAGTCTTAATAATGACTGCAAAGGTCAATAATCACTGGTGGTAGGTCTCTCATATGTGAGAGGCGGGAGGCCATCTGGGTAGGTACCACCGCAATGTCTATTTCTCCCGTGAAACAACACTGCGTAAATGCACTGTTGTGTTTCGGATTGAAGGACATTGTAGCCAGAGTAACTACTGGATATATTGAGACTTAACATCTTATGTCTCAGGATGGCGAGCGCAGTGGAATGTTGCTACTGTTTATGAGCGGTCGTATCGCTTACCATCAGGCGAACGGCTTGCTCGTCTCGTCATTCACTGCAATAAAAAAAAAACAACAAAGTAATTGAACTAGAGCTAAGCTGATAACCCGAGTAATACAATATTTTAATTATACAGGGTTTATCAAGACTGCTACCGAAAACGAAGCCGATTCGTAGTTTCCTTTCTTCAGAAACAATGCAACTAAAAATATCGCAATAAAAAGCGAGATTTCTTTATCGTATTTTTTTTCCTATCGTCGTTTTTTATCGTATAGTTTTTTTCTAAAATAATAGTTTCACCATTTTATTTTTAAAGACGCTACGTTACGCAAAGGATTAAATTATTCTTTTAGCAAAAACAATGGTTTTACCGCGAAAACACGACATTTAATAAATCACAAAAATAATCAGTCGCGTTTCTTTGCGAATTTGTGAGTTGAATTGTGTTTGTAGTCATTAAAACTACTACCCGACTTCGTTTTTGGTAGCAGTCTTGATATAACCTGTATTTATTTGAGTAAGTTCTGCTTACCATTAGGCGGACTATATGCTTATTTGAGTCCTTAGTTTTTTTTTTAATTATAATAAATGGTAAGATGAGCAGTCTCAATATGTCCAGTAGTTACTCTGGCTACAATGTCCTTCAATCCGAAACACAACAGTGCATTTACGCAGTGTTGTTTCATGGGAGAAATAGACATTGCGGTGGTACCTACCCAGATGGCCTCTCACATATGAGAAACCTACCACCACTAATTAAAAAGTTTTATGAAAAAACTATTTTTTTTTTCGTTTCAGATTATTCTACACGTACGCGCAACGTGGTCTTTGGCCGTACCCTCTCCTCGGTATTGTCTATGGTACAATATACTTCCCAATTTTACACGCGAATATATTCAGCTTGGGTTTGATAGCTTATTACATGCAGTGGTCTATAAATTCATACTTATGGGAGTCAAAAAAAGGAAATAAAAAAGTTAAATAAACTTGTTATTATATTGTTAAGTAAACGTATAGTACAAATGTTACTCAAAATTAAGCGTTTTGCCTGTTTAATTCGAATTTTGTTGCTCAGTAATTTGATATACAGGTTGATATTGAATTTAACCATCACGTTTCTCATTACCCAAGTGACAGAATTCAAATTGTGAACAAAAAAACAACAATAAGTTTTTCGTCAAAAATCGTGATTCAAGTTTTCACAATTTTGCCTGTATAAATACGAGTACACCGAGTACACCACCACAAGCCTTGAAAAGTATAATCAAGATTTTTTGCAAATCTACAAGGCAGATTTTTAAAACTTGTACCTACACGTTACCCGAGCTAATTGGGTTTAAATTAAACAACATAATATTATGTCAATAATATCACTTTATACAGAATAAACGATTACTGATTGTGATAAAGAGGAACCATCTATTTCAGTAAAAAAATGTAAATATATAAATACATCACAAAATGTACATATTAAATAAATAAATAATAACACCCAACAGTCACATACATAGTCCTGACCCCACACTAAGATCGAATCTTGTGTCGTGGGTATCAGGAACTACGAGAGACATTTCGGTCTCACAAACACCCAGACCCGGAAGAAATATTTGTGGGCCGCACAAACATTTCTCTCGGTGCGGGGATCGAACCCGCGGCCTCTCGTTTCACAGGCGGCGTCTAACCAACTGCGCCACGGAGGCGGATATTAAGGAGTATTTGTAGAACCTTCGTTGTAAATAAAATGCATATGAAGAAGTTGTTTTATTACCTTTACTCTTCGATAAATTCAATGATACGCCAAAAGTGCCGAGGTTGCTTATACTTGTACATTTGAATTTCGAACTACCAGATGTAGCAAAAAGTCTGAGATTATAACCAACAACCGATAACAATAAACCTTATTCATTTTAATTAAGATTTTTGAAGTGAAAACTTCTTTAGCGGCGTTGAGCACTTTTTCTGTAATGGGTATAAAATCTTAAACTCGCGTCAGGACACGTGACCTGATCGAAAAAGCGTAAGACGGATGGAGAGTAGACAGCTGTCAGTTAGCTGTCAGTTTATAAAGCTTTGATGAATTGCCAATGATTTTGAGTGGAGATTTCAACATAAACTTCGCAGACGATAAAAATCAACTATTAATTGAATTTTTAAATAATGAATTTGGTTTAACTATGTCGAATGATCGCAATCTTAGCACAACGAAATACAAAACTACTATTGATGCGGTCTTTATTAGACATTTAAATAGGTTCGAATCAAATCTGTTCGTTTCTTACTTCAGCTACCATAAACCTATCGTATCAGTTTTAGAGATTGGCGATGATAGTTCTGGTAATGATGATGGTGAAAAAGTCGTTGAAATTATGGATGAAAGTTGATTTTTCGGAGAGATAAACTTTTTAATGTAAAATAATTGTAATAGTTTTAAAGTGTTAAATTTTTAATTTAATATAAATTGTCATGTTTGTGTACGATAGCGCAATAAATGAATATTGTATTCTACCACATAAATGATAGTACTTTTATACTGATAAAGCAATTGGTGCAAAATTATTCCCTAACCATTTTTTTAGACCATACTAAAATCAAATAATACCACACGTTTATTTGTGCTCCTATTTATCTTGCCATTTTTTAGGCTGTTACTTATAATCGAGATTCGAGTGTATATTTGATCGAAGCCTTTACTAACTATAGTAGGCGACAGGTTGAGATGGCAATAGGGGACTGAGGTGACGCGTGGGGGAGGGGACACCCGCACATTGCCCGCGCCGTCCTTATCCTAGTGCTAAGTTTCGATCTGTTAAAATTAATATTTTTTAAAATCATCATAATCAACTATTGGCGTAGATCGACAATAAAAGGCACTTATTAACACTTTCACTGTTTTAATTTCAATATAAGTCCAACTTGTTGTTATTACTACAATAATTTGAACACGAATGAATGTCTTTAACAACTTTTCATGCTTTAAATACATTTTGTGTGCATAAATTAGAATCTCCCACCATAGAAAATAAAAATAGTCAATTGACGGTACAAAATAATAAATTGACAAAATTATCAATTGACCTGTTAAAATAATACGAATGTTATTATAACATGAAATAGTGAATAAATAGTTAACAGCTCGGCCATCCGACCATTTGCGAGTCCCCTCGCATTTTTTTTTAATTATTTTTATTTTTACGTACATATACCAACAACATAGAATAACAAAATAAAAAGAAGAAAAAGAAATGATTAAAGATATAAACATTGCAATTGATTTATACAGCAAAAATCACATAACTACTTAAGACAATTCTATAAGTACTACTACTCCGGTAGATCCATGACCTTGACTACCATCGCAGAGCACTTCTATAGTGGCTGATCCATGACCTTGATCGCCATTCCTATCGTACTTCTATTAAGGGAGATCCATGACTTTGATCACCTTATAGAGTACACCTATACCGGCTGATCCATGACTTTGATCGCCAATCGTACCATTTCTCTATTCAGATCTATGACTTTGATCACTTTTTAGATTAAACTCATACTGGCTGATCCCTGACTTTGATAGCCAATCCTTTAGTACCTTTAGCCAGGCAGATCCATGACCTTGATCACTTAATTTAATGTACCATTTACCTGTTGGACTTCGTGAACTACATACATATTTAATCACAGTCGTATGCTGAAAAATCATAATAAATTTGGTCTGTACCACGTCTCGCATAATCATTGCGACACTTAGTTAGTACTTTCTTCCTCTTCAGACTCCGTATCTAGTCCATCATTATCAGATAACATTGGTCGATTGAAAGTCAACCAAGGAAATATTTTATCGATTGACACAATGGATTCATAACGTCTACCCTTTCTGGTAACGGGAGTATCCTCAATTATAAATCGATCATTTGGTAACAATTTCTTGATACGAAATGGACCTTGGCATTTTGGTTCCAGTTTCTTTGATTGTCCCTCTATGCCTGTGATAGTTCGTATAACCCGAACTAGATCTCCTTCTTTAAAAATAACGTTTTTGTGTCTATGTTTATCAAATTTCTCTTTGTCTTTGTTTTGTTGGATTTTGATACGATTACTTGCATCAGTTCTTATTTGCGTGAGATTATCTGCAGCGGTATCTGGCGCCACATCCGAGAGTATGTCGTTAAATATACCCTGTGATGGGTTAATAACATTGCAGCCGAATAATAATTCCGCGGGAGTCTTCTTCGTTGTCGCATTTATCGTAGTATTTATTCCTAATTGTATGTCTGGCAGGCGTTCGTCCCAACTGCCATTAGGTTTATCATGATTGATGGCACCAAGTGCAGCCAGTATAGTTCGGTTAAACCGCTCCACTTGGCCATTTGCGCGAGGAGTAGCGACAGCATTATAAATATGTTTGATACCGGTTGATTTAATAAATGACTTAAACATCTTACTAGTGAATGATGTGCCCTGATCTGTGATTAACCGGCTAGGTGTCCCAAAGTAACCGAAATGTTCCCTAAATACCTTAATAGTTGTATGTGATTTGGTATTGCGAACGGCAGCGAGGCTAATAAATTTGGTAAAAGCATCAATTATTACGAGTATATAAACATTACCTCGCTTTGTACGTATGAAAGGTCCCAAATGGTCAGCGTGCAAGGTATGAAATGGTTTGTCAACTTTCGGTATGGGGTGTAGTTGCCCAGCTTTAGCCCCGCCCGGTAATTTATGATGGGCACATTCCAAACAGGATGAGACATATTTTTTTATAAATCTGCGCATTTTGGGGAACCAATACATGGATTGAACACGAGCTAACGTCTTATCCACTCCAAAGTGACCAATATCATCATGGTTACTTTTTACAATTTGCCACCTGGCACCATTTGGAACGAGCCAACGTTCACTGTTGTCACCAGTTATACGGAATACTCTCCCATTTTTTAACTTATAGTTATTAAAAATGTCTACTACTTCCTTCGTTTTCGGATCACTTAAAATGCTAGAAATATTTTTAATTTGATCATCTGCCTGTTGTACTGTAATTAACCAGTCATCTGTATTGACTGTAAGAACGTCTATAACGTGATCATCATCTATAGGACCCCCTACCGGACTTCTGCTTAGGGCATCTACGTGGGCCATTTTATCACCAGGTCTATACTCTATTTCACAGTCAAATTCTAAAAACTGTATCCACCAGCGAGCTATTCGGGGAATCAAATCTCGCTTCGTCAGAGTTGTACGTAGAGCATTGCAATCGGTGACAATTTTAAATTTAATGCCTAATAGATACACTCTAAACTTAATTAGCGAGGCGATTACTGCTAATGTTTCGAGTTCAAACGAGTGCAATTTTTGCTCATCACTCGTAGTTTGTCTACTATAGTATGCGACAACTTTAAATGAACCAGATTCGTCTTTTTGCATGAGCATCCCAGCTTCCCCGAATTTACAAGCGTCAGTATGCAGCTGTGTTTCAGAGTTCGGATTATATATACATAGTATGGGGCGTTCGATGAGAAAATTCTTTAGAGTTTGAAATGCGTTCGATTCATCGTTACCCCATCTCCATGGGGAACCAGATTTCAATAAAAATGTAAGGGGGCGAGCTAAAATGGCAAAATTTTTGACAAAGCGTCTAAAAAAACTAGCAAGTCCTAAAAACCGTCGTACCTCGTGTACATTTTGTGGAGCAGGGAATTTTAACACTGATTCAATCTTTAGCTTTCCTGGTCTTATACCTGCGGAACTAACTTCGTATCCCAAATAATCAATTTTATCATAAAAGAAATTACATTTACTTAATTTCAAGGTGAGGCCATAGTTTTTCAGAAGTTCGAGAACATTTTGTAACCGGAATAATCCTTCATCGAAAGAGCCTGAAGGTATTAGTATATCGTCCATATACACAAGAGCATATGAACGGACCGATGATGAATGTATGATTTTATTCATAGTTCTCTGAAACACAGACGGAGCATTTACAAGACCAAAGGGCATTCTATTGAATTCATATTGTCCGTCCGGAGTAACAAAGGCAGTCTTTTCTTTAGATTGTTCAGCAATTGGTATTTGGTAATATCCGGAGGCGAGGTCTAATGTCGTATATAAACAACTACCCGACAAGAGGTCAAGCTGGTCTTCTATCCTCGAAAGAGGGTAATGTTCGCGTTTTGTTTTCTTATTAAGCGCGCGATAGTCGACACAAAGTCTCTTTTCCCCGGACTTTTTATTTACTAAAACAATCGGGCTGGCGTAAGGGGAAGTAGATTCGCGAACTATGCCACTGTCTAACATTTCCTGAATCATATTCTGTACATTTTGCCTTTCTGTAAAAGATAGTCTATACGGTCGGTATACAACTGGTTCCGAATCGACTAAATTAATCACCATTTCAGTTTCGCTAGTGAAACCGAGATCCTTTAAACAACTCGAAAAACAATGTTCATATTCTTTTAACATATGTGTAAGCGTAAGTTTCTCAGCCGGTAAAATGCTTTCGCCGATATGAAAATTCGTATGATCAAATAGTAGTTCAGGATTTTGACGCACATGATTTACTTGCAAGACTTCTTTTAATTTCATAGCACGAGTAACTAAATTTCCAGTATACAAAAGAATATTTTCCGAGCTTATATTTTGTATAAGAAGTGTCCCCGTACTATCTTTAATGTCATATTCTCCCGGCAATAAGTAACATTCCCTATTCTTACCCCTGATAGTTCCATGCACGTAAATTTTACCAGAGTATGGTTCGTTAGTTATTACTGGGATAATACCAATTTGTCCACTACTTATAGTAGTATTACATGTACAATTAAGGGGACACTTGTAGGTTTTAGTTTCACCCACTCTTTGAAAAATTACATCTGTACTGGTTTTAATAATCTTAATATTAGGCCTTTCTGTAAATGTATGACCAAGCATGACCGGGACCTTGATATGAGAATCATCTACTATCAATATTTCGACGTTTCTTTCTTCGATTCCCTGGACCTCAATGGTGACAAAACCAGATCCTATAGGACTAAATCGCGTGTTACCAAAACCAGATAGCATGGGTCCTTTAACAGGCTTCCATGTAACCTGTAAGCGCTTTGCTTCTTTAATCTGTATTAATGTACCTTCACACCCTAAATCAACCAAACAGTTGGATATTTTTCCATTAATTTATAAAGGCATTTTGTATTTAAAACTAGTATCACCGATATTTTCTATACGTAAAACTTCCTTACTTTCTTTAGATAAATTTGTCGATTTCTTAGGGCAGTCAAATGCCACATGACCCCGCAAATTGCAAATTGTACATTGAAGTTTAGGTTTTGTACAGCGAAAAAATGGATGTCCTGGTTCATTACAATTAAAACAAACTACACGACTGTAACCCGGTCTTAGTTGCTGGTTTGAATTGCTGGTGCTTGGAAGTGGTGAACTATGATTAGTTTGAACAATACGTTTTTCTTTATTTTTAAATTCTACCGACACATTTTTATCTTGGCCTATCTTTATAGATTTAAAGTATTTTAACACTTGTTCTGGACCATTAAATTCTACAGCTTGTGCTCCTAGTCTAATACCCCTATCCTCTATACCGAAAATAAGACAGTCTACAGCACGCTTCCCATTTATTTCACAGCGATTTAGTAGGTTCATTTTGGCATAGTAATATAATTCTAGTGATTCCCCGTAACGTACTTTTTTCCCTAACATTTCCGTTAACAGTTCTGCATAATTATCTCTTGATGGAAAAGATTCTCTTAATTTAATTTTCCATTCACACCATGAAAATAATAGGGAGGGTAGGCCCTGATACCACGTTTTAGCGACACCAGCTAGTTTTGGTAAGGCATAATGAACTATCTGCCTGTCATCCCAGCCGTAAATTTGTCCACATTCTTCAATTTTATGAATCCACATATCTATAGTCTGTTCCTTGCAGAGAGGGTCAAAGTCGGGTATAACGTTGTTAAGAACAGGAAACTTGTCACGTTCTCTAGGATTATTATCTTTGAGACCTTGCATAACATTTAAGAAGTTTTCGAAAAAGTCTTGAGTGTCCACGTACCTTTTGTCACTGTCGTTTTTTCGCGAACGATGGCGACGCCTGTGTCTGCTTCGTGAATGCTTACTTCCAGAAGCCCGGCTGCCACTCCTGGATACGTCACTACTATGTGACCTAGTTCTCTTCCTTCTCGGCATTATACAGTTTTTGATTCAATAAAGATGTTTAAAGTGGGCAGGATTTACACCGCTGTTTATTATATTGCAACAGCAGTGCTATCCCACTTCTGAGATATTGGCGTAGATCGACAATAAAAGGCACTTATTAACACTTTCACTGTTTTAATTTCAATATAAGTCCAACTTGTTGTTATTACTACAATAATTTGAACACGAATGAATGTCTTTAACAACTTTTCATGCTTTAAATACATTTTGTGTGCATAAATTAGAATCTCCCACCATAGAAAATAAAAATAGTCAATTGACGGTACAAAATAATAAATTGACAAAATTATCAATTGACCTGTTAAAATAATACGAATGTTATTATAACATGAAATAGTGAATAAATAGTTAACACAACCCGTTGCAGTGCTCCTGGACATAGACCTCTCCCATTTTACGCCACAGAGCCCGGTCTGCTGCTCTATACATCCAGTCGCTGCCGGCCCCGCCGCGTTTTGGAATATGTAGCGTGGGACGTACTCTGGCCAAATAAAGGGAATTTTTAAATACCTTTATTAAATTGGTAATATTTTATTGGTGCAATTTAGTAATAAGTAATTAATTTATTACTATTATTTTTACCAACACGTTCATCACATTTTACTTTGTATTATGTTTCGGGATGTTTATTCACAAGATCGGTATTTCTTGTACTATTTTTATCGTTTTAATGTTTTGTAATATTTTTCTTATTAAGATTGTGTTTCACCTCACATGTCTAACTTTATTATTCTGTATTTTTATTATAATTATATACGTAATATGTTAATGCAAGTCATGCTCACATCGAGAAGGATGTGCACACATTCATATTTATCTAGGAACAATAAATCATTGGATAATGCTTGTGTACGGGACCATAAAAATAAATGAATTAAAGAAACTACTCGGTAACTCGAGTGCAGACGAACTCGAGTCAAATTGGTTTTTACTCGAGTATACGAGTTTAACAAATTCACTCGAGTCACTCGATTATAAACGGGTCAAGTCACATCACTATCTGACATCATTTTATATTGAAAATATGTGGGTAGTTTACAAGTTTGAAATACCAGTCTATATTTTTTTGCTCTGAATGATGTATTAACGGGTCAGTCTAAAGGAGTGTTATATATTCCTGGGGCTTCTTAGTCTTGGCCCCATGTGAATGTGTTCGTGATAGTCAGCAAAAGTGTGCAAATGGACTTATTAAAACAAAATAGACCTAGTGTTGTGGTGATGACTTAATTACATCCGAACTTGCTTGAAGGCGATTGAAGTATCATGGACCTAGTTTATTTATGTAAGTGATTTTACTTATTATCGGTGAAGGGGCTGACTTGTACATACAATGTGACATACAAACACAAACTCACGCCTATTTCCCATAAGGGGTAGGGCTAGGACACCCACATTTGTCGCCTTGTTCCGTCCCACGATGTGATAGGGGATGAGCCTATCCTCATATCGGGCACAATATCCTGACTCCAGGCTGATAATGAATAGAAAAATGCGATATCACTTTCAAACCCGAGACCTTAGCCTTGTAAGCGTACCGCAGTATAACTAAGCCACCAAGGTTGTCACTGATTTGTATCCTATGATAAGAAAATACCGTCCACTTAGAATATCGAATGGCGACAGACAATTAATTAATTGATCCGTCGACATAATTACGGCAGTCGCACATTTCACGCCACGGAAAATGTATTATATGTATACATAGGGGCTAGAAATCTTTCAACTAAAAATTCTGTATATGCAGCTATTGAGTTTGTATGTCGTAAATGATGACGACAAAAAATGGTCCGCGCCCTACATTGGGACGTATATGATACTTATAATTAAACTAGCTGTGCCCGCGACTTCGTCTGCGTGGAATTTAACAAATAAGTTAATTCGCTTATTTAGTTTTTTTTTGGCTTTTCATTTTAATTTTAATTATTGATTCGTTGGTGGGAGAAGTGGTGGGAAGCGCCCGACGTAACGGTCCAGTGGTGGCATGCGCGTGAGCTGCGCGCGGGCATTGCAACATTACTTTATTTTTTCTAAATAAAAGAATTTTTCCAAAATAAATGTAGCCTAAGTTACTCCTTGTTATATCAGCTACCTGACAAAAAAAGTCCCGTCAAAATCGGTCCAGCCATTTCAGAGATTAGCCGGAACAAACAGACAGACAGACAAAAAAAATTTAAAGATCATTTTCGGCACAGGTATCGTGTATATAACGATATGTAGTAGGACATTTTTTTTTTATTTTCACTTTTACAACAGTCACTTCAATTTTATTTATATGTATAGATTACTATATCGGTGAATTAATAGTATAACAATATAAATTAATAGTACAGAATGCGTGGTGGTCTGTTGGTAAACGGACCAGACGCGGCTGCCAACATGTTCACAGTGGTCGCAGGTTTAAATCCCAAGTGTGTATTGATAGTCAATCACCACGCACTAAAACGCTGAAGAAAAACATCATGAAGAAACCTGCATACCATAGCGATTTACAAGAATTTCTTTGGTATTTAAAATTCCGCCAACCCGCATTAGGCCAGCGTGGTGGACTATATGACCCAACCACTCTCTATAGTACTCTCGATTGTAGAGGAGGCCCGTGCCCTGCAGTAGGACATATTATGGGCTGATACAGTACAATACAATAGGTAAATAATAGGCGTTAAATAAAACACAATCCCATTGCAAGTGATTCGAGAATAATAATAAAAACAATAACATTTATTTACTATTGGTTCTCATAGTTCACCATTTCTCTACATTAGGTACAATGATTTGTATTGTGTTTATAAATCAAGAAAGCTTGTGTACACGTTGGCCCAAAATTGAACCTAGGCGTCAGTGGCCCATAGACCAACCTCGCCATTTTCAAACCAACGAGTACACATAAAATATGTTTTTTTATCATTAATATATTTCTGTATTTGTTTTTTACATATATATTCTCTTCCATGTCAGGTTATGTGTAAAAATATTTAATTATATCATTAACAAACCAATATACAATATAAATAATCTTATAGAAAAACAAGGAATACAAAAATCGTATTTGTTTCTCTTTGTTTCGTCACTATCGACACCCGTAGACGAGGTACCGTTAAATAGACTCTTAGTAACATAAAAAAACAACACATCGCTAAAATCAAGTAAAAAATTTTACCTAAATATAAAAAAACACACTCACATTTTACCGATTACAACTAAATTACGTAACTTTCAAAACAAGTTACATACTAATCGTTACGTGTTACCTATATAAGATTTAAGTGAAAATTTAGCAAAACATAGTACAAAATTTATCAGAAATACCTCTAGGACTACGCAGCAATGAAATCTTTACCCTATCATCTATCACCCTCGCACTAACACGCTTTTTAACGAGTGCGGACAAGACAAACACTCGCTTCTGCACCAATAGTCTACAGTGGACACGGCTTCAAACTCTATGATATATATTTTTCATTTAAATTCGTGTTTTATGGCCGGTCTCGTGTCAAGAGGAGTAAAATTTAGGTTTACGCATGTTTATCGAGATCGATGAGTGATGAGAACATCACTAGTAGAAAATATCGATAGCCTGCCTCGCCGTGAGAGGCGCAGAGGAGGCCGTAATGAGATTTAGAAATTTCTAAATGGACCCAAACAACTAATTTTATTTGTAAAAATAATATTGCCATGTATTGACGATCATAAAAACCGTGCAGGACCGTAAAAAAAAATTACTGAATTAATGAAAATGTCACAAAATTGTCTTTGTTAGATTTGCACATTGGATCGCCACTAACTCACAAATATGAAATCTACAAGTATTAAAACAGTAGGACGAAATTGAAGATTTAGGAGTCTTTTACATTAGAGCTTTCCCAACAACACATATGCCATTGCTACTCTTTTTTGCCAGGAATGAAAGAGGCACCCAACTTTAAACTCGGTATATTGAAGACACTAGCTTAAATCGCAAATAAAGTAATCAGGGAAATTTGGAAAAGTTAAAGACAAATAATTGTGTCCTACCATTCCATAGAAAATTACGAGACACAATATCGTGTTAATTTTACACTGAACTAAACAATCAAACTGATTTGAAAGCACAATATAAAATATTATTCAAATATATTCCTAATATAAATCCTCATGTTCAATCCGAAGTTATTTGAATTTTTGTTCGACTTGATGAAAATCCATTACTCTCCGATCATACTTAAAATGTAAAAAATCACTTCACACAAAATCTCCGTAGCCTAAAAGATTTTTATATTAATTTACATATCCTATGACGTCATTTATACTACATTTCAAATGCCGCGGCGTGCCAATTTTCGACCTCGATAAATTTTTCCATGCTGTCAACCCCATTTTTGGTTGGCAAAGGACAGTCGAAATTATTTTTTTTCAGCCAATTTTTTCAGTCTTAGTGCTCTAAAACATTTTTTTCGTACTTCTCGCGTATTGTATTTTTATTTTTTTACAATTTATGGAAAACGTCCAATTTGTAAAAAATCTACGTCATACAAAAAGTTAGGTATGAAATCAAAATGTCAATTTTAGATATACCTACAACTTTTAAATGACTTAATTAAATAGTATTTGTAAAAATAATATTTGGTAAAAAATCTGCTACTGAATACAAAATTGTTTGACAAAAAGTGAGAATTCTCGTTTATTACCAAATTCATTAGAATAATTAATCATTGTTTCCTCCTACATAAAAAATGAAAAACCGAGTGCCGCAAATACGAACATCAAATTTTTGGATCATTATTCACAACTCTGAAAGGTGGCACAAAAATAAAAAAATAATACGATTATTATCTTCTTAAATGGCAATATTTTCAAATTAACTGCACCAAAGATAAATGAATTGTACGCTGAATGTATAGCTTACAAATACTAGAACAAAAAGGTTCACTAATTAATTAAATACAAACAATACAAAACTGTGAAGTATTAATTGATTCAATTAATTCTCAATCCAGTTATTTCCCTCACAAAAAAAAAGATGTAAAATGAACAAAAATTGGACGTCATCCATATTGAAAGCTTAAAATTCGTTATTCATCTAATGTGCGTGTATTACTACATTAACGTAGCCATTCAAACGTACAGACAGACAATACTGCCGTTAATCACATATTGTCGAACAGTGTAGTACAACTGCAAATTAATGACAACTCTGAAGTTGGTCGCATATCAGTACAATCGAATTGAAAATAACAAAATTTCATCTCATTTAATCATAAATTTGCTTTGGTATTTTTAATTCAATTGTACGGAGAGGCGAATTTTGCCTATAAGGTGTAAATGTGGGAGAATTACTCCTCCCCTTTAATCTGTTAATCTAGGTCCTCGTGATGTCCAGTTTTTGGAGGGCACGATGTTCAGAGCTGTCATCAAAATTGCGGCGTACTATTTATATAATCTGATACAAATGATTGAGCGCAAAATAATAATTCTCATCAAATAAGGGTCATTTGTACTATAGGTGCTAAATACAGTTGTTTCTGTATTATAAATTACGATAATACAATAAGTTTTTTAAACTAACAAAATGTGCATTATAGACAATTACATAATTGTGGATTATACAATTCGAAAGAAAATTATAACAAATATTATTCACGGAATTGATCGTAATTCCATTCTTTTATCACTTCCCAATAATTCTGATGTCTATGAATTATTGAACAAAAATGATATAAAAGTACATAAAACATTAATAAATTGTGTTATTCGTGATACACTTATGACATTTCATAAATGTAAACAACATCTGAAAAGAAAATAAGTAGGTTAAATAAAATATATACATACATATATACAATTTTCCGGGGGTAAAAATGGCAATAAAAATAAATGAAATTTCTAACGAGTCGAGCAGATGACTACCTAATTAATTGTTGCAGTGATGTCCAAAAATCGACGTCCATGTTCCACCGTCGCATACGCCACACAGGACAGTACCAAAATCCACTGCCCATACATTTTCACTGACTCCTGCTTAATTAATGCAGTCAATTGACAATCTAAATTGATAGTTTAAAAAGTCTATAAAAATGTACAATATAACGACAAATATTTCTGCCTCGTTTGAAGGCTATATTTATATTAAATAAATAATACTTCATAGTTCGGAAATCGGTATTGCGTTTACTGATATTTTGTAATATTATATGAAAAACAATCTACAACTAAATGATAGTATCTGAAAATAAATGAAACGTTTAACATAAATCATAGAACCACCCGTATTTTTTATTCTATTACGATCTCACTATTTATTATTAATCCTATTTTTATTATGAAACAAAGATATATTGTGATAAAATATATTTGCTGAAATAAAATTATAAAATAAGAAAAAAAATAAAACGAAAAAAATAGACAATAACAGATTGCTTTATTTAACAAAAAATATATAATATATAGATAAGGTTAAAAAAAAACAATATTTTACACAAGATCAAAAGATTCAAATCTCGTGAACCGATGTGGAAAATTTGTTTTTCCTCCTTGTTTTATTTTCATCGTAGAATGTAAAATTAAAAATAACCCACTGAACCTTATAATATTTAATATAAAATACATATGATTATTAGCTATTTACAAAATACGAGTTAAGATTTTTATATACTTTTAACATTAATATAAACCAGTCTATAATAAAGGCTATTCGACAAACTTAGCGTACAGGCCGCGGTTGAGCGGAAAGGCCGCGAGAGAGGGCGGAAAGCGGCGAAATGTATTGTCTGGCACATTTACCAAATGATAAATGCCTAAATTCGAATGCCACCACGGCCTTTTCGCCCAAGTCGACCTTAAGTGTTAGAAAAATTGGTTATTTTAATTTATAAACTAATTAATGTAGCAGGCAATTTAAAATAAACTTTTAAAGTACGTATAGAAGCTGAGACGTGGAAAATTAAAAATTACGTATACTCATTTTCCTAATACAACAGTTCATTATGCATTTAATTGTGTTCATTTTCTTTATTATGCAAAAAATGTGATATCCGAATGGCACCGAAGCGAAAAACGTGCACAAATAATGAGATCAAATTTAATCTACTATAAAAATTGCCTGCTAGTATAAAACGTAGAAATATTTTTGTCCGCTGTGATGGAGACCGGATAATATGAAAAAACAAGCAGACATTTTATTGCATTTTGTTCGCAGTCTATTTCTCAATATTGTAAAGCATACAGTGTTCAAAAAATGAATGGAATATTTTGATGATATACGGCAAAATCCCTGTTTCATATTATCCGGGCACCAGTAATAAATTTTGTTCAATAATCAGCGCTTATTAATGACTTTTGAGGCCAATTCACACACCCCCGACTCTACATATAGATCCAATTTTTTTACTCCGACTTTATACAGTCCAAGATCTTCATAAAGTAAAAATACTAGATGTATGCGGTTCGTTTCGACAATGTATGAATGGACTTACGTTTTACCGCTTTCATCTCCATGTATCAAAAAAAAACAACGAAAAATTACAAAAAAATATAATAGAAGGGCAGTATCGTGTATTACCTATATTACAACTTAAACGAAAAAAACTACATTGAAGACAAAAACATCAATAATAATAATCATTTGAAATAAATAACAAGTTACATTTCTCTTAAAAAAACTGTTAAAAATAATTAAAAAAGAACTATTTCAAAAATCCGTTTCATATGCAAGAAACACGTGTGATCTTTATCTCTCTACACCGTTATAACTTCTTTATTTATTTCTTAATAAAAACTCTATTTCTATTATTATATCTTTATATAATAATAATTATTATTTCTTCATTCAACGTTAGATACACTTTATGATAATTATATTACGATACACCTTTATATATAATACACAACAAAACTGATTTCATTATGTATTTATATATAGACAATCAGTTCCATCAACCGCTCATACCGCATTAAGATACAACCGTAACAAAAAGTACATGTACTGACACTAAATGTAACACTAAAGGCACCTGCACACACTTAGATTCGAATTAAATAAACATTTATATTAATTAATATTTGTACGTACGTACTTATACGTAAATATCATTTTAACAGTCTCAGAGTACATACATACAATTATAAATAGGTTAACAAAGATGTAGATGCCTTTAGTGGGACAATTGGAGTCTAAATGAAGTTCGCTCGTATTCGCCGGAGCGTTGAGATCGAACTGCCAGCAAATGAAAAATAGCCGTGGAATTGTATAGTTTAAATTAATCTTATCCGTGTGTGTAATCAAGAACACTGTCTAAGGAGAACAGTTCCTTATAAAGAGCTGGGAATACGTGGTGCGGGTGAGTCGCCTTGAAGCGGCTTAGAGCTCCCAAATGCATCAGTGACAGTTCTCTGTGGACAAACGAGCAAACAAATCAAAATTATGTTGATTAAATAGTGACATGCTACCTCTTTGCAACTGCTTGTAGTTGTCTTCATTAAGAACAAGACAAGCTTTAGGAAATTCGGTCGTTAAAGTAGTGTAATATGAGGAATATTCCTAAAGAAACGTTACACTCGAATTTTCTTCTTTCTATAACCCTGAGTGCTTTAAACTACGTTTTAAAAAGCACTTCAATTTAGGTGCAGTTTTTAAGACCTATTCAGATAGATTAAGCGACAATTCTATGTCAGGATCAAACGAACTGAAAGTCCCTAGTCTCCGACTATCGCTATGAAATAGAGTGACATTATGCATACCAAAAGAGCAAAAGTAAGTTTACATGATTGAGTCGAATGCAAGAGATATTAATTTGTCGCCAGCTGCCGATACATACATGTACTTACCACCAGGTACAGTCTAGTCACTTTTCCATACATAATTAAATTAATTTAATGAAATATAAATCTCGTCATCTCTCGTGGTGCGTGGTGGCCTGTTGGTAAACGAACTAGACGCGGCTGCCCACGTGTTCACGGTGGTCACGGGTTCGAATCCCAGAGCACACCTCTGACTTTTCGGAGTCATGTGTGTATTGATAGTCAATCACCACGCACTAAAACGGTGAAGGAAAACATAGTGAGGAAACCTGCATACCATAGCGATTTACAAGAATTTCTATGGTATGTAAGTCCGCCAACCCGCACTAGGCCAGCGTGGTGGACTATATGGCCTAACCACTCTCAATCGTATTCTCGATTGTAGAGTAGGCCCGTGCCCTGCAGTGGGACGTAAAGGGCTGATACAGAAATCTCGTCATACCTGAAGGTGGGTATCTTCGCAAGCAGAGTGTCCAACACAGTGACGTCCCCTTTGAGAGGCGCGTGATTCGCTTCGATCTCGTGACGCATCGCCGACATCGACATGTTGAATAGACACCGGATCTCAGAGTTACCCATTACGCCGTGACGTTCTGAAATTAAATGAAAGTATATATAAATAAATGAAATTGGTCGTAGGTCCCTCATATGTGAGAGACCGCCTGGGTAGGTACCATCGTAATAGCTGTTTCTCCCGCCAGACACCAATGTAAATGCACTGTTGTGTTTCAGTTTGAAGGACATTGTAGCCAGAGTAACTACTGGACATATTGAGAACTTCTCTCAGAATGGCGAGCGCAGTGGAATGCAAAGCATTGCTTTGTAATTCAAGAAGTTGTTTGGTTTTACTACTGTATGTAGTAACAGAGCGGTCGTATCGCTTACCATCAGGCAAAGGGCACGCTCGTCTCGCCATATGTAGAACTAAAATAACTGAGTGAACTAAAACTTAATAGTTTATTCAAATTAATTTCTCTTGTTATTGTTAATGTAGATCGAATTTAACGCCGAAAGCCCTATTTAAACCTAAATAGTATTTTCTTTTTTTCAAGTATAGCACTTTATTGATTTTACATAAACTTGCCCCGAAAACAATGCACCAAAAACGGGATAACCAATAGTAAATTAAATGATTATTAAATAAATGTAATAAATTATATTTATATGTTATACTCCAACTTACCTGGCCACAGCAACACAAGACTTTGATATAACGCCAGTTCAGTCTCAGTAAGCTTCAGTCGCGCGATGCTCTTCGCGGCCTCGAATATGCCCGATACCAGTGCCATGTCACGTGCATCACTGTAAAAGACAATAGATTATTGTTTTACCAGGTGTATTTTTCAATATTGCTATAAAAAATATCAGTGAGACCACACTTTGTACGGTATCAGCCAATATACGAGTATCTACGTTCACTGTAGGGCACGGGCCTTCATATCACTGAGTCCACATTGTGCTGTATCAGCCCATATACGTCTCACTGCAGGAGCCTTCTCTACAGCCAACAGTACGATTGAGAGTGGTTAGGCTATATTATAGTCCACCACGCTGGTCTAGTGCGGGTTGGCAGACTTTACACACCATAGAAATTCTTATAATTTGCTATTGTGTGCAGGTTTCCTCGCGTTGTTTTCCTTCGCCGTTTTAGTTTGTTTTGTTTTATTAATACACACATGACTTCGAAAAGACAGAGGTGTACCCTAGGATTCAAACCCACGACCACTGGTCCGTTTACCAACAAGCCAACACTCACTTCGGTCACAGAGACCACCCAACGCAAATAAACTACCATAAAAATGAGGCTTAGATTCAATTTCTGGACAACGACCACCTCAATGTCACTGATTAAACACGAATATCTAATATTTAATAAATAATAACTATTACAAAACAACTTTCTAAGAAAATAGTATTTGTTTCTGAAGGCCTAAAACTTTACATTTAATAACAGATACATTTTCTATGAATAAATGTAACTCACCGCGCATGTACACACTCTCTAATTGGCAGTACCACGTCTCCGTACAACACCTGCTCGCGGTTGACGTCGATCAGTCGCGACAAACGCACGATAGCTAGCTCGAACGAACCTGTGGGTTACACATAAAATAAATAAAATTAAACAATAATCCTCAGATTACGTACCAAAACAGAATAAAGAATAGTTACTTTTAAATGTACGTATTACGTAGTTACGATTCATGTATTTTCAAAATATTACATCAAAACACATTAACATCAAAAAAGGTTGTATAATAAAAACACTTGTGTTTTCAAAGAAAAAAACGATTCCACTAATATTAAAAGGACTTCCTGATTTAAATATTGCGATTCAAGCCTCACATTGATATTTGAATTATTTAAAAAATATTTTTTTATATAATCATACAACTCGAAATTAACATTAGTTTGTAAAAAGCCAGAAAACTGATTAATTATTCCACTTACCAGATTTCAACAGCAGTATCTGATCGTCCTGCGTCAGCTTCATGAATCCCGGTATGAGTTTGGCAAATTCTATGATGTTCTGAATCATGGCGGTCAGCTTGTCCGCGCAGTCGAGCCACATCTCCTCGTACGTCATCGAGTTGTAAAACAACAGCCTGCGAAAACGGTTCATTTAGTTTCAGAACACTTTCATTTAATTTTCATTTTTTGCTACAAAGCAGCAACAGCTGTGAAATATGAATGAACTGCTGTGATGAATAGATTCATTTAGCATTAGAATCCTGTATTTAGTATTTACATGTTAGGTTCAGAATATCAACATAAGTTACACTTAATTTGGAAATGAAATTCGATGTTTATTATGCTTAGAATCTTCAAGCAGTTAATGATTAATTTAGTCAGTTGATTTCAAACATGAACATATGAAAACATACATATGAACTGCGTTTAAAATCTACGTAAAAATGAATGGGCTTGTTACAATGATCCTCTTGTTTCGGTGATGAAGGGCGAGCTGGTGATAACGCTGTGAAGCCGGGCCTAGGCCCGACAATCTAGCGGTTAGATGAAACACGATTAAAAGCATTTATTTACAATTAATTTTATGGGCTATCCATATTGGACCCAAGTTTGAAAATAACTTAGTATGGTTAGCCCATGATAATAACTAAATGAGAATGTTTACTTAAGATGGGCGATTCGTAAAACTGAATAATAAATCGGTAAAATGTTTTAATATTTTTTTTTTTGTTAATAATACTGTATGAGAGAAATAAATTAAGTTTATTTTTAATTTCACAAAAAAGGTTTTGTGAATCAGCGCCATCTGTACGCAAAATGCGATACTTTATCTTTTAGTGGGAAAGCAGTGTGTTTAAAGATGGTGATATGATAAATGCTTACTTGGACACGTCCTGCGGTTTACTGAACATCTCGTGTATGTACTCCAGTTTTGGATTTGTGTTTGCATGTGCTTCTGCCAAGCTCTTCACGAGGACCTTGCTGATGTCGCCTTCCACTGTAAACGAAGGTACAATTAGTTAAATAATTCGATAACAGATGGCGCTGTAACGGACCACACGATAAGCCAGTAATATAAAAGAGATTCGTAATTCTAAATTATTAATTGTATAAAATAACTTTTACGTTACAAGTTATTTAACTTTATGTATTCGAAAAGTGGGGCATAAAAAATATTCTCTAGTTTTATTCTACAACAGTACACACAATCACTATAATATCTACAAAATAAAATATAAAAAAATAATGTAAAGCTTTTACAAAATAAAATATAGCTTAAAACATAATAAATAACAAAAAAGTTTGCTATGCTTAAATTTTACACAACAATCCACTAGATGTCGCTAAAACAAAAGTTCATTTTGTCATTTTGACACATCAAGATCAGTCATATATTGTTCATCAGAATTTGTATTTAATTTTAAAGTAATTATAATCATGGTGAATAAATTATGGCCGTGGATCCAGTGACAGCATTCTTATTAGGAACTTGCCTCGTGGCGTGTTGGCGTGAGTTTTGTCATTAATTTGCCATTTTATTTTTAAGTTCATTATTTCCAACATTTCTGTGTAATAATAAAGTGTAACTACATTTTATCATCTTTCCGTGTACTAATACGCGAAAAAACAGTAATGTGTACAACCAAGTTTACATTTTTGACGCTAGCTTATTTTAAAATCATCATCATCATACAATTTATTTTAGACATACATACATAACATTTAAACTCACGCCTTTTGATGCCCTATGGTATACGCAAAGGTACAACTAGTGTCAATACTCTCCGTCAAGCATATTTTTTTCGTCATGCCAGCAACAATTTCCGGTCCTGGTAATCGAACCCAGGACTGCACGACTCATAACAGACATTATTATGTTCATAGCATGTATTCTCCCTTGCTGCATTACACTACCCCTAGTCCCGTATCCAGTATTCATCATACAAGAACCAAAATGTACGGACATGGACACCTCACAGGAACTTCCATGCAATTTCACGGTAAGTGGTTTTACATAAATAAATATTTTATAAGTAAGACTATATATGAACTTCATTTCTAATTTAAGTATTTAAAACTCGCGTTTACTGTTGCGCCTTTCCAAATTCAACTGTTTTATAATCATTACTTTTTTTTTTGCTTTTCAAAGATTTGAACTGTATTCTTAAAGCTTATAACGTATAAAACATTGAATTGTTTCAGTTTAATGGAAAATACTACAATGTTTATTGGACTCGAAGAGGTATCGTTCTTAAGAAAGTGAAGGAATGATTGTTTGGAAAAATGTTAAAACATTTCTATGCATTTTCAATTGAATATTGTTGTAACTGAATAAAAAAATATCAATAACTAAAGTAAAAAAACGTGTGTAGAGTCCTATGTTGTTACAAAAAATTGAGTTTCACATTTCTTAAATATGAGCTCCTTTCCTAATAATAAATTAAAAAGTACAATATGCAATGCGTTGTACTCTGTAGACATACATGTACATGCGTATGGCGTGCTTACTTATCCATATCTATAGCAAACAATAAAATAAAACATAAAACAAAATAATCATACACCTAAATACAAAATAAAACTTAAATAAAATAAAACTAGCTTCCAAAAAACTACGACCAACAATTGTAACCACGCACGACCAAACTTACGCGGCAAGTCATCGCTGGAGCCACTGTGACTTGAGCCCTGATGCCGTCGGGTCGATACCGCATTGGGGTTCACCATTCCCATGCCAGACATGTTAATGTTCAACGGGTCCATCAACCGACCGTGCCCACTGCTGGACGTCAAGTCGTCCGGGCTGAGGTCCTCGCTCGTCAGTGACACTGAACTCTGACCACTGACCAGGACCGTGTTCTGTATATCCATCGGACTGTGTTGGATATTCGACGGACTGTGTAAGAAGGTGGTTGAGTCCACATAACTCGCGACCAGGTTGTCCACACCCATCGACGTCTCCGGCTTAATCTCCTGCTTTATGTTAATCACGCCGCTGGATATCGAGGCGGGCGATTGGATCCTGTCCTGTTCGTAACGATCGAACTCCTGGAGCCTGCTTCGCGGTAACTCGTTGATGGTGGTTTGTCGCATCGTGGTGGTCGCCGTGGTCGCTGTGGTGGTGGACGTCGATCCGGACGGTCGGACGATGGTCGTGCTTTTTTGCTGATCGTCTACCGACAAGTTAGTCGACAGTTACAATTTTAATAAGGTCCACTAATGCTGGTATTAATATATCGACGCTTCCTACGCTATTGACGTTTAAAGACATGTTCATTAAACATCAAATAATAGATAAAACCATCAGTTTCCTAGAGAAATAACTATGAGGTTCAACTTACCGTGGCTGATAAAGTCTGCATCCAAAAATCCAGCTGGTTTCGGCTCGTAGGCCGTTGTGGAGTCGACGTAGTCTGCGGAGACGTCGTACGGTTGTTGTGCCTGCGGCTGTGGCTGTATGTTGCTCATGTTAGAAGTGAGGGGCGGACCGGCATTATTGTACCCGTACGGAGACAGTGGCGAGCCGTAGCCGGGGTATCTGGAATGAGACGTAGGGATCCTGTACTTTGGGGTGAGCAGTTGTAGTATATAATTTTACTTGGAAAATACAGTATTTTTAGATGGTAGGTTTCTTTAGGAATTTCGTGTGTGTGGCGTGATTTATAGGCTAAATATGAGCATCATTAATGTATCGGTAATCACAACTTTAAAAAGTAACGATAATAAATTCACCAACTATAAAATCAAAAATAAGGAATGTGAAAAGATATTTATAGTTATAAAACCCAAGCAATAAATTCTTGTAATTATCTTCATCATACCACACAGCAATTTCCCTGTGCGTTATAAATCTAAGTAATTTTTTTCAAGTATCAAAACCGGTTGATCGTCGCACAGGGCGTGCCTGTGGCCACGACATTTATTTATTGGATACAACATACGACCGCTTTTTATCGATTGATTGCCTGTTTGCAATACATCAGAGAGCAATGTAAAGCTACCTATCGATGGAGCAACATTGTATTTCATATTATGTGTAACTAGCTGTCGGGCCCGGCTTCGCCCGGGTGCAGATAGTTTTTGAGTCCAATCCACATCAAGAACATATTATTTCGCGTGTCTACTAACTATATTTCCCGCGTGCCGTCGACTATATTTCCCTTCCGTAGGAGAGGACATCCCGTGCCAACAATTTGAATTTGAAAGAGTAGAAAATATGTATATTTGGTTTCCTGACTCATCCCACGGGAACACTACATTTTTCGGGATAAAAAGTAGCCTATGTGTTAATCCAGGGTGTCAGCTATCACTATACCAAATTTCATCAAAATCTGTTGAGCCGTTTTTTCATGAAAGAGTAACAAACATCCATACATACATACAAACTTTCACCTTTATAATATTAGTAAGGATTACTATCTTTATAACATTTTTAATAACCTCTAGGTACTAGCCCTCAAATGCTTCGAGTCATATGTATCAGCAACCGCAAAAGCCGTTTTTTTCCGCTCCCATAGTATTTAGGCAGTAATTCAAATAATATTCATTAATTGCACAAACATTTAACGGATATCAATACGGGTTCGAACACAGTCCCCTATTTACGAGTATGACTGTGTCTTAAAAGCTGTTAAACTATCAAAATAAAGTTCGTTCTCATAAGATGATTACAGTAGCTCCATTCAATTTGTTCACAAACATTTTTTACGATATCCAATAAATTGCCTGCGAATCAAAACAAGCTATAAAAACAACGCCATCTATCATAGTTAATAAGAATCGAGTGGTACCGCTATTTGATACTAGGTGGAGCTATTTACAATTTACAGCTACGCGCCATTCTACGGTGTCACGACGGTGTACCGTTGTTCGCGCACAATAATGACGTCTGATGCCGCTGACACGAATAAACACGGTGCAGTAATGAATTACGGAACGGCGAACTGTTGGAAGCGAGCGGTGGTTTGATGCAAATTCACTTGAAGCGATGTCACGCACAGAGCAAACTTATCTTGGGTTGTGCACAACTTGCTAGAGAGATCTTACTCATTTTCCAAGGCTTTTTCCGTTTTTATCCACTTAAATTGTTCGAAATGTGTTTATGCGTTTATTTTTCCATATAATCTATTATTACGTGTTTATTTATAGATTAGGCTACTTATTGCTGTCCCAAATCGTTTTATAAACCTTACTGCAACATTCGTGTCGCTGTTATTTAATGTACCTTTTTATTCTTATAAAGTACTATAGTTAGTAGACTTGCGATTAGGTTCATGTGTGTAAGAATATAATTTTAATTTTCTTCCATTTTAAACTAAAGATTTTTGTACAGTAATAAAACAACAGATGTCGCTACTCACCCATTGTAATGACCATGGAATTGATCACTCGAGCTCGGCGTCTGTTGCTGTGCGTCGTACACCGAGTCCGGGGCGGCGTCTGTCTGTGCCCTCATTTGCGCTTTGTGGTACCGTACCTCATCCTCCACTTTTTCACGCTGTTTCTTTGACATGCGACCGAATTTCACCGCTGTAAACAAGAAAAGTAGGGTGTTATTTCTTAGTAACAACAATCTTATAAGATTTAAACTAATGCCTATTTAAAAAGTATATACCAAAGTAAGATAGATAAAATAGAGTACCAAAATAAGAAACAAATAGAATTTTCATAAGTATATTATGTAAAATTTAGTTGCGCCGCTCGTCACCACGTGCGCCACTGTCGCCAATAAGACTTGTGACATAATCGATTTTCGCATCATTCTCACGCATTTAGCATTCACATGACAAAAAAATAATGCATAACACAATGCAATTACTTCTCAATGACACCTAGCTGAAGCTCGAGTTACTCAACACTTCATAATATCGATGTGTGCGAATTGAGTGTGTGTGCGAGCGGGCGGCGTGCGAGTGTGCGTCGGCCGCGTTCGTGTGCGTTCGGGACACATCGGCCGTTGGCACAGTGCCTAGTGGAACAACGAACTCTCGAACTCTGAAGTCTGACGTACCTACGTACATGACGTATCGATACGTAACCCAGCGGTCCCGTTCAGCGGGAAACACAGCGAAAATAAAAAGCCGCCAGTTATTTTCACACGGCGCGCGCTCGCACGCCCACTTTATTTAGCCGGGTTATTTATGTTTTAATATATTTTTTTCGTCTATTAAATTCTTTGTTAGAAGTTCGATGACCGACGGCCATTATTGTTGACCTCTCTTTTGGAACAATTGGTATAGGAATTGAGATCTCGTTTATGGTTTTAACGAATATTATATTTTAAGTGTTTTCTTAGAAAACGGTTATTCGAACAATAACAATTATTGTCAGAACAAGGAATGCTTTTAAAAGTTGTGTCAGAAATATAATTTACTATTTGACACTTGAAAAGAACTATTGTGTCACAAAATTAATTTAACGTTAAAATTGTCCAAGAACTTGTTCAAAATTTTCACGCCTATTTGAAGGAGTTTAAAAATATATTTTATTGACGTGTATAACGTGTAGACAAGCAAGCTTCTGTTAAATGGTCACTGACGCCTATGTTACTTATAAAATAATAACTTATAACTAAAAGCTAAACCATAGAAACCACCGTTTTTACAAGTTTTTTTTGTTTTAGTATTTTGTTTAGTCAGGGCCTTTTTTACGTTAAAAGGTTTTAATATTTAATGTGTTACCTTGCAAATAACTTTGAATAAAAGATAATTAAAATGTCAAATTATGTTATCTGAATTTCTTGTACTGTCATATTAATGTAGCATTCTATCGTCATTATACAAAGGATTTGACATTTTAATGGACAATTTAAAAGAGAAGGTGCCAATTTTATTTTTATTTTTAGAACGGTTTTACCTAATAAGCGTTTGAGCTTTAAACGCACTTCTGAATAACTAAAAACTAGTTTTTATGCTACTAATTGTGTTTGTAACCGGTAATTTACAAAAAACATTCAACCACACAAAATCCCATACATCAATGAAGTATTTATTTTTTATTAGAAGACCTGATTTTCAGTACTGTTTAAATGTTGTCAAACGTGATGTGTGCAAGTAATTGATTATATAGAAGTTGTATATAATTAGATATATGTTACGTACATATAAAAAAAGTTGAATATATTTATGTACGTTACAGCGCGTGGCCGCAATGTTGCACAACACTAGTGATGCGAAACTATCGATTATCGATGTCAATTTAATTAGTCACACCCTTAACATATTGTACGCCTTATTAACGATACCAATATACATTGATGGACTTATAATAATTAATACTAAAGGCTTATCACTATCCACGAAATAGTTTAGCACAGGCAGGTCTCCGGTCATCGTTATAGGTCTAATGACTATTATGGATATAGGAAATATAAATGAATTTTCAAAATTAACCTATACTTGCAAATGCAATGCCTATTTTTAATTTTGTCATAGCGATATCAAATTTATTTTATTCGTCATGCCCAAGGTAAATCACACACAATTTATATCGTTCAAACTTTTCGAGATGATTCCATCGTTTTGATGTGATGCCAAAACGTATACGAAAAATTAATAAATTACATAATTTGACAGCAGTTGTTGAGATGTTTCTTTAAACTTGACCGCTGATTTAAATTCATCAATCATCTTTATTAACCTACAGCACTTGTATATAGATTTTTTAATTTCACGCAACAGAATTCAATCTACAGTTTCTCTTGTTCAGCCTTTCCTAAATCATAAAGTAAATTGTTGCTTTCTTGAATCTTTTAATATTTATATTTAAGTCTGAATGTTTGTCCAGCTAGAATAACTAAAGAATAAATCAGTTTTTCTAAATCTGATCGATGATAAAACAAACTAAGTGCCGATATTTAGTACTAAAACAAACATTAATTAATTACAAAACTATTCGTTCCCATTTGAGCTAGAAATAATGCAGCTGTTTACTTGTATTTTCAAGAATAAATGATAGAATATTATTTGCATATTATTGATCCATAGATATCTCCAATATTTTCATGTGTGAGGAAAACAGTTTAAATAAATACAGCCTGAATATCTATTCAGGTCGTAAGCCTTAATCAATTACTGCCAGACGCGATGGCCTGGTTTCACAGCGATAAAAACAATATACCAACAAAAGATAAGATATATGACAATATGTAAGCAAAGAGGCCAGACCGCTGCCTTTTCTTGAGATGGATAGACATTTCTTTTCATACCTTAGATGGGATTTCTTATTGATAACCTCTGATGTGTTATAATTCCAGTTTGCATAGTTCTAATTTTAATTATTGTATGAAATGTTCATTCTGAGCTGAGATGTTGAAGCAAAGAAATGCTACTGCGCTAGGTTTTGTAAATATACGTAGTGGGATCCCAAAGCAGAAAAGTAGAAACTTTCAAGTAAGATAATTTTAAGTGGTCTCAGATTCTGCATCTTAAGGCGTAATATTAAGTATTTACTACACTATCTATTCTCTCTTCTAAAAGCCACCCTTACAATTCCAATTCCAGAGTCTCAAGATTCCAATTCCAGAAACTATCGATACACTGACATCGATATCCCACCCATCGCTAGACGTTACGTGGTATTGCGCAATGCTCCCGTCACTACGCTCCGGCGACGACTAGCTATGCGCTCGCTGACACAAGACTCGCGTCGCATGCACTCAACCAAACTGGACTTTTTGATTATGGACTAGATTTTTTATCCAGCGTGATTCAACACAGGAACTGGTCGTGACATGCAATCTGTTGTGTTCGACTTACTGGATAATGCTGTTGTTTTTACGGAATGAATGAAGAAAATCAACGTTTTTTGCCATCTAATAGCATTTATAGTTAGATTTAGATATTGCAGTATTAATCATATGTATTTAACAATACAGTAATTAAATCGCAATCTGACTTATGCTGAAAACAAACTGTAGGTTTTTGTCTTACGCATAGAGTAAAGAAGCGGCCATAAATACTAGAGCAACGCGTCTTACAGCGATCTGAACAATAGATTCTTTTGTTGTGTGCACACTGTCGGTCGAAATTCGAGGGCATGACCTTCAAAAACAAAAAACGTCTGAGACATACAGCGCAACTAACATAAATTGACAAGTGGTGAAATTAGGAACTAGAAATGAAAGTAAAAAATATCTCCAACGCTTTCATTAAAATATTCTTTCATAATTTATACAATGTACATTTATACTAGTAGTCCAATAGTAGTAATGATAATAATGTCCAATGTAATTAAATTTGAAGAGAGAAAAAAATAATGGTTTCTCCGTGCACCACAGCGCTTTTGAGTGATTTGCGATTGTGGACAAACTTGAGTTTACACAACAATAGGTTTTGTAAATATGGCTACCAGCTTTTTAAGCCAAACTAATATAACATTTCTTAAAACTTACAATTAAATTAGAATTTATAATACGTACAAGGTATCATTTTCTTTATTCAATCTGCATACAAATTAAAATTGTTGAATACAATTTGGACATTTCTAATTATTTACATGAGGTGTGGCTGGGAATCTAACTTGACTTAATAGAAATAAACACCGCAGTTCTTTGACCAGTTGTTTGTAAATACTAGACTGGACATAATTGACAGCCTCCGTGACGCAGTTGGTTAGACGCCGCCTGTGAAACGAGAGGCCACGGGTTCGATCCCCGCACCAAGACCAATGTTTGTGAGGCCCACAAGTATTTGTCTCGGGTCTGGATGTTTGTGAGACCGAAAAGTCTCTCGTAGTTCCCGATACCCACGACACAACACTTAATTGATTTTAATGTGGGGTCAGGACTATGTATGTGATTGTTGAGTGTATTTATTTATTTAATCATCAGTAATTAGCCAAAAGTTCGTCTGTGCGTTCATTTAAAAAATGGAAGAAAAACGATTAGAGTATGTGCGTAATAGAGAAATTATTTATAATGTTAAATGTAAAGAATACAAATATGCTCACTTAAAGTAAGAAGTATGGGAACAAATAGTGAGTACCTATTTGTACTAAAGATAATAAAGTATCATACTAAAAATAACGGAGTAATTTTTTATACAATCAAATATTAAGTTATTGATATTAAAATTTCAAAATACACGCGCTGTTTTAGGAATTATAATAGGAAAAAGTTAACTTGTTATTTGTCTTCAGGTAGTCTCTTTTTTGTTTTCTTTTAAAATGACACTGGTAGTAGAAATATATAAAAAAAAGACAACAAGAACAAGACGTGTGCTCGAAACACGATCTTGCCTACTTTGGAATTCACACATTTTATACATAAGTATTTCTAATATGTGTACACGGCATTGTTGCTTAACATTTTTCCACAGTAAATTTATTCTCAATATGTAATCTATGTTTGTGTACAGAATTTAATCAATCACAGTATTATATAATTGATTGATGTGTGATTTAATGTTAATTGAATCATTGTTTTTGACAATAAAACAGTTGCAAACTCGAATGTGATAGTACCACAGGTTATCACAGATAAGAACTGTTTATAATAAGCGCCAACTAGGATTGATTTCATTTAATAAAATATATTATTTATTTGTTTATATAGAGATGAGATAAAGAGTACATAAAAATCGACTCTTCCATCCCTAAAAGCTTAGTCATTGGCAGACGAGAAAACCGTCCTTTGTCAATGAAATTAAAAAAATAAAAACGTACGTGGGCCCTCTGACGACCCGTACGAACCATGTAAGATGTGCTCTTTACCATAGTTTTGTACTCTTTACTCTATGCGTAAGACAAAAACCTACAATGTGTTTTCAGCTTTACAATGGATTTCACAATTTTCGTTACAGCGTCATCTCTTGTCACAAGGCAGTAATTAACCCAAAATACAGTTTGAATATAAACAACAACAGATGTCGCTACATGTAAATGAAGCGCAATAACCAAAACAAATTCGACAATTATGACAAACGATTTTATCTTGTTCGTGAGTCATTTTAATTATCACTATAGGATATTGTCATTAGACCGAACAATCTATTAATTCAATAATAATAATAATAATAATCTTTATTGTTTTAGCTTAAATATACAATTTACAAAACTAAACATGCGATCTTGTTACTTAACAATAATTTATAAAATGCCGGTAGTACTAAATAAATTTGATGACAAAAACATTGCGTTGAGTTATACCACTAAGACTGCGAACTTTTAGGCGTACTTAAAATTATAATGTGTAACATGTATATGGTTTGCTATTTCGATTTAAAATAGAAAAATAAAAGATCTAGTGTATATAATTGTTATCACGTAATCTCTAGTATCTAAACTAGGCCTAGCCTGTATCTTAGATACTAGAAGCTTCCTGTATGTTTTATGGAACACTATAAATACGAGGGAAAAGGAAAAAGATAAGTGAAATATACATATACATATACACACACTTATATACATTCATTCATATACATATAAATCTACATACATACAACATACTCATTAATATATACGTTTTACACATATATATACATATACATACATACATACACACACATATATATAAATATGTACATACACACATACATATATAAATACACACACACATATATTAGAATACATATATTGCTATGCGTGATTAGACTCGGTTAATTATGATGAAAGGAGGAGGTATAGGTGTAAATAGTGATTTTGCATGCAATTATTTTATATAAGAAATTTGTATATTCGTATAATTTTATAATGCATTTTATGAGAGTTATATTGTATCTGTATATATGTTAAGCATTTTTACAACTTCAGTTCATTTAATAGTTGCGAATAAATTTTCGACGTAGTCATAAGTCTTAGTTTTTAGCCAAACCGTTACTTTGCTTTTACATTCGTGTTTGTTGAGTGAGACTATATTTAAATGTTTCGTTCATTTTATTATATATAAATGGACCAAGAAATCAATATTTTCGTTTTTAATACTTATGTTATTTATACTAAGCAACTATGTTAAGTTATTGTTGACAGCCTCCGTAGCGCAGTTGGTTAGACGCCGCCTGTGAAACCAGAGGCCGCGGGTTCGATCCCCGCTCCGAGAGAAATGTTTGTGCGGCCCACAAATATTTTTTCCGGGTCTGAGTGTTTGTGAGACCGAAAAGTCTCTCGTAGTTCCTGATACCCACGACACAAGACTCGATCTTAGTGTGGGGTCAGGACTATGTATGTGACTGTTGGGTGTATTTATTTATTTCTTACTTTCTGCGCATATTCAATTACTTTTGCATTCAAAATAATAATTATGCAATCTTATCTATGGAAATTTACTATTACTTAGTCACAGTTATGAACACTTTCTTTAATATTTATAATCCCAAAAATATTGACTTTATTACCTAACCTTAAGGTAAATAATTTATCTAGCATTTAATCCGCGTATATTAAACAGTATCATTTATCAATCTTCAATTTCATTATATTCTCTCTTCCAGGAAGATATAAAATATGAAGGTATTCAGAATATTATTCAATCTTATTATTTTATTATCCCTGATACTTTATCGCAGAATCGGCCTGTATTACTGAATTCTGAATGGCATTATTGATAATCTCTAAATTCGGAATCAACGAATCGCTTTTTTTAAAATACGTCTCCAAGACGCTATAAATGATTTGGTACAAAGTTCCATTGAATCAAATACACCTCACAGTCTAGAGTGTACATTAAGCGCGTTATCAGCAGCTGATAAGGGGCCGTTGACCCCGCCCCGCTTCCTTGTGGCCACGTGCTACGCGCTACGTAGTTTTTGTATTGAAGTCATTGTTTCTTGGCGCTATTGTGTGTTTGTTCGTCACCCGATACGCTTGCTGCGCGGTGCGCCCGTGTTATATTACCCTTTTCTTTCTTTATCTTATGTTACCTTTCTTTTCTTTGTTTATAATGAACGTTGACGTTAGATTACTAATACAATATAAATGCATTTACATACACACATTTTGAAAAAGGGCTTCGCCAAGAAGGGCAGCTGCCCTTACTTGCCCCCCAGGTAAGGGCAGCTGCCCCCACCCACCTAGAGATAAAGAAATAGCCAAATGTAAAGCAACCAAAATCTTTGACTTGGCTTGCCTACTATACGGTTTTTTTTTGCCTATACCATACTAATGTACAATAATATTGACCGTCTGGGGGCTGCCGTCAAAATTGTGTAAGTTGCAATCACATTTTTCTCATTCTCCATAATATTTGCCCCTCCCTAGGCCATCGGCTGGCGACGCCCCTGATTTTGAATGCAAAAACGCAAAAATATTATTACGCAGTTGATCGTAGCAGGAATGGAACCCGCAGTCTTTGACGTACAAAACCAACTCTATTAATCTCGGCGCTAATAGGTTACTACTTCTCTATTAGACCCTATTTTTAATCAAAGATCGTACTTAATCATCACTATCCGTGGCGCAATTGGTTAGACGCTGGCTGTAAACGAAAATCAGCGGGTTCGATCCCCGCACCAAAACAAATATATGTTCGAACCACGGGTATTTGTTTCGGGTCTGGGTGTTTGTGAGACCGAAAAGTCTCGTAGCTCCTGATACCCACGACACAAGACTCGATCTTAGTGCGGGGTCAGGACTATCTAATTGATTGTTGGGTGTATTTTATTTACTTCTAAATGAAAGGCCCTTTTCAATCTTAATTGATGATCTACCAGACAAATGGGTGGGTATCAAATAGGTGTATTATACAAATCTAAAATTGTATCTTTAAATGCCTAATATAATATATTTAATTTCTTAATAGTAGAACAAAAGATTTTATTTATTTCCAACGTACAACATATACACCCAACAGTGTATTTATTTATTTACTATTATCGATATAAAAGATCTTAATCAGACTTAAATCACTTACCATCACGACTCATGCCGAGTTTGAGGCACTTTTGGAGCCTGCAGTACTGGCATCTGTTGCGGTTGACGCGGTCCACCACGCAGGCCTTGTTGCGCGGGCACTGGTAGTTCACCACTGGAAGAAGGAACTGCGTTAATAATGACGACATTGGAATGGGGTCAATAGGGACTCTAAGTATCTACTGGTGGGTCAATAAGTCTCTATATTTTATACGACTAATAATCACGGTCTTGGACTGGGGTCAATAGGTATCTACTGGTGGTAGGTTTAATAATCACATTGGACTGGAGTCAATAAGTATCTACTGGTGGTAGGTTTAATAATCACATTGGAATGGAGTCAATAAGTATCTACTGGTGGTAGGTTTAATAATCCCATTGGACTGGGGTCAATAAGTAAGTATACCACCGCAATGTATATTCCCCCCGTAAAATAGAATTGTAAATGCACTATTGTGTTTCGGATTGAAGGATATTGTAGCCAGAGTAAATGACCATATTGAGACTTAACATCATATGGCCCAGGATGGCGAGCGCAGTGTAATGCCAAGCATTGCTTTGTAATTCAAGGTGCTGTTTGGTTTTACTACTGTTCATGAGCAGTCGTATCGCTTACCATCAGGCGAATGGAAAGCTCAGCTCGCCATTCATAACAAGAAAAAAAGTCAAGGCTTAATTATGCGGATAAGTTAAAACGAAACCTGGTTGTTTTGTAGAAACGACAGTGCTGTCGATTCGCAAGATATACAACAAACCATAGAGTATTATGTTGCAGTGACCCCCTCAATCGAGCCGACACAGTTTAAATATTTTTATTTGTTGGTACCAGAGTTGGGCATTATTCGAATGAATCGTTATCTAGATAATTATTCGAATGAAAATTTATTCGCACCAAAATTATTCACGAATGAATTATTCGCGAATAATTTATTCGTGAATAATTTCCTCACGAATTATTTATTTATGATTTATTCGTTATTCTGAATAATGTTTTTGTTGCCCATTTTTCATAGTGTCTTGGTCTAAGAACGAAAACTTACAATGGGCTTCTTTGGGACTAATTTCAGAATAAGCGAAGGTTAGAACTATTAACAGAAAAATACATTAAAAATTATGCCATTGTCTTTTTAAGGGAAGAAAAAATAAGAAATCCACAACATTTTAAACTTATCTTTTTAACAATTTGACAATGAAACATTTTTTTTATTGCTTTGTATTGCAAAACGAACATTGATCGAAACATTGATTGACGATGTTAAATCGCAATATGTCCAGTAGTTACTCCGCTAATGTATGGCTGCTTTATACTTATTTTAGTTTAGGATTTTACTGTTCCCATGTTCCTCCGCCACAGTGTGTAATCAGCAGAGTCCATTTATTAATTAACGTTACCAGAAAGAAATAAATTCAATCCAATAAAACAAATCATTCTCGAAGGTAACAAAAATATTCAATGAAACGTCAACTGTGTCATTTTGTTAGTCTATATGTATAAAAATATTGTAAACTTACCATTGATTAGTTGATATTATGAAAATATAATGTTATTGTTTGTCTGTTTTTATTTAAAAAGCCTTTTACGAATGATGAACGAGTCAAAAACGATGTTATATTATTAACGAAATATACAGGTGAGTTTTTCAAGTGGGCGTGGATGGCCAAATCCGATACTATGAGGAATAGCGAAAAATGCTCATAGGACTTACGAGCCCGATTTTGATGAAAACTAAAACTGCATACTTAGATTTTTCATAAATCAATATGACTAGCTAGGAATCGAAACAAATGATTTGGAAAAAAAAGCACATGCTGTATTTTTACCTCATTCGATAATGTTGCTAATAGGGATCAAATTCTGGAAAGTAATGACACACGTCAAATTAAAGGAAAGATGTAATTTTAGGCAAAATTCAAATTTTTCTTCAGTTTCTTAGTACCTGACCTCCCTGCGTTGGTAGAGGAATTTTAGAATTTGTCGAAGGTAATATTGGCGCCGTAATGAATATTTGTTAATTTCATCTTTAATAATTAGGATGATGATTTGATTGAATCTTTTTTCTGTTTGTTATTGTCCGCTTAGCCCACGATGGGCATTACCCTTTGTATAATTATACCACACACTGTCAATGGCAAATATAAATTAGTGACAGAAACATTTTAATATTTCACTATAAACAATTCCCCACCAAGAATAACAGAAAAAAATAGTGTATGCAGTGTGTGTATACATGTCCAGTTGCGATTATAATTTTTTAAAGTCGTTTTCAAATAAAATATTTACCATTTTAATACCAATTATTCACTCGTTTATTTTATTCTTATTCGAATAACGAATAAAAAAAGTTATTCGTTATTCGAATAATTTTGGTTCGAATAACCTACGTTATTCTTTATTCGAATAACGAATAAGAAAATTTATTTATTCGTTATTCGTCATTCGAATAAATTTTGCCCAACTCTGGTTGGTACCAGTCATTTTTGTGACCTTTTAAATTTCACCAGTCATTTTAAATTTGGAATCAGACTAGAAGTGATTCCAAATTTAAAATTTGTACTCGTATAGTTAGGCTTACGATCGATACTAAAGTTTTCTGGTGCTGTTAATCTTGTTACGAGTTAGAGTGGTGGGATTAGTTAATTAATTAGTTGTCTTAAGTAATTAAGTGAATGTTATTTTATGTAAACTCTTACTACGTATTTGTGTCAATTTTTAGTTAGATTAGGTGTAGGATTAATATGGTTAATATGCATTGAGGTTAATTTCACCTCACTCTTCTCTACTTTATTATCTACTACAAACTAATAATGTGAAAATTGCTTTTATTTTTTTGATTAGGAATTAGATACATACGTATTTCCTGGTACGCAGGACTAAAATATTCGTATTTGCCAATATTTATGTCCTGAAGTGATTTATGGCTATCCTATGACCACTTCAAGCAATAATTCACGTCGAATAACGTTTCGAGATGATATGCTATTACTCCACCTGGGAATCGAACCCGTGGAAAGACATTATTGCCATTTCAATGTTAATAATATTTCATGTAAATGTAAGTATGTAATTTTTTGATACAAACTAACAAAATAAATTCAATTTAAATTCTACATTTTAGCGAATAAGAAGTAAATTGTTATTAATAAGTAAATATTAGTGATGAAAATTAAAAACTAAATTTAAAGTATTTCTGAGATTTATGCGATTGAAACAAAACTATTATTTACGAATTTGGTCGCGGATTTGGATTAATTTTTGCACTTTTCAACTTCCCGACACGTTTATAAAACTATGCAGGTTTCTTGGTCACACCGCGTGACGTAAACAATAGTTTTATTTCAAAATTAAAAATATATCAGTGATAATGAAGCCGACCTGTGCTCTGCGAACGTCTGAAGAATCCCTTGCATCCTTCACAAGTGATCACCCCATAGTGCACGCCGGACGACTTGTCGCCGCAAACTTTGCACGGTATTATCTCAATTTGCGCTGTAACAATAGAAATAAAATTATTAGTTATTGCATAAAAAATATATGTTAAAAATGCATCACAATAAAGACTATATTAAAGCTGCGATATGACACAAGTATCTCAAGTGTTCATTTAATAACACCATAGATATATAATTTCATGAGGTCGTCCTTTTTGCTATTAAAATTATGAATTAGTTTGCCTGTGATATTATCTGCTTAAGGATATTGAAACTCTTTGGTTTAAAACATCGCATTATAATTTAAAAGACCAATAATCCTGGCAGAACATAAAACAGCTTAGAAGCTTTTTCAAATTTAGAACATAGGTAATACTCTTATAAGTAATTTAAGAAGTTAATTTATAGATTACCCATTCATTTTTCAAAACACAAACAATCCTGACCGTAACGGTGTTCCATCGGCTCTAAGTTAAAAAAGCCTTAGACAGCTCCTTACAACGATAGAATTCGAAATTGGAATTTCAACCGCCCGCCATTTTTGGTCGGAGCGAGTTCGTCGACCCCGAGACAAGGTCGGAGCGCGGCCGATGACTGCCCGCCTGTGTGTGCGTTAGACCACTACGTCTCATAGTAAGGGTGCGGTAGGGACATAGGCACGACTAATGGAATTTTTTTGGTTGGCAATTGGTAATAGAATTTGTTTTTAGATGTGAAATGCGGTTTTTTTTTGGATACCATCACCGTTGTACCGCAAAATCACTATAATCGTTGTCATAATTCGAATTTTATTACATTTTCTAGAACAATTGTAGAAAAAATTGGGCTTTGATTTTTTGTATACCATAGCGCTTTCATTCAACCAAAATATATTTCATTTCAATAACAAAATATATTTCATTTCGATAACAAAATATGTATCTATATTATATTGAAATTCCTTTGCATTAGAGGTCCTAACAACATTGTACGGAAGCATTGATTCATAATATCGCTAGTTATTCATCGTCTTTATATATAGTCTAAGATCCCGCCATACATCGACCTTCACCGAGATGTTTATTTGATGAAACGTATTTTATATTCAATTTAATATGTCAATAAATATATTGTATAGGGGTTGCCTAGCAAATTTCAGTCCAGAATACGATTAATTAATAATTAAAAAAAAAATTTTTTTTAATCATTTCACCTGTTTGATTATTAAACAAATTCTATACCAGTCGAAAGTATGAAGCCCATAGAATATGCAAACGTTAGGTTGCCTATTTTTTTCCGGTCACAACCCTCAGGTTGCCAGGTATAAACAGGTAAATCGCTACTAGCATTTTGCACCGGTCTGATTATAGAATGGAAATTAAATGAAAATAAAGATCATTTTATTACGAACACGGTGGTATAGGGTTGCCTGCGAAAAATCAGTCCCGAATTGCGGTTGTCGAATTTAGAAAAGTGAAATATTGCTCCGAGTGACCATCCCATGCCATAGAAGAGGACACAGCATAGAAGCTGTTCGAAGTCCGCTCATAAAGAAAGAGGGTGCCCATGCTATTTATTCTTGAGAATGAAAAGGACAGCGATAGACTCGTATATGCTGTGTTTTGGAGTAGTTTATTAGTAAAATAGAGGAAGAGTTATTTAATTTTGGTTAATCAATTAATTATTTATGTGTGTATATATTTTATGTGACACCAAAGTATATACTGCCGCGGTGGCGTAGTTGTACTAAGGTACGGTAACAAAGCTGAGGTCTCAGGTTCGAATCCCGGGTTGGGCAAAGTGATATTGGATTTTTCTATTCATTATCAGCCCAGAGTCAGGAATTTGTGCCCGATATGGCGATAGGCTCGCCACCTATCACATCGTGGGACGGAACATACAAGGCGAAATGTGAGTGTCCTGGCACCTCTGCCTACCCCTTCTGGGAAAAAGGCGTGAGTTTATGTATGTATGTATGTACATTTTTAGTATATATACATTTTTAGCAAAAAAGAAGGTTATATTATTACATATATAATAATAATCTTGCAAATTGTAACTTTATTATTAGAAGACAAAATAAAAAACAACAATTAAAAATACTTCTGTTTATTGTAAAAAATTGTAAAAACAAAAAAAAATAGTCAGATTCCGAGTCATTTCTTTTGGATTATTGTTACCAAATGGTCGTTTTCCCAATAATCAACCAGAAACCGCACCAGAGCCAACAGCTTTTAAAAATTTCATCATTAAAATTAATTAAATCAACATCCGAATCACACAAAAAACACTTTTTCGCCATTTTTTTAACAATAAATAGTAGCACGTTTTTTCAATTGCAACTATAACCACAATCTACTCCAAAATGATGCACAGCATATACGAGTCTATCGCTGTCCTTTTCATTCTCAACAATAAATAGCATGCGCACCCTCTTTCTTTAAATGGGTGGACTTCGAACAGCTTCTATGCTGTGTCCTCTTCTATCGCATGGGATGGTCACTCGGAGCAATATTTCACTTTTCTAAATTCGACAACCGCAATTCGGGACTGATTTTTCGCAGGCAACCCTATACCACCGTGTTCGTAATAAAATGGTCTTTATTTTCATTTAATTTTCATTCAATAATCAGATAGGTGCAAAATGCTAGTAGCGATTTACCTGTTTATACCTGGCAACCTGAGGGTTGTGACCGGAAAAAAATAGGCAACCTAACGTTTACATATTCTATGGATTTCATACTTTCGATTGGTATAGACTTTGTTTAATAATCAAACAGGTGAAATGTGTAAACATTTTTTTTTTTTAGTCATTAATTAATCGTATTCTGGACTTAAATTTGCAAGGCAACCCATATACAATATATTTATTGACATATTAAATTGCATATAAAATAGGTTTCATCAAATAAACATCTCGGTGAAGGTCGATGTATGGCGGGATCCTATACTAATAACAATGATTTAATAATTGCAAACAAGTGATACGTCAACTGCGCTATTTTTATGCAATTAGATAAGTAAGTAAGGGTCGTTACCCATCATGTGATATTATATGCCACGCTAGACTGTTTTTTAATACAAATGTATAAAAGACATAACATAGTTTTTTACGTAAAATCTGTATTTTACGAGTATTTTTGTCTTACGCACAACCAAGACTGTAAAATATGACAATATAACAATGGCAAATTTAATAATATTCAATTAATTGCAATATTATTTAATAAAATGAACATAAAGTCTTTTCAGAAATATAAGAAAAATTTCAAACTAAACCTAAAACGGTGAAGGAAAACATCGTGAGGAAACCTGCATACCATAGCGATTTATAAAAAAAATCTATGGTATGTAAGTCCGCCAACCCGCACTAGGCCAGCGTGGTGGACTATATGGCCTAACCACTCTCAATCGTACTCTCGATTGTAGAGGAGGCCCGTGCCCTGCAGTGGGACGTATATGGGCTGATACAGAAGAAAAATTTCAAAATGTATCCGCTTATATTGGAGATGGTCAATTCTTAGTTTTAAACCTTGGGACTTGTATAAGCAAATGTGGGTGCAAAAACAATCTTAATCAATAAATATGAAAAATAACGAAAATCCTGTTAAAAAATAGTATATATTTTTATTATCTTCTAATACTAAAATGTAATGATTCTAGTATATTTAAGTACGAGTTCATAAAACCATATCTGTCCAATTCTATCTTAAATATAGACTCAAAATCTCGGAAAGCAACTAGTATTACGTAATTCGTGACATATATTGACCGAAATAATAGTTTGCGAACTAGGTCAAGGACATTTGCATGACCCATGCAGTTTCAGTGCAGAACACGCGAATATACACTAAACAGCTGAACTTTGTAGGTCACTATAGTATATTTTAATACGAAGATAGATTATAGTGACTGTAATGATGATGAGTCTCAATACCCCTTTTTATCTTCCTGTCTTTTTCTTCTAGCACCATTTGAAGTTCAGGTCTATGATCCAAGCGCCGTGGATATTCATGGGCGGCAGGGATCACTTACCTATTTGCTTGTTAGAGGATTGTATAAAAAAATCCGTACACTACAGAGTATAGTATCCACAGAGACAATTATGACGCCTGGCTGACACAGTATACGCAAACAGAATCAAAAACGCGACACACATTTCACTGTGACGAGTTTTCCTCCGTTTATGATTGTGATGGATGGAATACAATTCTATCACGAAAGAGTATTTACAAAACAATACGTAACCTTTTTTTCTGAAATAATAATAGACCATTTACATTCTAGTGTTAATCTAGAGCCCCTGCGATTGAAAGAAGGCTTGATACGCCACTAAGAGCGGTGGCGGTATGACGATACAAATCCGCATGATTACTTATTGCTGACGTTTTTGGATATAAAATCAAAGATCACATTGTCTTCAACCATTATGCGCAGTAAAGAACTAATTTCCGATGTGTAACATACATGCAGAATGTCAGATACAGAAAATCAAATATTATTATGGATTGTATTGCCCATTATAAAATAGCCATGCAGTAATATGTTAAGATGTATCTAGACAACATATAACAACAATTTACCTCATACTGACGTAGTATTTCACAACACTGAACATAATCAAATTAATTTCCACTTAAAGGAATATAACGACATTGACAATCAACTCGCCTCTACCCACGGGCCACGAGTAATGATTTGAATGACATTCTAGTAAAAACATTACCTACCCTCCTCATAGGCTAATGAAAATAAAATTGCATCCATAATTTTCATTTCAACCTCCCAATATACCCAATATTGAATAAAGTTAAGAACATTTTACGCACAGAGTACATTTTACATACTAAGAATTTTACGTCTTCATGTCAAATGCCTTTAACAAGGAAATAAACGAAGAATGCGTGATAGGTCCACTTATAGAGACTTTCCCGCCCACACACCTACCATATATACACCTATAATAAACTAATTGTACAACAATCAAAAGACGAATTTCTGAAAACAATGGATATTTAGTTGTGACAAAAATGTTGTAAAATGTTGTGTAACAGCCATTGTCGTGTTGGACAAACTGTTGCAACATCCTGCACTTTTCGGCTACTATAATATAAGGAAAATTGCTAATTTCCTGCCTTTTGGATAATTATGAAACGATAGATTTGACGTGATACTAAATGAGTAAAAAAACGATAAATTACTCAAGATATACGCAGGAGTTATTTAAACATGTGTGAATCAATATTTAAAATTATTATTTACCTATGCTGATATGTATTGCTTATACAACTGTATACTAGTATGTATGTTATGGGCCAAGTGATTAATGCGGGCAGTATTCATAATGCCCGGGCAGTATGAATATTGCCGAGCCATATCAGGCCAAGTGATTAATTACAATCTAAACTCACCTATTTATCACATTGCCCGGGCATTATGAATATGGCTACATGATGATCGGACAATGTGATTAATAGGTGATTTTTTACGTGGTGCGCTGCCGCATTGTCGCGTCTGCGATAGACCCATAAATTAGAAAGGTTGAATTGATCTGCTTATGTTTAGTTGTTTTTTAACATCCGAAACATTATCTTCAGAAGAAAATTTGTGTACCCACTTTATGGATCAGTTAGGTCGACTGTGCCCCAAAACCGACTCGGAACACCCCGACTTCACGTAGTCTTTTGGCTACCGACCCTAGAGTGTATATAAAAGCCGTAGGCGTGGAGGGAGAGCAGCCCCCTTTTGTTACGCAAGGGCGAAGGGGTTGAACTTCCCGTAGCGCCGGAGACGATGCAGAAGCTAATTTGTATTGACAACAAGTATTTTAAGGGTTAGGTTGCTATAATAGATATTTCTCAGGAATGGTGCGTTACCTTTTCATGGGAGTGGTACCAGGAGAGGTGAGACACACCCCCTCCCTCTCCACTACTCCCAATCCACCCCCTCGTGCTGCCCTATTCTAAATTCTACCACTTCGGCTCATTTTGATTTGCTTAACATCACTCTGCCCAATAGGCACTTGGCATTATTCATAATGCCCGGGCAATGTGATAAATTGATTGGTTATAATCACATTGCCCGCTCTTATTGGGCATTATTCATATTGCCCGGGCATTATGAATAATGCTCGATTAATCACTTGGCCCATAACATGTACATATATGCTTAGTAAGTAAATTAAACATTTATTTAAAGTGTTATCTCCGAGATAAAAATGGTTAATAGCTTTTTGATTGACACTCATTTTTTAATAAACATTTTATACAGCCAGTATTAACTAGTACATAATATCGTAACTAAAAATATACGATTTATAAATATGTTTTTGAGTTGTGATCGCCAGGAACAACTACAAACCCAAATAAAACCTCCTTTTCAATAACTTCATAGTTGTCTGTGTATGTATTTAAATGTGTGTGTGTGTATGTATACAGTTATATTTATTAATTGATTAAATATATTTATGTATTTACATATTTTATGCGCCTACCGTGCTCTCTCTCTGCACCACCTAAAGGTTGACTGGCAGAGAATGCCTCAGGCATTAAGTCCACCTTTATACAGTTTATGTATATGAAGCATTAAATAAATTATCTTGTATACTTTTTGATATTATATTTACTATTAAAATATTGGAAAGTTCATAAATAAAGTCTAGTCCCCAAGGAGCGACTTGCATTGACAATAGCGACTAAACATGTCCTAAAACAGTGTAATCCTGCCAAGTCTTCCTACATGTTGCAGGCGCGAGACACAACTAAATACCCCATACGTTAGAATCAGACGTGAGACATTAGACTTCCCGGTTCTGGAAACGAATTTATGACCGCCAATGCCACAGCTGGTCGGAGCCGCGCTTAATGTATGGATGATTTAATAGAATCACAGGAGTTATATACTTGATATTTGTGAAGTTTACTAAGAAAGTAGTTTAAATTATTGATTTTATTCATGTAAGTTTTTTATGATTCAAAAACATGACATTGCATTTGTGATGAAAAATTAAATACAAACGTGAAATATGGTACGATGAGCCCTATCGTAAATTCTCTAGATTGTATCATAAACACGTGCAAAGAGTAAGTTGTTAATTTTTGCATAATAATATCCGAGGCCAACAGTCATGCATCATACATCGTCAAAGCAAAAACAGATCTATATTTAGCCGTGTTACGTTGAGATTACTCAAGATACATTGATACCGGGTTTTCTTTATTCCGAAGATAAGGAAATGCCATTACTCGAAATGGCAACGTGTGCAAGCGAGATGGCTATACATTAGTACACCGGCTCAACTTGCCCCGCTGCACTCGGCCAGCTGATCGTGACGTCACAGGTCGCCGACCCCAGCGCACCGTTCAAACGTTCGAACTTCGAAATTGTATCACGCCCGCGTGACGTCACGGCGAGCGCGAGCTTTTTGAATTTGGAATTCGGTCTTTCATATACCGTTTGTTAGGCGGTCGTTACGCGACGTTGCGTGTGCCCGGATCATTTGAAAAATGTTTGCTTTTTTTGTTATTTTAATTATTCACTTTATTATGTGCTAGTGACTTGGGAATTGTTGATGAATGTGTCGGGATATACGACCTTTTTGCAATGAGAATGTTAACGTGCTTGTTATTGTTGTTATGCGAACCAATTTCCTTGGACCATGCTGTTTTATCAAATGCAGTGAGGTGTGTTAAATACATAATTATAACTGTCGGATTTAAATATCTGGCTGAGTTCTAGCATGAAAAATGATGAGATCATCTCTATTACAGTCTACAGAACATTCTCATAAAATGGGATTGAAGGAAAATTAAACATTAAAATTAGAAAACTTTATAATTGATATTAAAATTTCGTTTCATGACTTGGCCAAGTAGTTTATGTGTCACATTAAATGTTACTTACACTAATTGAATGGAAAACAGTAAGAATTCATGGAAGCAACGAGCAAAAAATACCAACAAAAAGTCCTAACATGGTCCTTACCACACCCACGGCTACGTCACAGGTCAACGCCCCCGCGGGCTTGCGATCACATTCAAAAACCTCCAAAACACAAGGCTCTAGTTCCAAATTTGAATTTTAATCTAACGGCCCGCGTCACGGTTGAACGACCGCAGTTGCCCGAACTAACGTTACCGTACAAAAATATCTTTGCGTTTCATCAAACTGTAATTTAGACGTTGTATTAATAGTAGTAAAACTTAATTTCATTTGGCAATTAATATTAATAAGCGCATCGTTATTTTTGCAAAGTTGAGTCGTTCGAAATTCGAATGAATAGTTCCTGAAATAATTTTTATATGATAGGCAAAGCCAACATTTTATGGTAGAGATTCATAGACATGACAATTTTGTGTTTTTGAAGATAATCCCTACTCAAATTTTGTTATTATTTATGCCATGCCATGTTTGGCAAGAGTGGCAAAAGTGGTAGGAGACTGGTTTTCTAAATGAAAATATTTGATCAGTTACGAGTATCTCAGCTAAATCAGGATTTCCAGGAATCATTTTAAATACAAATATTTGAGTTTTTCTAAAAGTGATACTGATAAACCTGATAAATACTAATTTGGCTTTTATCTGTGGTCGGGCAAAATACTGGTATTATTTAAAAATGAAGTATTGTGTAGGTTAATCCTTGTCTGTATGTGAGTCTCTATAACAAGTAAACTTATTTAAAAAATACAATATTTTTACCAACAATAAGAGATCGCTGACCGCACCGCGTAAATGGTATTTATATCAAATTGACAAACACACCGACGAAAACCGCGCTATTTATACCCCGTATGTATTTTTGTTTGACCACATGACTAAGTTAATACTGGCTAAATTGCCTTTAACATATAACTATAATCCAGGTAACACTACAATCATGCAATTAATATTTACACTTATGGATAGAAAGTAACTGGAATTTTTTTTAATGGCCGAAAATATTTTTTTTTATATTTTTATTGTTCATATTAGTATTTTTGAGTTATGTATATGACGCCATACAAGTAGCCAATATTCGGAATCTATAGCGGGGCATCATATGGCGGAAGCTGATCATGACCTTCAAATTGAGGAATACGACCCAAAGAGGAGGACTGAATGATTTACTTAAGAAAACTGTTCTAATCCACATCAGTTAAAAATAGTAGTACTTATATTTACAAATTAAAATATTTGATTCCTTCGCGTGAAAGAAGCCTAAAGAAAGGCTTTGATAAACCCACCGTTGCTAAGTAACAATACAGCGATAAACATACTGCTGCTAGGTTACAGTATTATTTCACTATCGCAAAGTCTTAAGAACCGTGTGAAGTATTTGCATTATTTATTTTATCGCACAGGAAAACAGTTAATTTAAATGTTATGTACATATTGAAGACTAATTACATTTAAACGTGTTCATTATTGTCATTGTAAAATTCCTTTAATAAAATCGTTGCTTTAAACATTACATTATTTCATAGATGGGTTGGATTGACACGTAATTAGTTAAAAATAATGTGCATAATATTACCCAAAGCAGTGTGAGATAGAAATAATCAGAAAAATTACATAAACATTTAGACATAAATTTTGCATCGACCCCACATGACGCCGAATACATGAAAGGGGTAGATAAAAGTTTAAAATATGATCATTTAAATAAAACTCATGTAGGAATGCATACGCTGCCAAAATAATAAAATAACACTTATCTACAACGTTAGAGGCAACGACCTGGATATCAGTGGAAAACTAACGTAAGTAATAAAAATCAACAGAACAACAAATTTCGTTCGTATCAAAACGATCAGGCAATTCCCAGTGAGTTATAATGTTATTTTTTTTATGTAAAAGTATCTTAAAAATCAGTTTTAAAATATTTTTGGACAATTCTAAGACGAGAGTGAAATCTAATTTACATTTCAGTATGTATTTTATATCTTGACCGTATTTAAGCCACACAAAATTAAAAAAATCTTCCAATAAATAAACATATAAAAGAGGCTTGCACACATATTATGTGTGCAAGCCTCTTTTATTATTACTTCACTGTTTAAGAAAAAACTAAAAAGATGTTTGGTCATCACTATTGCATCAAACAATACCTGTAAAACGAAAAATGCAAATCATCAATGATGACAGGTTTGAATCGTCATATGACGCGGGGCAATGACCTGTCACGTCATTCCCGCGTGATGTGTAAATTCTGGGTGATACATCCGGGATAACTATAACCCATGGATTTAGGTGACCGCAATATTACCATGAAATTTATTAAACTAACCACATAAGTTAATGTAGGTCATTAATTAATTGAAAATTAATCATGACTAACAGAGTGAGGCAATTCAATATTTGGGTCAGAAAAGAGACAAAATATAATATTCATTAAATAATTAAATATTACTTTAATGCATTTTATTAATTTTGGCATGCCTGTCTTGAAAATAAAAGTAATAAACGCAAGCAAATAGAAAGGCTAGGCTTTATATTTGCGTTTCCTTTTCCTGATTTATCCCAAATTTGAAAATCTGGTAATACTGGTGGTAGGTCTCTCATATGTGAGAGGCCATCTGGGTAGGTACCACCGCAATGTCTATTTCTCCCGTGAAACAACACTGCGTAAATGCACTGTTGTGTTTCGGATTGAAGGACATTGTAGCCAGAGTAACTACTGGACATATTGAGACTTAACATCTTATGTCTCAGGATGGCGAGCGCAGTGGAATGTTGCTACTGTTTATGAGCGGTCGTATCGCTTACCATCAGGCGAACGGCTTGCTCGTCATTAATTGCAATAAAAAAAAAAAAAAAAAAAAAAAAAATCTGGTTTCATGTTCAATGCCTCAATAATGGCGAAGATTATATACATCAGAATAACAAATCGCTTATCTATAATAATATCATGCTGAAACAAACATGCAAGTTACGTTTATCGCGTCATATGACGTAGTACACACGGAGATTTTAACAAGTCTAGACATATTAAAACGCTGAATAATATCTAAGAACATTCCTGATTGTTTAACTTTTATGGGAGTCTAATTGAAAATAAATATTGTAGATTGGCACAAATTACTGTGGCGTTAGTTTAGTTAGTTTGAGTTTCAGTTTCACAATGCAAGGGAAAGTAAAAAAAAAGTAAAAAAGTATTAAAAATAAGGTTGAATACTAAAGCACTATCCAATTAACTGTTCTCTAATGTCATAAAAAACACTTATTATGTTTGTGTTACATTGTTTGATGCAACTCGCTCTCGAGCGCGTACCCTAAAACAAGTGAGCGGTGACGTCACCGTGACGTCATGGTAAGTGAATCTGAGAGTGAAGATTAACTTTTATATCAGCTTGATGCATTATGGAAACGCCCAAAACACAGTGAGGGGACTGCAATGGCTATTCGAAATTGACTACTGACGTAGGAATGGTGAGTTTGGTGTCAATATTGCGAGACAATAATTAGCTGCTTTTTATCCATTTCCATCAACTTCTGCACTACTACATTGGTTCCGCTCAGATTATGATCTACGACTAAGGAGAGTACAGACTTTCGCTATAGAGTACAGACTACGAAAGAGACTAGACTGTATAGTACGATGCTTTTGCTAGTAGTCTGCACTACTGTAGTCCGCGCTGCATGGAGAACCCCTCCTTCTCCGCTCTGTGGGTGCACGTGGATTTTGGTTCCCTGAGCCGCATCTACGTGTGCCTTTACAGGTCACACAACGGGGACGAGGGGACGACTCGGCTGTTCAGGTATCTTAGCCAGGCGGCTGATGACGCGCAGGCGCAGTTCCCGTCGGCCGAAATGGTGGTCTTGGGGGATTTCAATTGCTAGAAAAAACGAGGTTGCAGAATGCATCACTGTAGCCCTAATGTAATTGAAATTTTTAATCAGCATGAAGTCGAAATGACCCTGAGTTCGAATTTTGACATTTTCGTTTGAAACCCATTTTTTTTGTTACGATTGAACCGTTATTTGTGTCAAGGTCGGTTGTCAGGGGAACTGTTTCTTCAACTTTCTTTTTTTACCCCATAAATTAGTTGCCAGTTTGAGATAGAGAGCGAAGACGTAGTAAACTCTAGTAGATAAACTAGCATAATTTAAGTTTTTTTTTATGAAAACAATTAAACGAAGGCACAATGACTTGGTGACTATCTATGTGATGTTAGCAATAATCAAGTGGATATTTTCGTTAAAGTCGTCAATTTTTTACCTAGTAGAAGGTGGAACTTAACCATTTATTCTTTTATCGTTTTTGTTGATTCTATCTTGTCAAATTAACTGAACAATGATACGAGCAATACTGATTGGCAACAGACTCTCTTGCTATTCGGTGGAATATTCTTAAATATATTCATCCAGAACATACAAAAATCCTTATGGGTAACCAAGTATTTTTGTTGCGAAAACACCGCCATCTATTATTCGTAAGAAGAACAATCCAGAACGCACTATGTTACCAACAAGGTGAATGAAACTTCAAATTAACTCCCGTCCTTGAACCAGCTCTGACCAATTTACTCATTCGACATGATTCGCGCGCTGACAAGCCGAAAATTGTTTAAACAGATATGACACGAGTGTTTTGCAACTCAGAGGTTAAACATAACGTTATATCTGCAATGATACAATCTTTATAATCTGTATTGCTGGCTATAAATAAGCCTCAGCAGGTATAATAATTTTAAGATTTAAATGGTGAGAAGAAAGGTTCTGTTTGTTACTTGAACATTTTGCCATGTAATTAAAAGTGGTAGAGTACAGTTTGAGCTAGTTTAAACCGCAATGAGTGTGTCGACTGTTTTTAAGATTGTTCCAGTATAATGAAACCAGGCTTTTTTATACTTCTTAAATTAGTGAGATTGGTCAATAACCTTTATCTCCCCCTTCTCCCCTTCTTCTCCATTCAATTTCAAAAAGAGTAACACATATTTCATGGGTGTGTTTGGACGGTGATCGCTTATCTTTTGTTTATCAATGGGAACTCTACTGTTATACTAGGGGGACTTTATGGTCTGATAACTCATACGCGTCAACGTCACAACGAGGGTTGACACATGCCAGTCATAAAACGAAGTGGAAACTAGCGAAAATGTTTGCCAACCTTAAATTTTGTGGGCGTGGAGAGGTAAAAATCATTACTAGCTATACTAAAAGTGGTACTAAAAATGGCTACTCGGTCTGAGTACGGCAAGCCTTTAGTCAATACACTTCACAACAGCCGTAGGAAAATTTTGGCTGGATTCAGTAGGGTTCCAGTACAAGTGAAAAGCACGAAAATTAAAGGAAATCCACAATATTGATTGTATACAGTTCGTAGAATTTTCTGTCCAAAAACAAAACGTCATATGTCACACAAATCTAAACTAAATGCTACGCAGAATCAAAATGTGACAAGCGCCATACAAGTCCAAATGACACGCTTGCATTCCAAAAGCGAAACGTGACAAGTGCCACACCATACCTTGACTCACAAGTCAAAGTGCACAGGCGACGTGCTAAAGGTCGTTCACCCCGCCGAAACTGACACGTGCACATGCCCTTCATGTGTAAAACAACGTATATCCAATAGTGTACACACAAAAAAGCACCTAATTGGAAAGATGATAGAGAGTACTATTGGTTGTTAAAGTGCACTTTTTGAGGTGCATTAAAGAATACATTCGTGTTATGCACGCGTGAATGGCATACTAGTGTACACACGTATGTTTGTTTTTATATGGTGAGATAAGTGTTGTAAGACTGCTTCTAGTGGTTATTCAATTGATAGTACTGATATTATAAATTGTATCAAAATACATATTAAGATGACTGTTCAAAATCCAACTAATATTATGCACCAGTGCCTTATCAGCATGCATGAAAAGCTGCTTATGTACAATATTAAATAGATATAACAAAATTATTTACTATAATTGGAAAGCTGTTAAATTCATCTGGAACCTCGGGGATGGTCGAAAAGGATATGCCAATCTCAATTACCTCTTAAACCTAGTGTGTAATACCAGACTATGAAAACCTTTTAAGGGGAAGGAACTTCCCACCTAATCCTTATCTATTCGCTATCCACGACAACCTATCTATCTCTACAGAAGTAGCAAAACGTAAATCAGGGTAGTTGACGTGTGTCGTGTTAACCCAAATCATTGTGCAATTAACATAAATTCGTAACAAAGAAATACCTAGTGTTAAATGTGGAAAATTATTAATTATGTGGGTCACAAACATTTAAATGCAATTGGGAACGCGACTGATAATGCGATTGTCAATAGCTACTCCTTCTGAGCTACTTGCAGCAACATTTTAAAGTTTTGCATAGAGCATAATAAATTCACTTGACGCTTTGGCTTCATTATCCTGTACGCTTTCAACTATAGAAGAGTCTCAGATATACTTACTAATAATTTAATAAAGAGTTAATATTTTGGACATTTGAATATGAAACTAAGAAATTTCATTCATGTATAATGCCTTAGATTTATGGTTAGAAAAAAAATATCAAAATTAAAACTGTTCATAACCGGTATAAGGCTCTAAAAGTTTAGGCTAAGTCACCAAAGAGTATTGCTATTTAAATAAAAAAATTGGTTATTGAGATACTGGCAAGTTCCAATTTCAAAATCATTTAAAAATTAAAAACAAAAGTATATTGTCAATTAATTAGCTCATCACAGTATTAGACCTCAAATCTTCAAATAATAATTAGCATATATTTTGTTATCAAATGGAAATAAATAGATCAAGAAATCACTAGATCTAGGGCAATCTAGTAGGTGAGGATAGTGTACTAAACAATGATGATTTATGTATATAATACGTGTTATGTTATTTTTTATGTTATAAATTATGTTTTGTTAAGATTGAGTGTAAAGACGAAAAATGCTTCATTTTAGTTTGATGCAGTGATGAAGAGTAAGTAATTTTGATGACTAAATATAAAAGCAGTGCTAATAAGACTAATAGAATAAATATTCAAACCATTTTTAGGGTGGATATGTGTTGAATACAATTGAGATTTAGTAAGATTGAAATGAGGCCAAGGGCATTGTTATTTGACCTCAGTTGAGATCAAAGCAACCTGAAAACCTCAAGGTTAAGCCAAAATAAAAGTAAGATCTGTCAAGGTCGTTTTATGCAAGATTATTTTAATTTGTTGCTAAGGGGCTTTGAAAGTTGAAGTTGAGTATTGAACCAAAGCAATATAAAAAAGTTATATCTACTTTTCAAATTACGAAATATTATCCAGAAGACCACCTGACAAATTAAATTGTGAGGACGAAAAAAACAAAAATTTTAGTTTAACGCCATCTAGTAAATGTCTGTGGAAACAAAACATGACCTAGCGTAGCTCCAGGCGACACTAAAACGAAACGTAATGAGGTCAACGACCCACTATTGTTTCCTAACGATTGCGACAAACTGAATTAAGTAATTTCTATAATAAATATTCATTGCCCGATAACAAAAAAAAAAAGAAATTATAATTATCACACAGGACTTTGAATACAAATAGTATATTTTTTCCTCGTGATATTAATATAAACATTACGTTGATAACTGGGCTTATAAGGGAAAAATCAACGTGATTTTATTACAAACGTATTTAACTTCAAAGGGGAATAAACTTTAATCAATAATCTAACATTAATACGCATTGTCGGAGCCCAACATGAGGTCCAATCATAACAGTGGACTAATTTAAATTCACAAGGTCTCATCATTTCATCTATTCTTGAGGCCACCATTTCACTAGACCAACGTCATGAATTAAGGTCTTAACTCTCTCAAGATATTAAACATCTTGCCTGTATTATGACGTAATAGCCTCATTAATCCTATAATTAACAAGGGATTTAGGTATTATTCTAGCTTTAATTCTAACAAAGCATAGGCTAGTCTATGGTCTAAGTCTTTCACTGTTTGACATGTCAGCGTAACAAAAGAATACAATGCGAATGGCTTATCTAATCTCGTCTACTGTGATCTATGATTCAAACTGGACATAGACAACAATGGCTATGGTAGAAAAAAGGATAGTCTTTGGTTTTGTATCAAGCGTAACGTAATGATTAAAACATAAACTTGTATGAAATCGATTACTTCCGTTTTGTAAGAAAATGGCTTGGAGGAAATATTGGATAAATACTTTTTTGAAATTTGGGTTATTTAGTTTTTATATAGCTGAGATTAGTAGATGTAATTATTAATTATAAACATCATAATAAAATAAACCCATATTCTTATTTTAAAATACTAGAAATAGATTGTAATGGAATCCTTTCATCTCCCAGCTGAGTTCAATAGGCACAGACATAAAATGTGACGATCGCCATCTTGACGCAATAATCCAGTCTAGTCAAGTGACGACTCAGTCTAGGTCTATAATTTAAATAACCACAGACAAAAACGAACACGAATGTCTAAAAGCAACTAGTCTATAGTCAATTGCACTAATCGAGTTAATTCTATTTTTTTAAACCTCTCGTTATTTTAAATTAGTCTTATCTATGGGCAACCATAGAGCACTTACAGTTAACACTAAAAGCGTACTTATTAAAGCAACCAGTTTAATTTATGCTCTATGATTCATAGACAAATTCCTAAAAAAAGGTAAAACTCAAATAAATACCTCTAATAGAATTAGCAGCTTTCTTATCCATGAACATGCCAGATATAGGGCCGAACATTCCCTCGCTGCTGCCTGGCGGCGGTGACGTACTGTCAGCGACTGACCCTGACGTGATGTCCATGCCCATCTGGTTGTGCATGACTCCGACCTCCGTGTGAGGTTCCCTCTTCAGCTGCATGCCTTGGGGCATCGTCTGCTGGTGCAGCATCGTCGAGGCAGACGAATGACCGCCGTGTTGGTCAGGCGGCCACTGAGACCCGAACAGCTCGTGAAATTGGTTGTTGTTCATCGTTCGAAATTCAAATCCCGAAAAAAGTTTTTACGCTGTTTTTTTTATATTTTTTTAAAATTAAGTTATTTTCTGCCAGTGATTATCTTGAGCGAATCGAATTCGCATTGCGGCTAAGCACTAGTATCACTGTGGTGTTCCTTTTGTGAATATTTTGTTCGACTATGTCGTTTAAGGCAACTGTTTTCGCGTTTGTTATCACCATAAGATATTTTCTTGAAGAAAACTTTATGGCACTTCCCAGATTGTTTCAACTATGTTGATTGTGTCGAGCACCGTATTGTTGTATATTTTAACTGATATATATATTCCGGCCAAGGGGCGATGTGAGATTTCTTTTTGCGAAATTTATTTCTGGTATTATCTTTTTGAAGAGTAATAAGTTTTTTGGCATTTTGTCTCCGTGATTTTGTTTTTTTCTCTTCCTTTCGTCTTAAAACATTCTACGTAAGGCACTATTTTTTTAATAATATTTTTTATTGTAACTATTCACTTGTTCCCGGTTCAATACTGCTTCTTTATCTCTTTATTAAAAATTTGCCAAACACAAAAAATCTGTAAAGAGAAAACCAAAGCAGAAAGAAGGATTTGTTGAAATTTTAAAAATATTTCACAATAAAATAAAGTTAAAGTTAAGTGCCAATTAGAAAGAGTTTTGTTTTGAATATAGAATAGTTAATTTGATTTTAGTTAAGCGAACAGTTGGTGCTCAATTATCTAAAATCCAGTTAGACGAATTTACGTGAAACACAAGATTTAAAATTTAAATTTAGAAGTCGTTAGACGCCACCACGTTCCATTTTATAAACTGTATTTAGTATTTAGTCACTGCACTGAAAGGCACTGTCACTGTAATATTATAACAAACGCGTTCACCTCACTCGCTGCAAGAAAAATTTGTACGTTGTAATTTTGTACTATAGGTTGTGCATAACTCGGCTGTGCGACGGCAACTGGCAAGTCGGAAGATGTTGACGCCAGAGCGGCCCGAACGTTACTGACGCATTGACGAATCTTCGGCCAGGCTCACGAAAAAATTATATATTTTTTCATTCGAACCGAATAATCAACTTAGCTCATAGTGATAGTTCAGTCGCCCCGGCCGTTTGTCGGGAGAAAATCCTTGGAAAATCATCTTTAAGGGAAAATTCGTTCATGTACACAATACGTAGGGCGCGAACCGTCAAAATTAAAAATTTAAAGTTGAAAAATGTGTACAGTTACCGTGTAATTAAGAGACAAAATTGCCCGTCACAGCGCGCGGATCCTAAGGCGGGCGTGCGTGTGTGCGTGAGGCGGCGTGTGCGGACGCCGCGGCGCGCGCACACAGCCGCGCCGGCGTCACACCGGTTCATTGACCCCGGGACCCAAACAAAGTAGATTTCGGTGAAATGCTGTTGAACTCTAGTTTTGAATGTGGAATCGCTCGGTGTTACGTTGCCGTTACAAGCTGGCGAATTTTTAGCGATGGACTGTAGCGTTCCAAATTTTTTATGTTTCTTACACAATCTGATAAGTATTTAACTCATTTAATAGAACTGTTAACACTTTTTAAAAATATTTAAAATGTACTTGCGAATCGTAATGTTTTGAAAAACAATCGTCGATGTGCATTATGGTCGGTATAAGCATTAGTGTTAACAGGTCGTTGACCCCGGAAAAATGTGTTGTCAACGATACTTATAGTTTGCAATACATTTCTACGTTACCTTTCAATGTGTTATTGTTTACATTATATTTGCCGAGGAATGTACATACATTTAATTTAAATATTAAAATATTTTTTTCTTTATTTTTTTTAAATTAATCAATGAGTGATACTAATGATATTCGTGAATTATTGAATGTATAATATTATTGCGGTTATTAGCCGCTCATGACTAACAAATGCATGCTAAAAAACGGCAAGAAATAATATTAAAATAATAACAGAAAAACCTACCAATCTCCGTTATTTTGTATCTATTATGCCTAAAATATTTTTTAAATTGACTTCGGTTCAATTACTTTATTCCCAATATTGGTTCGACATCAAAGTATGGCGAAATATTAAAAAAACGGGCATTTCACCCTGGCATATTAGAAAAAAATGAAAAGCAAATAACCTACGGAAGGAGCCGCCGACCTTGCGTTGAAAGAGACGGAAGTTGTGACGTCACGTATACCCATCCTGTTCCCTCTCGTGGGCTAACGACCTATCGATTTTAGACCACGTGCTATTAGTACTTCATCTACACAATTATATATCATCACGCTATGTGCTGATATAGGTTGGCAGAGTTTATGAAACTTCCGCGTTAAAAATGTAAAAAAAATAGTCAGTCATCGATTGGTGACCTTCAAATGACTGATAAAGCCTGAAGATTATACCCTACATTATTTAATCTTAAAATTAGATGTAGAGTTTCTGGGACGCAATAATTTGTCTATTGTCGGTTACGAAATTAGTCGAATAACAGAATTATTAGGACAAATTTATGTTTCTACTGCATTAAAGAAATCAGCTAGAGAAAATACACTGTCTATTACACAAATGGGATGACAGAATTGACTAAAATATCAACACCCACGTTTTGTGTTGCTGAGTTTAGAAAACATAACGTGACAATATCTAGCTTGGGTTATTAAGAGTATAAATTATGAGTATAAATCGATATAAAACATACACGCTCACGCCTTTATTTCCGAAGGGAAAGCAGAAGCAGTACCAGCGCCATACACAGTTCGTACCAAACGATCTGACGGGGTCGAACATATTTTAATGCTAGGTACCAATGGGACAACTATCTTCCACTTTTCCTTAATCCACAGCAAGACTCCTGAATATAATCATGAGATGACTTATCGACATATCACACAGTTATGAAACCCTGGTACCTGCCATCACAATACATGGGCTTGAGCAAGCATTTTTGACAGTGTCTCGTGTCAGTGAACCCGCTGCATCATTGCACAAGAACCACAATGCATACGTCAAAACATAATGACATAACGGACTTCGCTCACGCTTAGCAGAACATTATCTATTGTTGTGGATGAATAACCTAGCCAGGATTTGCAATGGGAGCATGTCTAGCTTGAGAGTTGACAGAACCATAAAGGTAGTTAAAAATATCTAAAGACATAAATCCTCTGTGGATAATGTCATGACGCCCACACTTATTTTAGGGTTCTAATTTGTAATCACTTAGTTGCCGATTTCAATTATATATGCAAGATATATTGCAACAATTGGCCTATCTGCAGTTAGATGTTTTAAATCAGCCTAATACTTAATTACCTGACTTATCGATTACTTTCTTGTGGACTGTATCCATGTAGCACATGGATACAGTCTTGGAACCAAGTCATTCAAATTAACCCACCAAACCTATCCATTCATTTCTCAAACTTCATCTCATTGAGTAATGATTCTAAGTGACTGACCCTCAAGTCTGGCAAAAGCGTTCATACATAACTTTAGGCCTGAGCGAAATCGATAATGTCGGGGTAAACGTATTGTAGTACTGGCGAAAACGTATTGTGAGCGGCCTTCGGACAGATGGGGCGACGACCTTCGCAGCCTCAGCCAGACGACACGGGATCAGGACACCCGCTTCGTTATTGTGGAAATGTATCTGGGTAATATATTTGGGGATAATTTATATTTGGAGAGTTTATTGTAAAAGCTAAAAATAAATTGCTAATTTAGGTATCAATTCTCTGCACGAAAAACATTGGGTCACATGTGACTTATTTCTTTACTGATTAATACACTCTAAATTAAGACTTGGAATCCGAAACCTTAAGTTCGAGCCTTGTAATATTGATATCAAAAGCTAAAAGCAATTTATCTGTTCTACAGTCCCAAAAAATAATAAGTTTTAAAATATTAACAGCTGCTACTGAACCTAGTCTAAGGTTTTCCCCAAGAACCCATAGCAACTGCCTGTATCTTGCAATTTTTATTAAATCATCAAAATATAATTTACTAAATCAAGATTTCAAAAATCTACTTTACAACTAAATGTGAGACGTGGGTAAGGACAGACGAAGCAAGTTGACCCAGTTAAATACATTCTTATTCTAGCCGCATTCATCTATATTAGGTCTGTCTTAAAAGAAAGTAAAGACTATTTTAATATCCCTATTTGTTGGAATGATTAGATATTACATTATTTAGATGTAATTTTCTTATATATCTCTCTTTTTTCATTTATAGCCTTTTTCATAAATGTTTTAAAACGGATTTTAGGGATCAAATGTTTTATTCGATCAAACTGAATTCAAAAGTCGTTCGGAAGGGACATTCGATAATTAAATTTTTGCATTGACAGCCTCCTTGGCGCAGTCGGTGAGACGCCGCCTGTGAAACAAGAGGCCGAGAATTCGACTCTCGCACCAAGAGAAATGTTTGTACGGCCCATAAATATTTCTTTCGATTCTGGGTGTTTGTGAGACCAAAAAGTCATTATAGCCACGACACAAGACTCGATATTAGTGTGAGGTTAGGACTATAAATGTGACTGATGGGAATTATTTATTATTTATTTAAAAAAGGTTTTAAAACTGTCTATGAATACAACCGTAAGAGATTAATTATAGTATGAAGCCTCATAAAGTTTACTAAAAGTAGAGCATTGCTGTAAGTCGTTTATAAGGCATAAATTGGTTCGGCCGGGGTTCTACCACTGTTTTAGAGAACTGACGTTATGTAACAGCTTGCTGTTGCGTTTCCTATGGTCCGTGTGATAATCGGAGATCGTAAAGACGGTAGAATATTTTTATTCGTCAGGAGCACGAAAACCTTCTGAGGTTACAGTTAAAACCAGGGCAAAATAAATGTGGCGATTTGATGCTTTATTTAGATCAAAAGATGGTGCTTTTAATATCGCGAGACGACTATTGGCCCAAAATTCGTTCTTTCACTCTTATATTATATACTCACAGATCTAAAACCTAAATGTTGAATAAAATATATACGGGTAAAGAGTAAAGACCCTTTTTTAATGAGAGGAAAGCTGTTAAGCTCCCTTCCTGCACCCCGGGGGAGGGCAAATGGAGAAAGCAGGCCCCAACGGCCTTGCAACACAGCTTTATATACGTATTTAAACGTTATATTAACGTTATATTATTATACGTTTAATATAAGTTCCATATACCGGTATACCTCTGGAATATTCTATAGTTTTCATTATTATGATAATATTGTTATATAAATATAATGTATTTAAGTATGGAAAGTCCCATTTGCAGAAACCAAGATACGCAGAGGAAAATATCAATACTCCGAAACAATTTGAAGTGAAAAAAAATCCATTACCCGCGCGGAATAATGGAATTTAAAAACCAAGTATAAAAAAAGAATGTTCGAATTACAAATTGGGCGGCACACGTCGCGTCGCGACCGCGCGCCCAGCTGGAGCGTGCCGTTTGAACTCACCGTGACCCTTTTACACATACGGTCAGCAGAACTTATTGCATAATACTGAGATTAATTTAAAGGATTATGTCCTCTGCGGAAACGTTCTGCCAACTTTACAATGTTAAATTCATCTTTTAAATCGTCTTTTGAAAAAGGAATACAATGAGCAATGAAATACAACACAATACAGTCCCGATAGGGTTGTCAGTAGCTGGTCGGAGTGTCATAATAACGCATAATGAAGCTTTCCCCATACATTAATAAAATATTTTGCTGACCCTACATAGGTGTGGAATAAAGAAAGAAAAAGAAGATAAGGTTAATATCAATCGATGAATTGTATATCAAGAAAAATGTTTATAACGTTTATGTAATAGCAATTTACAAGATAAATATTTATCTGTGATATAATTATCTGACATTCAGGCGCTAAAGGACAAATTGCATAATGACGTACCGTTTATCCGACCGCTGCTGCAAACATTATGCAGACGGAAGGCATCGCGTAAACACCTAAAAATGGTGAATAAAATAACACGGGCGTTGTAGCTCATTGAACGATGATTTGTAGGAAGTTATCAATATATTGTATCTGTAACTGTATCAGCCCATATACGTCCCACTGCAGGGCACGGGCCTACTCTACAATCGAGAATACGTTTGAGAGTGGTTAGGCCATATAGTCCACCACGCTGGCCTAGTGCGGGTTGGCGGACTTACATACCATAGGAATTCTTATAAATTGCTATGGTATGCAGGTTTCCTCACGATGTTTTCCTTCACCGTTTTAGTGCGTGGTGATTGATTATCAATACACACATGACTCCGAAAAGTCAGAGGTGTGCCCTGGGTTTCGAACCCGCGACCACCGTGAACATGTGGGCAGCCGCGTCTAGTCCGTTTACCAACAGGCCACCACGCACTTCACTATCAATATATTTATTTATTTATTTATTTATTTATACACTTTATTGCACACAAAAAAAAAATACAAATAAAACGAAAATCACAATCATAAAAGTACAATTGGCGGTCTTATCGCTCAAAGGCAATGTCTTCCAGACAACCATGGGATGGATTTTATAAACGGATAAATAGAGGGCAGTCTTAAAGTGTAAAGAATAGGAGTTAAGAAGGAAAAATATAAGAAATACAAATAATTACTAATTAATAATAAAAATATACATACATCAATACATCTATATATATATTGTACTGTTAAAAGAAATTTTCGGAATATGCTCGTCTGAGAATGCAACTCTCTTGAATTTGTTTCTTAATAACATTGACCCAGCTACTGGTCATTAAGATTTAAGAAATTAGCTGAGATTAATGTAGCTTTGACGGCAGCAATATATGCGGGTAGGGGGGTGCTGTGGCGGTTGCAATACGCCAACTTAGATTTAGCTTTTAAAGCGGTTGCAATACGCCAACTTATATTTAGCTTTTAAAATAACACGCTTATTATTTGTATCGCCTACAAATATTTACCAGAGTATTTTTGCACGTAAGGATTTTGTGTGAAAATGCACCCACGATACAGGACTACTGTAGTTCAATATTATTCGAAGACAGAACAAGGCGTTTTAAAATCCAATCTACATATAATTATACTAATTTCGTGTCTGCGTCTCCAGGTGTAAACTAACTAGTAATTAATAACATTTTCTTTATACATTTTTATTTCGCATGAGGTCTTCCGCTTGACAACAATCCCGACTTAACGGCCCCCTATCTGTGTACAGCTGCGATAACTGCTATACCAGCTGTACGTTGAACCATAACCAGTACCGCACCTTCATTCACAATGCCATTTTAAAATCCGCAAAATAAATGATCTCTGGTATAGATTATCCGCATTTTGTGCACTATATACCAGATAGAGTCATCGTATGAACTATAGGAAATGATAGGGTAGGCAATAATACATTGGGTCTTCAAAGAATAGCCCTAGTGACGCCCTTGTGGAAAGTCTAATATATCGCCGATCAATATCGTTGTGGCGTTATCTCGGCCGAAATTGCCGAAAGTTCGTCGCACGGCCGTCGAACTCCAAAATTGCGAGTTCAACGGCACTGGTCTAGCCGACCGGCCGTGAGCGTTGGCGATGCAATTCGCGAATAACGATTTGAATTTCGAATCTTGTTTGTCTGATTGGTTCCGTCCGACGGTCATTTGAATTTGGAACAATTTTTAGAAATCTGATGTTGGCACCAACGGTTCATTAACATACGACTGGATTAATTATTGATTTATTTGTTGCTGCTTATGATGGACAGGCCTGATTTAAATTTAGTTTTGAAATTCGAATAGAGTTATATATTAATGTTGTTACCATCGGCAGAAACCTTTATATTAATGCTTAAATGTTCATGAAAAATTAAAAATTTGCTTGATAAAGTATAGTAGATGTTATTTATATAGAAATAAGTGGGTTATGGTATTTAATCATAGCCCAAATTTATGTTTGCTTATGAATAACCGTTTATTCTACTTGCGGATTGCTGTACAAACAACGGATTTAGTTTAAAATGGTTTCAATCGTAACAACAAGACATGGATAGAGAGCGTTAAATTGTAGACAGAGTACATCAACATAGATTTTAATTAATTACATAGATATTAACAATAATCATTGTATGCTAATGTAACTCGCAATCAATACAAAATAGACGACAATCGACAGTTGTTAACAAAACTATTCTGTCAGTCAAGTGTTCACGGGCTAAGAATTTAATTCCTAATTTAAATTACGCTTTTTGAATTTCGAATTTTAGAACTAACAAATTTCAAATTTTCTCACAAGCAACGTGGATAAAGGAATGCTATTTTCAACAAATAGATTAAATACTTCATGGTTTGGTTTTGGTTAATTAATAGAAATTGTTTATCAGTATAATATATAGGGGTTAGGTTTCAAATATGTATAGGATGTAATTAATTTTATGTGGAACAGGGTGTGGGATGTTACCAAATGGAGCATTAACCTGAGAAGCAGTTCGATGAGAGAGGGATAAATTGAGATCAGCGGTTCAATCCTGGAGGTTTTATAGCTTAAGTAGGCTTCATATGGGTAAAGTCACAGAAGGTCGCTGGATATGGGTCGCTGTACAAAACTTTGAGGAACAATAATGTTCAGCATAAGATTGTGTTGGACTTTAAATTTGACAAATATTATTTCCATGAAAGCGATGAGTTACTTTAGCTTTATTTGGAACATTATTTCACCAGATGTAGGCTAAGAAAAACAAAAATCAATGGAATTTCATTTTTTTTACACATGTTTTTATCAAACACACTTAATTATGTCTGTGTGGGATCCATCCCGACCCATTTCACATAGGTACAGGCTTTACCCCACATATTCATAGATTGTCATTAATACATGTTTTCCACATACGAGCTAAAATCCGAGCTCATCCACCCCAAGTTCTACTTTTACAGACAGAATTAAATCAATAACTAGATATGATTCGACTGTTTATAACAGCACTACATACATTTCTAACGAAGCGCGCAAGGGGCCCTACTATATAAATCCGAAACGAAGTTCGAAATTTCGTGTTGTTCGGATTGCCGATATATTCAAATCATTCATTCTTCGATCCGAAGATTCGAATTTTGTGTTACAGAGTAGGTTTCGATACGAAAAACGTTACGAAGATTCGAATTTCGGATTTATATAGTAGGGCCCCAGAACTCGTATCGAGGCCGCTTGGCCATTGATCCAGCACACTGGCCCAATACCAAGGGCCTTTGTAATTTAGCATCGAGGGCGTAATATCTGCCACATCACGCAGGGTTGGAGTCCTGAACAGGGTGCGTCGGTTTTTCACGCCCGGTCAGCTTTGCCGCTTATATAAAGCGCAGGTCCGGCCGGGTATGGAGTACTGCTCGCACCTTTGGGATGGATCCGCCCAGTACCTGCTCGATGCCTTGGATGGATTGCAGCGGCGGGCCATCCGCATTGTGAATGATGCAGACGTTACGAGCAACTTGGAGTCGCTACAACTCCGGAGAGATGTCGCCTCACTAAGCGTGTTCTACCGCCTGTATCACGGTGAGTGCTCTGAGGAATTGTTCAACTTGCTCCCCTCCTCTCCATTCCTAACCAGAACCACGCGTGCTGGCTTGCGAAGCCATAGCTTGACGGTCCACACCATCCCGGCGCGAACCAAACGGTTCTCAAATTCGTTTCTGTGCCGCACCGTCAGGCTGTGGAATTGTTTGCCGGCGCACGTGTTCCCTCCTTCCTACAATCCTGGGTCCTTCCGCCGTGGTGTGAAGAGGCACCTAAGCAGGCCGGCATAATTGTTTCCATTGGCATGGGACTGCCGTCCGATGCCAATGGATACTCTGCCTGGGCGGCACTGGCACTTTCCATCAGGTGCAATGCCGCCACTATGCCAGGACATTATAAAAAAAAAAAAAAAAAAAGACATTGTGTGCGACGGTGATTTGAATGAACTAGGGAATATTTTTCTTGCTTATTTCTGTATTGGATGCATTTATGTTAACTATTATGACCAGCTTCTTATGTAAGGAGATCATAGATAAATCAAATTTCGCTGGCTGAATGTTTAGCGGTATTAGACTTTTAATGACAAAGACACAAGCAAGTCTGCTCAATTATATTCTTGTGAGAGAGCAAATAGGTGGTATATGGTACGCAATAGCAAAAAATTACAAGACTCACTGAGTCTACGGTAGCCACATTGTGTATTGACATCAGGATTATTCTTTGATGTTTTTTCACATATCTCATGTTAGAAATTTGTCTGAGAAAGCTTTTACATCGTCGCTTTGCAGGTAGATGAGCGCTTAAGGCGCTCTGGCCGGAATAAAAGAAAATGGAAGCAACTGGCTCAAGGGCACTACTACAAAGAAAAAAGCGAATGCGGTTTATGTCAAAAGTTTATTGCAGTTTTGGGCAAATATTATCTCAACACGAGTCAAAATCTATTAACTTATAACCTTTTGAAGAGAAATTTGAAGCTCTTTACTTTATGTCGAAAAGTTTATCTTTATCGTCCTTTTGTTAATTCTAAAGCTGCGGTTTAAAATCTGAATGTATGTACACTCTTTAGTTCATCAAACAACATCTGTCGCAAGTAAAAAAACTGCTAAGTGGTTTCAAACAAAATGGAATGATTATTTGAATTTCGAATAAACGTTATGGTACCACTGGCATTATTATCCGGTTTTTTTGTCATCTGCTAATTTTAAATTAGGAGCGACAATGACGTTTCAAGTTACACCTTTTTTTCTTTTTCTTTGAGCAATGTGTGGAGCAAGGAAGCACCGAATAAAATAATATATTATTATCTTAAACCCTATAATAACATGGCGGTGCAAACACAGGTAACCTGGTTTAATTTCGCCAGTCTGGGGCTTTAACACCTACGTTTATTGCTCCGCGGGTCGCACATGTGAACGCGTTGTTTTATGGCGGCATGGCGCCGGCGATACGGATAATTAAATTGCTGGCTATTTTCTTAAAGTTGATAATTAACTTTGTACACAATTTTTGTAGGTGTTCATAGTGACACAGTGACGGATTATGAAGTAACTTTTTTCTTGGCGTAGATTGATGTTTGTATTTTTTATGCTGAATTTAGGCCGATGTCTTATAATGTACTGGAGTTGAATGAATGGTATGAGGATGAATTTTGTAAATAAACTTATGTTCAATTGTATGGATTTTCAAACTTCGTCTTGTCGATCTCATCAAATTGACTGGAGTTCATAGCATGCGGTTGTTTACTATCGCAGCAAAATCAGATCTTTTGCAAATCATAGCCAAATATACACTTTTTTATTTTCACAATTTAAAAAAACGATCCTGGCTGCATCAAGATGCTATTCTATATTTAAACAAACAATAACACGGTGTTCGTTTAAAATTTCAAAAATGGAACCGGGAAGCTGGCCGCGGGACGATAAGACGGGGCCGGTTCCTTCCACGGCCCACGTGGTGGGTCAACGGCTGCCCCACTGCGCGGAGTTCGCTGAACCGGCGCGAGCACACTGCACCGCGCACGCACACGCGCGCTGCAAAACCAACACGATGTGACGCGCAGGTGACTAATTGTACTTTTCGAAATGTATAAGCGCGATCTTGTGTAACCGCGGTTATACTTCAATGTTGTAGGGTAATTTTCAAAACGAAATTATCATTTTGAGTTTTTTTTATTGCTCCGTACTAAGATTAGGATCGCGAATGTTTGCGAATATGAACGTTACGTGCTAAGCAGACAATAAGTAAGGATCAAGCACATTTACCACTTATTTCTACGAGGGCCGAACACACTACCACGCGCGCAGCAATTCTGGTTCTTTGTCATGGATAGTTTAGTTTTGTTCTGTTCGGTTTTTCACTAATAAGTTATTTCTTCAAAACACCTGCACTTTACTGATGCCGTGTTTACCATTATACTAATAACAAAGAGACCGGATTACCTCTTAAAACTTGTTAACCTCTTAAAACTCTTTAAACTTGTTAAAAGGATACATTCATAACACCTACCACAAACTGAAGTAAAGAATGCAATCTATCATTTTTTTTTTATTAAATTAATGTCAAAATATTCTAAATTCAAATTGATCGACCATAGATCCCTGTCGTCATGTAATTTTGCGACCATCCATTAGTCTGTGGTAACAACGTATACAGTCGTATACAGTCCAAGCCGTTCGTCTGTGGAATGCACTACCAGTTGTCATAAGACAGGCGAAAACACTGACATCTTTCAAAAAGATGGTTAAAGATTATTATCTTTCCCTACAAGCAGCTGCATGAAGAAGTTTTATTTCCTATTTTGTCTCAATAGGTAATTTATAGTATGTATATAATTATGTATGTCTATCTATAGAAGTATTTATATACAGGGTATATCAAGACTGCTACCGAAAACGAAGCCGGGTGGTAGTTAAAGCGACTTCAGACACAATGCAACAGAAAAAGTTGCATAAAAAAAGCGAGAATTTTTTTTTTGTTATTTTTTTTCCTATGACCATATTTGGGTGGTAAATTACTTTTTTCCTAAAATAATAGTGTATACCCTTTTATTTATAAATAATCTAAGGTATAAAAGTGTTTAAATTATTATTTTAGCAAAAACTATGGATTTACCACCCAAAAATGACGATATTTAAAAAATCATAAAAAATCATTGTCGCGTTTCTTTGCGAAATTTTTAGTTGTATTGTGTTTGTAGTCACTAAAACTACCACCCGGCTTCGTTTTCGGTAGCAGTCTTGAGATACCCGGTATGTATGTATATAAAATATATTATATAAATATATATCATATATTGTGTATAATATATTAATTATAAATAATTTTTTATATATTCCATTTTTTTAGAGCATGTTTACCTTTAAATTCTATACTGCCCTCTCTTCTTATCCTTTTCTTTTATCCATCCAAAGGTTGTCTGTAAGAAATCGCCTAGGGCGATAAGACCGCCAACTGTACTCTTTAATTTTATTTGTTAAATATTGTAATATTTGTTCTTTTGTGTGCAGTAAAGAATAAATAAATAAATAATAAACAACAAAAAAACATGAGTCAACCATTGAGTATAGATTTTTCGTGTGCTATGACATCAGTGGTTTCTAAATAAAGCCGTTTCCACTATGGCTTACGTCTGTATTTATAGCTATTTATAGTAGGCAAAGGTATTTCTGCTCTGCGTATCCATTTAGATCAACAGTGTATTCGAAATTCGAATTTATAGATGGAACATTATTCCTGAAATGTTTTCTTTAAATAGCATAGTTTTTGCAACCAACCAGTTCGAATAATAAAAAAGCGAATATGAGCTCACGCATTTAGCCATGAGAGGATTGGAAATTTGTATAGTTATATAAACATCCACCTCTCGGACGTACTTGTACCAATAAAATAGACTTCAATTGTCTAATGTCTACGCCTCCTAATACTCCAATAAATAAATGTACTTGCACAAGGATTAATAAAAAATAACCAAACAAAATAGAAGCAATTTATATATAATAAACTCAACGATAATCTTCGCAGTATCACGAAAAAGTCATCTCAAAACCCAGCACCGCACCCGCCAACTCCATCAACCAAAAAAGCCCGCAATAAAACAATTAAACTGAAGCTTAGCAACAGTTCTGCCAACCGTAAATATACCGCTAGCAATTAATCCGCCAATTTAGCTTTTTCGCACGAAAAATAGCATGTCCATAGTTATTTGCAGCCGAAATATAAAAATAACGGATTGTGGCCGATTTGTTCCGCGGTTTGAAACTGCATCCATAGCGTTACCATCTGGACACGAGGTTTGGCTGGGTCAACGCGCTGCCAAGGCCGTGGACGATCATAGAAACCACCCGCCATGATATTTTGCACCCATTAGAGTAGCACGTGGCTGGATCCAAAATATGTGCGACTTGGGTGTAATATCATGAATAATATTCACCTTAGAACCTTTACTCTGATAGTGATACAAAAGCAAAAAAATTGTGTTTGTCCAATAAATGGATTTATTATAAATATAAGTTCTTTTTTAATAAATGTCAATTATCTTTGTAGGAAAATTATCATAGACAAAAAACGGCACTGCATCTAAAGCCCTTACTTAGAATATAAAATCAATCCTCTAGGTAACAATACATTATTCGCTGGAGGTAATAATTAATGCGACAAGCTTTTATCATACAAGCACGCAACAATAGTTTCAGCGTTGCTAATCGTCTAGACGAAATTGTGATATGATAACGCTATCACAATGCGACAATGCGTGAGCCGACAGATGAATCAAATTTCGGGTATCACGCCTACTACAAGTCACTGACCTAACACGTAAATGAGTGTATGAGCGAGCCTATCGCCAAAAATGGTTTTGTATATGGCTTAAAATCCGCCGCTATGAAAGTCATTTATTAAATTAAATATTATTCCACAGTGTATACCAAAGCGATCCTTCCACCTCATGTTTAAAAGATTTTATGGTTGTTACGAAATAATGCTGGTCGGAAACAATATACAACTGTAGCGTTTGTTTCACATTAAAACTTTTTAGTAGAGGAGAATACCCTTTTTACTATGAACTTACATTCAAGGCATTCTCCTATAATGATATCTAATTAATTTTTTTTAAATCTGTGGCTGGCATAAAACAGGAAAATGTTTTAGGCCAAAGCATAAAAATTGCATAATCAGTTTTAAGCAGTATCAATATCGGGATCAACGATATTTTTTACCGATACTATGAATGGGCCTTTAAAAAGTTTATAATTTTAAACTACGGAAATGTGATCTATTTGAATGAAGTCACGAGCATGCATCAAGTTTTCAAAAATCGAACAAGTCATTATGAAAACATTCAAGTAATCAAGTATGAGTAATTGTAAAACCGTGTTCCAAGTAAATAAACGTTTTGTGTATTGTTTGTAAAGTTCGTTAACTTTTGACGTATGGTTTCAATTGTCCTGTAATTCTTTTTATAAATTACGAGTATGTTACTTATTTTTATTAAGTATGGTTCGATTAATGGATAAATATTGATTTGTAGATAATTGTCGTTAAGTGGGAATTTCATCACTATTATCAAATTTCGACTGCTGAACACTGTTTTGTAAAGGCTCAAAAATTCTACAAAGTACCATGAAAAAAAATCTAAAGTTTTATCTCAAAAATAGTACATCGTAATTAAAAAAAAAACATGAAGTAGGACATCCAAAAGATACCCCATATTCAACAATCACTACACCTACCCCAATATTCTAAACACAAAAACAAAACACTTTACTATTAGCAAAAACAAAGTAAAAAACTTTTAAATACAAATCCCGGTTTAACTCCAGCATTCGCATTTTAGAGGGAAAAACATTCCATTCACAGCAATATAGATGAACCCTCAGCCACCCCTGCAAACGACCTCCGGGGATGGTAAGGCCGTATAACGACCCTGGGGGTGCTTTACCCCATGTCATTCACTCCAAGGAAATAAACCGTTGCCTCTATATACAGTACTTTTTATTCCACTTCCTGGTATGAGTTTGAATTTCAAATGACCTCTTGGGTGGATCTGCTATCCTGGTACTTCGAGAATGTTATCTTACAATGTAATTTAGTAAATTAAAAATTTGAATAATATAAGACACGTTTTAAAAGTAAATAGTTATTATGAAGTATTATTTTGAAAATACTGTTTAATTAAAGCGGAAAACATAAATTACAAGTCATTTGCTGTTAAAATAAATGATCACAAACAAAAATGCCGATGAAAATAAGTTTAATAAATTAAAATTTATTATAAAATTATTGCTAAAATACATCTGGTTAAAATATTAATTACAACATTACAAAATATTTATATATCCAGCATGATGTATCTAGGCGGTGTGAACGAGTCAAATCCGCGATGACGTCGCGTTCAGCGACCCCGCGCGGCCGACCATCCAAAACTGACCTACGATCGGCTCACACTCGTTTCACTTTTGGAGCTACATTGAGATCATTTGGAAAATCCTTATACTTCGAAACTGCAACATACTTAATAATTCACACTTTCATCTTTCCTTTTTAGGACACGAAAGTGATTCGATAGATTGATGCAAAATGTTTTCAGTGAAGACTCATAATAAAATATATTTCGTCTGTAACTAGGAAATAGAATTCTGCTACGTCTTTTTAGTGTGGGATAGCTGAAAATACAAACAACAAAACTATAGCAATCAACAACTACACCACCTATCTCTACCATCTCTCAGTGCTTTATCATAATTTCGAAAATCTCAACTGCTTTCTAGATATTTCTAAAATCCATGCTTATAAGTTATATACCCACATCCAATCCATTCAATACGTTACTACCCCATACACATCCCATTTCATGAATAAGCTCCTACAAACCAGCAAACTGTAAACAAATCACCAAAATACTAAAATTACTGTACACTGTTATCACAGTTCGGGGTCGACGAACGCAGCCGAGTTGAATGTGCCAAAATAAAGTGTCCAGCGTAACTTGACCTCTGGCTGCTTCCTTGTAAAATGTTGTCATAGGTTGTTATACGTGCGTTTTATATTAATCGAGTGATGAGGTTATGTTTTCGCGTGACATATCATATATTGCGTCAAAATTATAGATAGGTGGTATAACAAAATGAGAACAGAGGAACTACTGGATGTATTGGAATTTAACATCTTACGTGTCAGGATGGCGAGCGCAGTGGAATGCCAAGCATTGCTTTGTAATTCATGGTGTTTGGTTTTGCTACTCTCCATGAGCGTTCGTATAGCTTACCATCAGGCGAACGGCATGTTCGTCTCGTCATTTATTGCAATACAAAAGATGGGATAAGTACAGGCAGATGAAGATTGCGACAGACACATGGTCAAGGTATTCTTTGATGGGTTTAATGGGTATTCCACATCATAATTCAGCCCATAATAGTCCACAGCTAAGCCAAGGACCCTGTAGTAGAGAGTACGACTGACAAGCCTTAAGGCCTTAAAGCCGACTAACAGTCGATAGTCGACTACAGTGGGCGGTGCCCTAGTGCGGGTTAGTGAACTTTACTCACCTCTCAAACTCATGGAGATAACATTTTCCACAAAATTCAAAGGGATAGCTATTAATCTACCCGTAACTTTGGTAGGTCAAAGGTGTCTTCTTGTACCTGAGAAGTCTGGTTTGTTAAGCCTATCCTTTGCTAACTAACCTATGGATCATCTCGACGAAAATAGTTCTTGGCTATATTTCATAATTTTCACATCCCTGAGTTTATTTATTGCCTTCGCAAGCAGACGAGCATGCCCCGCCTGATGGAAAGCGATGACTGCCGCTCATAGACCTTCGCAATATCAAGGGTCTAGCAAAATGGTGTCGTCGCCTATTAGGTAGGAATACTTTATTCAAGCCTCGCTTAAAGGACAGGTCATAGCGCTCAGGTAATCTTAACTAACAAATTGTCTAATGGAAAATACCTTGTCTGGTAGTGGCAATCCGTGTCGTAGCGCTATGTCATCGCTGACGTCAGCGGGAATCGAACCCACACAAGGTCGCGTACATGACAAATGTTCTCAAAATATTTCGAATTCATCGGGTCAGTGACGCGGGCCGTTGACCCCCGAATCGAATAATTCATATTTGGTTTAATGCCCAAAGGTTAAGTATTGTTTCGTAACCCCAATTATATTACTAATGACATGCGGTTGCCAGTGGAAATAAGGGGTTATCTAGATCACATAATTTTAATTTTTAATTTTATTTTTAACCAGTGTGACAGGGCGGGTATGTCGTACGTCTGATGGTTAGGGTCACGCTTGATATAACAGGGGCAATACCGTTTAGAACTTATGAATACTAAGCAGTTCATGCCTACACTAATAATGTTGCTGTGAGACAGTAGGTGTGAAATGTATTTTTATTGTAATCAATCGCGAGACGAACATGCTGTTCACCTGATGGTAAGTGAGTGATACGATCGCTCATAGACAGTAGAAAAACCAAACTACACCATTAATTACCAAGCAATGCTTGATCAAACGTCATACTATTCTCTTTAACAACAACTGGGATTGAACTTAAGATCAGGGAGATTTAATATTATGGATCTTTACCTGGTTTCCAATCCCTAGCTAAGTGGTGGTAGTTTGCGTAACAACTGAGCTCAAATCACACTGGTTCAGAATCTGGCAAAAATTCACGATTCAAATGTTCACCGCAAAATATTTATCAGGCAGGATGTTGTGTATTTTTAACTTTAAATTATGCATTAATTTATTATTTCACGATTTTAGTGGTGATGTAAAGCGTTGTGTGAAATTTTGCGCAGTTCCACCAAAAATACTAAAGTATTGAAAGATTGCTTTTTGTCAAGGTCAATTGAATCTTTATGTAAAGATTAGATCAGAGGATTTACTATTAAAATGTTAAGGCAGACAAAGAACTATGGAGAGGCTGTGTTAAACAAGAAGGTCAATATCTCTCACTAAAAGACGGAAGCTGCTTCCAACAGGTCATTGTGGAAATCCTTGAAGGAGGCCTATGTTCAGCAATGGACTTCCTATTCCTAAAGATTATGATGATCTTAGGAAGCCTAAGCCCAGCAGATTGAGAAAAACTCATCAGACCAAGACATATAGGCACCTAGTTCTTAGCTATATAGGCAGTCGCAACGACTAAACTATGACAGTATGAAAATTAAAATAACCGAATAGAGTGGAGCAGTGTCCGTTCATTCAACTTGGCCGGGCCGATGACTTCCAAAACGTAGCACATTAGTGCACCCGACAGCTCTGGGTTACTGTTTCCTGGATCTACGTCAGTTTTAACTATCAAGATTGACTGGCGAATGCTCCTTGATTGATGTCAATCTGACTGCAAGATTTTATGCAAATGTTACGCCAATAATTATTTGAATTTGGAACATTTTGATATTATAATTATTAGATACTGGTTGGAGACGGTTTGTAGTTGATCGATTATGTTGGTTCAAAGACTGGTTGAGTACTTGACCAAACCATTGTTGAAGAATATATGAATTCTAAATATTTCCCATTATGTTCCGACATTATTCGACATATTTCTCGAAGGTATTAGTCTCCGCACATTGAATTTCCTTATAAATATATCCATTATATTTTCATGTTTGGCTGTATGGAAATTAATTCCTTTGCAAATCGATTCTAGGAACTTCGATAAACTGTCAAATCAGTTCAAGATTATTTTGAATTCCGAACCCGGCTGTGTGATCATTGATTCCTTGGCCATAGATTTCAGGAAATATGAATTGTACAATATTTCGAAAATACATACAAGTGAATTACAAAAGACCATATAATTCATTGATAAGACATACTCATGTTTATGTAAACGTAAAGAGGTGGTAAAATCTTTATAATGTACACACAGTGTAATGAATTTAGCGCTGATCACGTGTCATATAAATAGAATATATTTTCGGCCAGCTATGTGGTCTACGCAAACATATTTAGTCGGTGCAATGTAAATATATCATTAGCAAATATGAGGGGTCTGGATTCCCGCACGTATAAAAAATTAAAAATATTTTATATTTAATAACTATCTCATAAAATAAGATTTACGTGTCTACAATTAATTTTGTAGTCAATATGTGATTAACAGATTTCCGATACATGAAACTATTTCCGAGTGATTCACTATTAATAGAATTCTGATCTTTCACAACAAACGATTTTCTTAAGCAACCCAATCCATGTACTGAGTGACTCAGACCACTGTTGGACCATTAGTCATCCCATAGTCCACCGCTGGGCAACGACCTCAAGCCCTACACCTAATACAAGTCGGAAATCCGTATCCTTCGCACATGCTTTCTGGTTGTTACCGTTTTTTGGTTGCATTGCACGTAATATGTTGTAACTTTGGACAATTTCCTCTTACATAAGCGGTAACGGAAAACATCGAGGACACCTGCATGTTTGGCAGTATTGTACTACTTTTCGTATACTTTAGAAGTTTGTTGATCTACACTAAGGCTACGTAGCGTGGACAAACTTAACCACTTCTAGCCATAGGTAAAACCAACCAAACCAAAAATCTTCTGATCAAAGAGACAATCCATGCTCATTACTGGAATCTGGAATAGTATAATAACCAGGGTGATATTCTTACCTTTTACTTTTCCTATATAGGTACAATACCTATACCTATTCTTAGACTTTATAATATTCAATATCGATCTCACGGGTGTTTGCAACGAGTTTTGAAGTCGGTTGAACGCCGCGCCGGCTGAGAAACTTGAAGCCGTGGGTTCAACCCCCGCTCTGAGACATATACCGGGTATATCAAGAGTGCTACCGAAAACGAAGCCGGGTGCTAGTTTTAGTGACTACAAACACAATGCAACTAAAAATTTCGGTAAGAAACGCGACAATTTTTTTTATTTTTTTTATTACTGGTGGTAGGTCTCTCATATGTGAGAGGCTGTCTGGGTGGGTACCACCGCAATGTCTATTTCTCCCGTCAAACAGCAGTTTAAATGCACTGTTGTGTTTCGGATTGAAGGACATTGTAGCCAGAGTAACTACTGGACATATTGAGACTAAACATCTATATGTCTCAGGATGGCGAGCGCAGTGGAATGCCAAGCATTGCTTTGTAACTCAAGGTGTTGTTTGGTTTTGCTACTGTTCATGAGCGGTCACATCGCTTAGCATCAGGCGAACAGCATGCTCGTCTCGTCATTAACAGCAATAAAAATAAAAAAAAAAATAAAAAAAAATATTATTTTTTAAATATCGTCGAGTTTGGGTGGTAAATCCATAGTTTCTACTAAAATAATTATTTAAAGCCTTGCATACCATAGCGTTTATTAAAAATAAAAGGGTGTACACTATTATTTAACAAAAAAAACTATGTATTTACCATCCTAATATGACGATAGAAAAAAATAACAAAAAAAATCGTCACAAATTTTGGCAAAAAATTTAGTTGCATCGTGTCTGAAGTCACTAAAACTACCACCCAGCTTCGTTTTCGGTAGCAGTCTTGATAAACCCTGTATTTGTATGATTCACTGGTATTTGTTTCGGGTCTGGGTGTTTGTGAGACCGAAAAGTCGCTCGTAGTTTCTGATTCCCAGGACACAAGACTCACTCTTAATGTGAGGTCAGGACCTATGTGACTATTGGGTGTATTTGTTTATTATTATTTATATATTGCTGTTTGATTCGAGCGATAATACGTAACTTATCCCGATTCTTGGATTATGACCTTGTACTAATCTTAAATTGCAAATTAATATTATTCAGTAGCCTTAAAACTAGTAGAACACTGTGTTTATAAAGATTTCTATAAAGGGCACACCAACCAATTTAATTGATATTCCAGCTGGTCATTCTACACTTTAAGACATTCTGGGACCCGGTGGTACAGCCAGTCGTTGTCCTATTGTCTAGAACGAAATGCCTCTGGTCACTATCACCCAAATATTGCGAGTGTCGACGACCCGCCCACTCGAACAATGACCCCGTGAATTAGAGCCGTGTAATGCTCTCAGTTTTTAGCTTCCTACTCACCCTGTTTTTACAAATGTTATATAATATTATGGTCATACTGTAGCTCAGATAATGGGCTATCTTTTGACATACATTTTATTTAAATCGGTTCTGTAGTTTTCGAGTTATTACGTTTTGAATAAAGCAAATTTATTTTTTCATATCGCCAGTTAAAAATCACTTATCTGGCTCGCAATATTATTGTTGTAAATATGTTTTCACGGAATGTAATTTTGTAGCGGTTTTATCATTACGTAGGAATGTAATTTATTTTGGCGAGTTTACTAATTGTTTCAACACATAATACATGCCTATTTATATTTGTCTACTATAATAAATACCGATCTATGTAACAGGATTAGTTTAGTAGCAGACAAGGAAAACTACTATTATACGTATCAACAAAAACCAACCACAGAATTAGCCCTAAAAAATACATCCTTAAATACTCCAAAAATCCAATTTCACACGCGGTACTTAAACAGCGGTGCCGAAAAATAGCTGTACCCCCTCCTACTAACCCCCTCCCCCCTTCTCGAGAAAATTGTGCGGCGCGGGTACTGTTGGCGTAATGTAGTGCGTTCAACCCGACGCGGTCGTTCGTTGGCCTCAGTTGAATTTTGGCAGGTCAACGTCCGTGGGTCGCTCGCCGGCTTCGGCCCGCATTCGTTGCCCGCACACGTGACATTTCGCATCACTCGAGTGATTAATTTATCGATTATGATTAATTTATCGATACGGTGATGCACTAGAGACTAATGCAAGAGCGATGTTTGAAAATGGAATTGATGGGGCTGATTGGATAATGCAGTGGGAATTTTAGTTTAAATATATAAATTATGTTTGATCCAATAATAATGAAATGCAGGGTATTATAAAATCTGAATATACTATTTATTCATTATAACATTGGTTTAATTTAGAAAGGCTATATTATGAAAATAGTAAAGAAACCAAACTACTAAGCAAGCTTTCATAATGTTAGCATTACCAGCAATTATATAGGTATAACCAGTCACTAACAGGATTGGTCTATAAACTTTGCCCTAAGACTGTTCTCATAACCTTCGAATCAAGTAATCCAGGTTATCTTATAAAATAGACTTCTCCAAGGTCAGATAATGACGTCACGTGTTTATGACGTCAATATTTTAAATAAATCTTTACAGCCTTAATGCTTGAATAAGATTGTATGTCATTAAACTGCGATGAACTTGTTGAACCAGGAAGAAATATTAATAATTCAATTCTAAACCTCAAAGGTTTCTCGATAATTTGTAACAATCTATTGATAATTAGTAATTAGGGTGAATTACTTTTTAATTTATGATTATTGGACTGTTTAGAGTAAACTGGACTGCCAGGCGGAAGTTACTGGTTCGAAATTATAGCTGGTACGTTTCATGTCTTTGTAGTTTACAATCAGTCACCGTATTTGGTAGACAACCCCAACCATGAGGAAATCTCTATACCTAACAATTTCAAAGGCATATGAAGTTCACTATAGGCCGGAGGCTCTAATCTATCAATAATATAGGTGATTTTGAGCTGAAGGAAAACGTGGCGACCTGCTTGAAAAATATCCGCAATGATTTTAAAGGTGTGTGAATCTCTCAACCTAGGCCATCATGTTAGTTATCAATTAAATATGATAGAGCCTTATATTAGGACGTATATTTCCGTTGTATTAAAATAAAAGGAAAAATGCACCCAATGAATATTAAATTTAAATTCTATTGCGACAGTTAAGTAATAATTTCCTCATTTATCGTAAATAAATAAAAACAACAGACAACAAAGGCCCTAATATTTGTCGTAGATAACGTATCGAACCTACTGTCGAAATACTGTCTACGCGGGTCATTGAACCCCAATGCCTATGCGACAATGTAATTAGAAAATTATGTTTTACAAATTAGTTTCTATTGTTCAGTATCAATTAATTGTAATTGTTTTGCCGGTTTGAGGACCCAACGGCATTAAAACCCGAAATGTTCTGGGAATTTCTCTTTATCTATGACATCACCTAATTTTAGTAATTGGCTATTCAGCTGTCAATTTTATCGAAATTCATTTGATTTCTCAAACTCAAAGTACGAGCTTAATGAGTTGCGGTTTTCAACATGTCACTTCTTCTGATGAAACTGAGACATCTAGTATGAAAAAATGGGTCATCTAGTCTAGTCTAGTCCTCTGTCGAAAAATGGACTCCTTTTGAAATCATCGTTTTAACCTAGTCATGTTTCATTTGTATCCTCATTCCGCTGACAAAAATACATACAATATGCTATTATATATGCTTAATTAATTAATACTTTAGTCACATATGTAATAACTAATATCCATCTAGTTGTATATATTAGCAGTAGTATCAATTATACAAGTTTTATATTAAGTGTCTCAACTATTCTATTTCAACTATTTCAACCCTACAACAATTTTTTGTTTAAAAAATTAATTATTTAAATAAAGAAATATAAAAAGAATCCGTTCTTGAATTCGACCCTAATCCTTTTCCAAGTGATCTCTCTCCACAAAAATCTCATCGTCTAATTCTAATATCTTCATACATTACATTTTTCATCCATCATGAGGAAACATTTGTATGTGTTTTCCCGTTTGGATTGTTGGAACGTGATTCATGTTCCAGGTATTGGAATTTATGGTGGATTTTGTGTTTATTTGGGCCACTGACCTATATCGATAGTCTCAAGTTATGTGCAACTGACGCAAGTTCAAGATGTTTCCTAAAACAATTGTTAAAGGAAGATACTGATGGAAATATTTCCGGCAATTTGTATGGATTGCCAACGAGCACTAAGCCTAAGTAGACCATACGGCCTACGATTCCTCCATTGTAGAGGAGGCTTGTGTATGCAGATACGTGTATGGACTGATACAGTTACAGTATTTTACTAGGAGTTAGAATCATTTCCTTTTGAAACCTTTCCATGTGGTCGCGTTTTCCGCAACAATGGTCTAAAACATTTTTGGACGTTGTATAATTAAATTTCTTCTTAAAATATGTGTGAAGTAAGGTCCGACGACCTGGTAAAGGTCGCGGGACGTCGCTGGATGCAGGCTGCCTCCAACAGGTCTCTGTGGAAATCATTGGGGGAGGCCTATGTTCAGCAGTGGACTTCCTTTGGCTGATGGATGGATGGATGGAAGTAAGAAATTGGTAGACGTGTAATCAATAAACTTCATTGATATGTTTTTTGCACAGGAGTTATAATATGTATAGCAGAATATGGCTTAAAGTCTACACTTCGGACGATCGATTCTACGTAGATGGAATATACTCGTAAGAGAAGAACTTATGGCTAGAATTTATGGCGTAGAAATTACCCGTACCAAAAACTAAATCAAAGAAGAAATAATGAAACGTTTATGAAATTACGTCTTTTATACAAGGCCTACGTTTTATTTACTATTAAGAATAAAGGCGTGAATCCTAAATTTGTAAGCCTATAGTGTACGTGATTAGTTTGATAATTGGCATATGACACTCCTAAAATTTTTAAGTCATGCGTGATTTGTGTGTTAATTGGCATATACGTTGTCTACGTAACAGGTGAAATATTTCAAAACGTGATTCTCTCACGTGTCGCCCACGCCGCAGGAGCAACGCACCAGCTCCATTATAATTGCGTATTCACAAAGCAATCGTACAAAACACTTTCAATAAATTTATTATGTTTTTTCCTCGCCAAAACACTTGAACTATGGGACAACAACCAGCTCGGAGCAACGCACTCGAATATTTTTCGGTATGGCGCCATCTGTTGGTGGGTAGGAGAATTAAAGGTCATAGAGAGGTCGACGAACTATGAATTTAAAGAGTGGCGATTAGAAAATGATTGTTACTATTTTTGGTAGTTTATGATCGCTGAAGTGGTTCGTTATTAGTGCCGTGTGTATTTATTGATACTCGTTTCATCAAGCAACATTGTGGTTTTGGTCTTAAAAACCATTAAAAAGTTGGGAATACACCATTAGTTTAATCAATTCATAACATATTATGGTACATCGCTGATTGACTTCACCTCAGTTATTTATTTTAATACAGACATACAATAGTTTAGAATATAGTAGGAAAAATTATCATCAATAATATAATCACGAACAGGAAAATATTATTGTTTAATAAACAAACAAGTGATTGTCACCTGTTTGGCTTTAACTTAATAAAACCGAAATGGAAAAGCTTAGATTTATATGGGGATTATTATTTCTAGGCATGTTTGGACATAGACTAAGAATTGTGAAGCTATAAGATCGTTGCTCTGGTCAGCAATTATGAACGTGCCTTTTTTAAATTTTATCCTGAAAACTATTTATAGATCTTTTATATCCTTAATGACATAAAGGAAAATATCTTTTCTGGATGAAATGTGGTCTTAATCAAATGTTACTTAGATCTAAAAGTGCTTCTGTGTAGGTATCCTAATTTTACGACATAACACATGTCTATGCTGGATCTTTTGGTTGTTCGCAATTATATGTAAGTTTTTTAGTTAATCTCAAATCGATGACACACCTCGTGATGTCATCTTTTAATTTGTTGAACGTTGAAAATATATATCGGATATATTTTCATCTATGATTAAGAATATACGACGTAATTAGTAGTTTAAGCTTATTATTAACCACAAATAACCATAGCTAAATATTTAAGACCTCTATTAAAATTACGGATACTAACAGTAAACAACAATTTTTTTGTTTAAGTTTACACGGTTTACAGTTTGTGCTTAATGTTAGCTAAAATGTCAAAAGAAAATATTATAGTCCCTATTTCAATTGTTACTGTTTTACTTTATGTATAACTAGCGACCCGGCCCATCTCCGCCCTGGTGCAGCTAGACTTTTTTTTAAATATCCTATCGCTAATGTTCATCAGGGATAATGTAGAATTCTAAAAGTAAAATAATTGAAGTTATTTTACTTTTAGGTCGGTCTAGTAGTTTAGAATCTATTCAACACAAACAATCAAATCGTTTTTCTTTATAATTTTAGTACTTATAGAAATATAGATGAAATATCTAATACACAAGAGGCTTCGAGTTTAAGTCAATGTTTTAGCGAATCAGTAGTGTAAGAAAATGTTTGGATTCATTTGTAATTAACCTTATGAGATATATCTATGATATCCTGGGTTCTATATCGGTTTTATCTTATGAACACATGATTTAACCAAAACTGGCGTATTTGCCATTAAAGCTGAAAGCACGAAAATCTTTTCACAGCACGTAGGTATTCAATAAGAACAGAAGAAAAATTGGAATTCAATAGAAATAAATTCCATAAATTCTAAAACTCACAAGTTGTGACATACCAAGAAATCCAAAGTACGTAAGAGGCTGTTGCTGACTAATAGTTCTGCAAACAACTTCTCCAGTCATTATTTTTTATTTCGCAATAATTACTTGACATTCCGATACACAAGTATTATCTATACTTTCTTTTCCTCATACAAATGTAAATAATTACATAAAGATAAATCAACGTTAAACATATTGACGACCATTTGTTGAAGTAAAATAAAGTTTATATATCTTTAGAAAGCTTTATAACACGTAATAAATATGTTTTGAGCATATTAGGAAGCTAATGAATACATTATAAGCACATTTCCCAAACGTGTGTAATTTATTTACAAATGAGATTCCAAAAATAAATTCGCGTTTCCGGCCGCCGAAAATTTAGTGTCAGCGCCATCTATCAGTGAATAGACGCACCAAAGTTCAAGCTGCCAAACTGAGTTGAACGACCCCACGCCGAGGGCTTATCTGGTATTATGAAGCTCTTTATGACGCATCCTTGTTTTTTTTATTGTACTGGACGGAGGAAAACGAACGATTTACTTGGTGTTTTAATTACACGTATTGTTCCTTTTGTTTGGAATTCTTTGAATTAAATGACATTGGTTTTTATGCGATAACTAAGGAATAGGTGACACTGCAAACATTGCAATTTTTTTTAGAGTTGCATGATTACGGCTAATTTATTACTGATTATAATAGTGTGTGCACCTGCACTAGCGAAACGTGGTGAAATTAGGCCTAGCCTCCCAATATACTGGACAAGTGCAACGTGTTATAGCAGCGTATACGTATTGAAGAAGCAGTTTCTTCGTGGTGCGATAATTCTGCTGGCGTTCCTCAGGGCGGCGTTTTATCTCCTTTGCTCTTCGCATTATTTATTAATTCTATCTCCAACAACCTTATTTCTTCCTACCATCTCTATGCTGACGACCTACAATTATATTACCAAGCACCAGCTGACAGGGTGACGGAGGCCATATCTGCAATCAACAAAGATCTTGCACGTATAAACGATTGGAGTAAGATGCATGGCCTGAAAGACAACCCGGCAAAAACTCAAGTCATTGTTGTTAGGCAGCTCCAGGATGGTTTCCATGATTGATACCAATCTCATACCCACCGTGATATTTGATGGATGCATTATCCCTTATAGTGACAGAGTTAAGAACTTGGGTTTAATTTTGGACAAAACCTTATCCTGGGGTCCCCAACTGCAAGAACTCAGCCGCAAATTATTTGCAGCAGCGGGGTCTTTAAGAAGGCTACGGAACTTTTTGCCAATTCCCACGAAAGTTGCGCTTGTTCAGTCTCTTCTTTTTCCTCTCCTTGATTATGCTGATGCTAGCTATCTCGATCTCACCGAAGCCCAGTTTGAAAAACTTGAGCGACTTCAAAATTTTTGTATCCGGTTCATATTTGGACTTCGCAAATATGACCATGTGTCTGAATTTCGTAAAAAGCTCAAGTGGCTATCAATACGCCTTCGCCGAAATACTCGTATCCTATTCCTCTGATATACTATTCTTTTCCATTCCACTACTCCCCGTTACCTTAAAGAACGTTTTACTTTCCTCAGCAGCACACATGCAAGATCTCTTAGATCCTCAGAGAATTTGGTGTTAGCAATTCCCGAGCATAGCAGTACTTTCCTTAGCAAATCGTTTACCGTCCATGCTGCTCGCTTGTGGAATGAACTGCCATTATCTATTAGATTAGCCAAATCCCTCCCCATCTTCAAAAGGCTCCTTAGAGCACATTATCTATCACTTTAAATTTATTATTACTTTCATGTTTCCCCTAAATCAATATTTTATATTGTATTGTAGTTTATGTAGTATATTAAACGATATTTTTATTTTATGTAGTCTATGTATGTTTAATGAAATGTATATTTTAATTCCTCATATTTTGTACATATTACTTTCAATTATGATTAATATTTTCTTTCTTTTTTTACCTTTTTTTGTGACCACCCTATTCTTTGTAGCTTTTTTTTTCTTCAACCTAATCCATCTAATGGTTGTTTGGAAGAAATCGCGTTAAGCGATAAGACCGCCAATTGTCACCTTTATTTAAACGTGTTGTCATATATATATTTTATCTTATTACTGTATGTGGTGTTCAATAAAGAATTTATAAATAAATAAATAAATAAGATACAAACTAAAGTAAACCAAACATATAACATTAAAAAAATGCCACCAGAATTTATTGAAATGTATTTTAAGTTGCTACTTCCCGTATATACTTCAATTATTTATTTATTTAATTTGCATAACGCACATCAACAGTACACACTGTAATTACAAATAATTATCGCAGAGGGAAATAAGATAAAGAAAAGTCCCCTATCTAATCTATAATTGATAATTGATTACTTTTTAAATTTCTATTGATAGTCAATCACCACGCACAAAAACGGTAAACGAAAACATCGTGAGGAAATCTGCATACCATAGCGATTTATAAAAAAATCTATGGTATGTAAGTCCGCCAACCCATTAGGCCAGCGTGGTGGACTATATGGCCTAACTACTCTCAATCGTATTGTCGATTGTAGAAGAGGCCCGTGCCCTGCAGTGGGACGTATATAGGCTGACACACACACAGATTTTGTAATTTTGTTAATGTACATTTTTTACACGTCTATCCTATTTGTAAATCTAACAATTCCTGTTCATCCAAAGGTCGCCAGGAAAAAATCGCTCAGTGCGATATTATCACCCATTTTATTCATTTATTTGTTATATTTGATCACTATCTAAATTGAGATATGCAATAAAGTGTATAAATAGATAATTTAACTTATATATTAGGCTCAATTCATTTCTAATATTTTCTCTAACAAAGAAATATGTAAAAGTGCGCATGTCATTAATATGATTAGAAACCACACTCCCGTTGTCTCATAACCGCAAACATTTCAGAATTTCAATAAGGAAAATAAGTGAACATATTGTAATACGTGCGTGATGGCTTGTTGACAACGTACTACGCGATACGGTGGTCGCGGGTTCAAATCCCAAGTCAAAAGCACATCTAGGGCTTTTTGCAGCAATATGTATATTGATGTGATTGTTGATAGTGAATATAATACACTTTAATAATGAAAGAAAACATAGTCAGGAAACTTGCATATCATAAAGGTATACAAAAAAATTTATGGTATGTAATTATTATTGATAAATTTAATAACTTTAACTGTAAATAATTGAATTTCATTTAATTTGATTGTACGGATAGGAACTTTTCTATTCATTAACAGCCTGGAGTCAGTTTGTGCCCGAAATGGCTATAAGGTCGCCCCCTATCACACCGTGGGACGGAAAATACAAGACGAAATTTGGGTGTCCTGGCACCTCTGTTTATCCCTACTGGGAAACAGGCGTGAGTTTATGTATGTAGGAGCCTAATTATTGACCGACTTCAAAGGAGAAGGAATCAATTCGACGGTTATTTTTAATTTTATTTTATTGAGGAAAAATAAATAAATAAATAAATACACCCAACAGTCACATACATAGTCCTGACCCCACATTAAGATCAATTAAGTCTTGTGTCGTGGGTATCAGGAACCACGAGAGACTTTTCGGTCTCACAAACACCCAGACCCGAGACAAATACTTGTGGGCCTCACAAACATTTGTCTCGGTGCGGGGATCGAACCCGCGGCCTCTCGTTTCACAGGCGGCGTCTAACCAACTGTGCCACGGAGGCTGTCAAAACAAACAGTTGTACATTGTGTTTGAATAATTTTTCAATTTTATGTTTAAAAGTTGTAAACGCACAACCAACCACGTACTTCGCAGAATATTAATAAAAATTAACTTTCAGGAACGTGCGAGTAATTAGATATAAATATAAACAGTAGATATAAAACAAAGGAATAAAACAGTACATACTAGTAGACTGAACTTGAGTTTATTAATTTTGTTTACGAGTAATGACGATGACAACCGTTGGATGTAGTAAATTACTTGCTGTTGTTAAAAAGTCAGGACACCATATGACAGGCGTAGTTGTCATGCTGTCGAAAAATTCCAATGCCTGGGATTGGGATAGGTGGGATTCATATAGATTTTCAACAGAAACCTATAGGATCCGTAAAAATGTATTGTTCCGGTGTAGGAATTAAACCCCCGGCCGCAGACACCTTCTTTATCAATTCGATTATGAGCCTATCAATTTGAAAGTAATAAAAGGAAGAACTTCTCAAGTTTATCTTCATTGTGATATGAAATAAAAGCAGCGAATACATTGTAAAATAATTGGAAAATGTGCTACTATGATTCTATCCCAATAATATTGTTATTACGTGTGTGGGTTCGATTTCTCGGATGAATACATATATATGGCTTATTATTTATGTTTGCCTGTTGAAACTTATGCATGCACCCACAATGCAGACAGAGTTAGTATACGATCTAATATACTACGACGAATATGAATCAAATGACCAATACATTTCTTTTATAACATTATCTCTAATAATATATTATTTATAATAAATAATATTATATAATACGAACATAATATTACGAGAGCAATGTTTGTAGGGCCCACAAATATTTCTTTCGGTTCTGGGTGTTTGTCGACCGAAAAGTCACACAAGACTCGATCTTAGTGTGAGGTGACTGCCGACTATGTTGTGACTGTTGGGTTTTACTTACTTATATAATAGCATTAGGATACGACAGATTTTATACGATAAATAATTATACATGTGAATAATCTGTTCCTCAGATTTCAGCTTCGATTACGTGTTTAAACTTCTCTAACCACGGTCTATAACATTTTTGAAAGCTGCCTAAATTCCTGTCCAATTTTCATCTTTATTTTTCAAGATCAACATTATATGGTCTACAATAGTGTTGCTTATTTTATGAAGACAAAGCGTTTAATAAAGAAAAGCTTCTACCAACACAATATCATACGAACAATATTTACTGTCTATCTCGTCCATACATTTCGTAAGTGATCGATCATAAATCTACGTCCGAGGCGATTACGAAACGATTCAGCTTGATACGTAACGTTATCTTATAACGCAAAGCAAACATTTATATTATATTTATTACTCTTAAATAACAATAGTATATAAGAGATGAAATTAAATTATCAATGTTGTAATAGAAATGGTATATAATAAGGATATTATGGTTGAAATCGAAATTGTAATTGATTATAGCAGAAATCAACTTCGATATGTAACTAATATTTATGTTTATTTTATGAAGAAATAAATCTTTGTGTAGACATTTCATAGTATCATTGTATGTTTTATTGAGTAACAAATGGCATCGACACTCAGCGAACCGGCGTTACACATAACAACAAAGCAGAAAAAAAACAATAACGGGCAATCGGTTAATGTACGATTACCGCGACCGTAACTCACGTCTACGATAAAAAGAAATGACATAACGAGGGTCGATGACATGCTGTTTGTTAAACAGCGGCATCTAGTGGTGAAAATTGCCATTAATATTAAAATTTATTTAAATATGTTATTATACAATCGAATAATAAGAGATGTTTGTATTGTTACATCACTCTTAAAGTTGTGTTTAAATTAAAATATTTTAAAATAAGTAATTCAAAGCTTGTCACCGAAATAAATCCACTACTCACCGCTAGATGGCGTTGTCGGTTTTTCTTGTATTTAAATTTGGTAAGTAACAGTCCAACAAAACTAGTTATTGCGTAAAATAAAGTTGATTTCGTAACATTCTCGACTGTTATCTAATGAAACATATACACAGGCCCGCTCGTGTAAGGCGCGATCAATTAAAATTCTGACACTCCAAAACACAAGTGGTATCGGTACTTAGGTTTGTATGTGTGCTTGCTTATGCCGTAAATTGATTTCGATTCAACCAAGGGACCACTTGGTGTTTAAAAACCTTATGTTTAATTCATTGTTATAAAACAGTTTATACTTTATACCCGATGTTTAGTTTTTTTATTGGTATTCCTTGTTATAATAACAAATTGAATCCTTAAGTAACTAACTTTTTGTGGACAGTTTTGAAAAACTATTCCGGGGTTCGAGGGCAACAAAATTAGGTAGTGCTATATGCTGTTTTCGTGTTTAAGAAATACATTGGATATATTTAATTGCATACAAATTGTGAGATTATTTAAAAAAAACTTGAAACAAATGTATAATTTCTAACGCAAAAATATTCACGCTAGTCTATTCATTCATTTATAAAATGTTATTGCAATGATTATTAAAACAACCAAAATATCCTTTAAATTCACATATTTGTTTAAAACTGTGCATTGTTGACAATCCAGACAAAAGCAATAGTACATTTTGCCAAAAATGTTTATTTGAAATTACTCTGTGAGTGTGATAAACTTTTGCCAATGCGCACAACAGATAGTAGTCATATTGGTCCCCTTCCCAAATCCCGCTCCTGCCAAGGTCGAGGACATAAAGACCTCTTTATACCAAACAACTGACTCCAGATCCGTGCTTTGGACAATAATAATCTATTTGTCTGGTTTTCCCCTTGGGTTGCAAACTGGTTCATGTAGAATAACCACACGATCTGTAAGTTTTGTGAAATTCGCTGGAATTTTGATGCAGCGTCTAACTTTTAAGATTTCGCAGTGGACAAATATTTAAATGGATGTATTTACTGAATTTATGAATGTACAGAAGAAATAATAATGTTAGAATATTTCATTTGAATTATAAAACATAGGTTCAATGATGCTTGGGATTTTTTACCCAGACAAAGTGTGCAGAGAGAAGTTTCATGTCAATCTTATTGTATCTACAATGTCAATAAATAAATAAAAAGTTTGATGCTTTCACATAAAATGTGTTAATATAAATTAAGAAATCCCGACAACACAATAACTGCAAACGAATTGGCGCCACAACAAAGATAAGTTTAGATTATGTAACAATATATTAATCATGTAGTTTAATATTTAATTTTGAAAATCGATTATACAAATTAATATCTGCTCTTTTTTCTCAAAATTCTTTTATTTTAGTTTAATTGAGGAATACAACTCTATAGTAAATTTGGTATGTTTTAACAAATGGAAAAGTATTCTACGTGATTAGTTTTTCTTTGGGAAATCGCATCGTCTTATTCATAAGGTATGTCGCAGCGGTAGTGCATACTAATAAACGTTCTAGCCGCTTGTAGAAATGTATGATTACGCAAACGACTGCCACACTTACTCGACTTATGTCATACTGTACAAGCAACCGTTTATGCTTACGAACGCAAGTAATAGCGAGAATCGGATGTAATGTGAAAATAATCACTTTCTGTAAATAGAACAATTGATATTAGAATTTGTAAAAGCCATTGCTCTAGTTCTTGTTCTTGGTTCGTTTCGCTGATTGTGAAAAATATCATGATGTATTCTTTTTGAAACGTGATTTGTTTAGACGTGGCATGGACACGGATGGCTCTTATAATAAAAAAAAAGAAAACAAATATTTGTCTTTTGCATCGTATCAAATTATAACACCTCAAAAGTCTATTAAAAGCAATATTATCAAGTGTATTATCATCATTCATTTGTTTTTTGTTTACCAAAAATGACCTTGACAAAAACGTGATCGAAAATCAAAACTCCAGGCACAACTGTATTGCATAATTCCCTAAAACTGGGCCAGCAGGCTGACCCCGAGGTCCAAGGTTGCGGGGTCACCGGTCTAGCCCAAAATGTGCCGACCTCTGACCCACATACGGGACAAGTTTAAGGTCATTTAATATGTGCTTTTTGGGAATAGGTGGTCAGAAAGATCTTTCTGTATATTAAGGTATTTGATTACTGTAACGATTTTTTCGTTTTTAATATACCTCTATGAACTGAATTTGATAGTAATTAGAAATATATTCAATAAAACAAGGAATATTAATAAGGTTTTTTTCCTTCCTCTACATTGAGGAATTATCGCATGGCGACACAACAATAAATAAACAAGTTATTGTAGCAAAAACCACGTGTATTTTAAACCTAATATCTGTATCTGTATCAGCCCATATACGTCCCACTGCAGGGCACGGGCCTACTCTACAATCGAGAATACGATTGAGAGTGGTTAGGCCATATAGTCCACCACGCTGGCCTAGTGCGGGTTGGCGGACTTACATACCATAGAAATTCTTATGAATCCCTATGGTATGCAGGTTTCCTCACGATGTTTTCCTTCACCGTTTTAGTGCGTGGTGATTGACTATCAATACACACATGACTCCGAAAAGTCAGAGGTGTGCCCTGGGATTCGAACCCGCGACCACCGTGAACATGATGGCAGTCGCGTCTAGTCCGTTTACCAACAGGCCACCACGCACTTTAACCTAACCTAATATACCTATAGACTATTTAACGTTCTTGGTGAAGCAGTTAGACTACGGTATGATTACAAAGCTGAGGTCTCGGGTTCGAGTCCCAATGGAACTCACAAGACGAAACGTGGGTGTTCTGGTATCACTCCTGCCGGCCCTTTGTGGGAAAAATGCGTGAGTTTGTGTGTATGTAAAATTTTAAGATTAATCTAATAATCATTCATTTTGTACTGATTATTGTACTAGCGAATTAGAACTAGAATTGACAAATAATTTATATAATTTAACATGAGGTTTGATTTTATTTGGTGGTGACTAAAATGCATAGTTAAGTAAATGCTGTTACCATAGACTGGACTCAAACTGAATTCAAAAACCGTTCGAAAGTGAAAAACATTTAAAATAGGTTTTACAATGTCTATGAATAAGGCCGTTTGTAATTATCAAATTCTCCATTATTGTGTTTCAGTTCAATTTTCCACAAGTTTGAACAAAATGTGTTTTAATTGTTTTTCTGTCGTATCTGACAACAAAAGGGTGACCCAAATAGGAGCAAGGGGGGCCATTATTAAAGCTTTTTCATCGCCCCTCGTTATTTTGCCCCAACCCTTTCTAAATGAAACTAGCTGTGGTAGGTAGTAAATAGTTGGTATAAACTTATGTACATCTTTATACTGAATCAAGCTTTTTTGTATGAAACCCATACATTATATCCGCTTTTGGAAGCGACTTTTCAAAACTCGCACGTGTTCTATTATCTATTTCTATCTCTTTTCAAGTATTATGCTTTGAATAAGCGTGAGTGAGATAGACAATTTTTTTTCAAAATTTCCCTTCGTGATTTCGATATGCCTATGCTTTTCCAACAGATGACACAGTGCGATTATAATGTTAGGTTAATCAGACACCGTGTCACTGTGTTTCCTGCGTGTGTCGCGAAAATGTGTTAGTCTATCTATTACCAGGAACACGATTATCGCTCGTTATCTGTTTTCATTGTTTGTTTTGTTGTACATTGCGGTATTATTACGTGGAATGTATTCATTACATCATACGCACAAAGAGATGTATTGTTCCATTGCTTTCTTTAGCACTGAGTTGCGCCTTGATTCTACTTTTAATTCAATTTGAATTAAGAATTTGGTTGAAACTACATGGACTAGTAACAACATTATTTTCGACACTTTTTATATTATTTTATGTATCAATACTTTAGCATATACTATAATAGTATTGAAATTAATTGTTTGCAAAAACACGCTGTAGTATTTCTATAAACATATCTCTAAGAGCAATATTTGGGCAGTTCATTAAACCATACGTGCTTTGATATTTAAACGCTTTATTGCTTAGGGAATGGGGAAACAGTTATTTTTACTATTAAGGAAAACTTTGATAGTTAAAACATACCAGGAAAGTAACACTATAAACTAAATCAGTTTTATCGCTTTACAAAAATTTGTTATAAAGTTGTTTTAGTCCAAATTATCTTATATCTAAAACTTTAAAGAACTAAGTTTCCTTTTACGTTTATGCTGAGTTATATTATTGGAGATAATTTCTGTTGAAATAAAATATCGACATATTGAAACTTGGAGAAAGTCGAAATGTTTTTAAATAAAGCATACATTAAGAGTTTTTTAATAAACTGTATGTGTCCTTTCTCCCATTTTAATTAAGCAAATATGATGATGATGATGATGAAACCTACAATTTATTTATTTTTCTATACGACTTAATTTAAAGCACTTACACATTTGTAGCTTTCATTGCGTAATAAAATATATTATTTATATACTGATTTCCACCGTATGGAGTCGTAAAATCAAGATTTGCATATTTAAAACGGAATAATTACGAAAAAGTTAGTTATGACATGTCTTGTGGTTTCATGTTTATATTTTTATTATGCATCTAATTGCAATTTTATAGCCAGTAGTATAAATTACTAGTTGAATAACTTCTAATTAGCAAATCTTGTTTGTAATTCTCATAAGTGTACCAAATACAGCACTAAGCAGTTAGCATCACCTACTGTATACCGTTACCGATGTAAATTGACTCAATTTCACATGCAAATTTAAATTCACTCGTATTAAAACCGCGATATAATTGTAAAAATAGCAACGTTTAATCACATTATTAAAATAGCATAATAGCTGCTATTTAGATAACCGCTTCCGACTTTCCAGTTGCTGGCCGCAAATGTCGAATTAAAAACACAAACCTCCAATCAAATGACATTCCTTATTCAAATGAACACACACAACACACGGCACATGGGAAAACTGTTCACTTAACACAACACAATGCACTGGTCAATTTGAATTTCGAACGTTGGCATTCTAATTTCGAAAATGCGCGCCGAATTTGTAAGGACCCGCTCACGGCATACTGCAAGCGGGCCATCGGGGGTATAACTAGGAAATGAAGACAGCGGCAGAGCACACTGCCGCGAGGCCTGCGCACACCTCCACACACTAGTGTGCATACTCGAATGCGTTTTGACACATGTTCAGTTTATTTATAGGCCTATGCGTTGTACTCCAATACTTAGTGGCCTTAACTTATCCTCATAGCGTTAAATTCTATGTCAAACTTCAAAAATATATGAAGAAAGTTAGCTAAAAAAAATTGATGATTAAACATAATGAAACAAAGTAGCGGTAGGAGAAAAATGTTACGCGCCTACAACACCGTTATTACATAACAGTATGTAAGAGCGGGATGGCTGTAGCAGTGTGCGTGGGGTGGAAAGAGAAGGAATGATACACAGGAGTTGTGTAACGTAACACAGAGAAAGCTCCCACATGTACTTTCCTTGTACGTCGTCTTGGTGTGTGCGCGTCTTTACATTTTTTATGTGTATGACGAAAGGGCCTATGCGCATAGCACTGGTTTTTGAACAAGGATTCTATTTTTACAGAGATGGAATTCATTTTTGGACGCTCACACGGTGATCATAAGGTTCAAATTTATAAAGCGCCGATGCAGCTTTTCGTAAGAGTTCATTGACACGATGTTTGGCACGAGCCTCCGGCCTACGGATTTTTTTCGACGTTCGACGTTTGAAAAAGCCCACAAAAATGGCGCCATTTTCTCCAAACCGAAACTGGGGCACGGCTGGACGTTGGCAAAAGTATTTTTTCCATTCTTCCTCGAAGCACGAGGATAATGTATGTACGTACATGCAATTTGTCAAATGATTATTTCTTACGGTTTCGCACGCCGCGCCGGCAATGAGTCGTCGTTGCGAGAATTGACCGAAAATGAGGACACCAGTGGTAGATAATAAATCAATGCAGTCGTAAAAATGCGATGCTGCTATTCGATGATAGATGGCGCTGTTATTAAATTACCTTACTTCAGGAATGTTCGCAGGAATTACTTGAATAAGTCGTAAAGTTGAATGTACCTTTTTGTGTATTAATATAACAAACTATCTCAAAAATAATGTAAAGAATGGTAAAGGAATAAATTAACAACTAAAAACATACGTAGAATATAGAAAAATATAAGAGAAAAATATTAAATAAGTAAGCTAAACTTAGACCACATATTTAGATAACTAAAATGCAGAATCAATTGTTGCACATATAAAATCAATATTATGTTAAAATAATCAAAATAATTACGGAAAAGTAAAAATAAACTGAACTTTATCTCAAAATAGATGCTTTACTGTAAAATGACTATTGCATCACAGCGGAGGAAGTGAAATAACAGTCATAATATTTATATAGCCGTCTTCGTCACTCGGTATGTCGTCATCTCTATCGCACGCGGCGAGTTCCTCGTTACACTGGCGGAAGCGGGCGAAATATATCTCACTCTTTCGCTCGTAGCCGGCAGTGTATACGTCCGTCTCACTCGTGCAAGGCAACAGAGTGCGTTGACCTGTCCTTGTTATGGATGTGTGCAGCCTTGCTTTACAGTTATACGGGGTTTGCACGTGTGCGTCTAAAGTTAGGTGCGGTTTACACTACACGTTTCAGCATTAACGGAGAAATATATTTTTGTATCGAAAAATGTTTGACTTAATAATTTATGTCAGAAATGCTTAACAAACCAGTTTTGTGGCTGCGGTTGATGACAAAGCAATGGTCAGTCATGCTTACCTGTAACAAAAACAAAAAATATATTAGAAATTGTTGCATACATTTAGTATGATTAATATGAAATGATGTTAGTATGACTCAGCAATAAATTAGACTTGTAATTATATTTTAACCTTTTTGTATTAAAATCAAGGCGAAATGTGGGTGCACTGGCACCTCTGCCTACCCCTTCTGGGAAAAAGGCGTGAGTTTATGTATGTATGCTTTTTGTGTTAGACTACAAAATAGTTAAGGTTAACCTAGTTTTTTTGCAACGAATCGCGAGACGAGCAAGCCGTTCGCCTGAAGATAAGCGATACGACCGCTCATAAGCAGTAGCAAAATTCCACTGCTCTCGCCATCCTGAGACATAAGACGTTAAGTCTTAATATGTCTAGTAGTTACTCTGGCTACAATGTCCTTCAATCCGAAACACCACAGTGCATTTACACTGCCATTTCACGGGAGAAGTAGACATTGCGGTGGTACCCAACCAGATGGCCCCTCACATTTGAGAGACCTTCCACCAGTACAAAATAGTGTTACAAAATAGTTACCACCCAAAACTCTTGTCAGTTGTAAAGTATTAAATATTTATGGTACTTTTAGAATATTACATATTAAAAAAATTCATACCCGCCGCTTGTATTGATAATTGATTATCTTCACTATTGATGGTGATAATATTTCAAATACATATTTTACTTGTTCATAAATCGTAAGCAGATGGGTAGTTACGTCATTACGTCGGCTTTAATATCCAGTGCCGTTTGTTGTAACAGTAGAGAAAAGAGAGATTCAAAAAGGTTAGTTCTGAAGAAATCTAATCAACTTCTACTTTAAGCTTATAAGTATAATGTTTAACAAATCTATACAATATTTAACATTAACACATTACTTTATTTGTTTATTTTAGGCATTTAATTGATTACTTTTCTGGTATACGCTAGTGACTTGATACACATCTGGGGGCGCGGCCGAGCCCCCTCCAAGTCGAGTTATAGGCCGTAACATCCTTTTCTCCAAGCAATTCAGACCATTTTCAACCCCCTATAACTTCGTTGTGGCTAAAGCATGAAGCCTGAATTTTCAGTTACTAAGCAGGCATTGTGTAAACACGATATATTTAAAATTTAATTCAATTTGAACCAGGAGTGTAAGAATTGTAACTAGTCAAACTTTCTTAATTTTGTCACTCACTGACTGACCGATCATCAAAAGTCTAAGGCACTTCTAGCAGACATAGAACCTTCAAATTTAGTATATAATTAGTGTTTAGTGTCTAAAGTAAGGGAAAATTCAAACATTTCATAATTTGTGTCTAGTTTTCTAGATAGACCAACTGCGTGAATAACTTTGTAATCCCATATACATAAATGTATAGGCGGCAGCATTATGTATAAATTGTACGATACATTATGTTTTCATGCGATGGCCAAGTCGATCCATTTATTTAAAACGAAAGAATTTTTGATATTGATATGGTAATAACTAACGTAATAACTTTATATAGAAGGTCCCTTAAGGACTAAATAAATTAATCGACTTGGTATTAGATGCATCTCACAACTTTTTGCGGTAGAAAACCTGAGCTGCTAGACTTGGAATTTTTTTACAGGATGTTTTTGATGGGATTAAATATCCTACAGCTTCATTTAACTTATAAATAATGAAAATAAAACGGACGGTAATAAGCTTTCATTCCTGTGTAAAACAAGAACTCATTTTACTTTGTTACCTATACTATATACCTAAAAACACCGCAGCTCAAATAGTGTGAATACGTCCGAAAGCATTTTTAACGTGGCACGTTTGTGTACGGAACCCGGCGCAATCGACATAAACATGGAAACGGCCTAACAGCGTATATAAAAAAAGTTGCGTCAGAGTCCATAAAAAATGTCTGCTAGCCGTCAACGCGTTACATCACTGCGCTACAGTGCGCGAGTGTGCGTCACACGTGCGCTGTTCACGTGTGTGACGTGTGTGTGTGTGTGTGTGTGTATGTGTGTGTGTGCGCACTACACCGGAGTGTGTGTGTGCGCGCTGCATGTGTGCCCAGCCTAATCTTTTGTGGAATGCGGGTTTCATACTTCTAATGAGTACTTTTTTAAAAGCGCTGAAAAGGGGAAATTCTTTGACTGGTGGCGCTTTCAATTTTCCTCCATTTTTGTAGGTTAAATTTTGCAAACGAGATGGATTTATGCGGGGTTCCGCTGAGATGTGTATCTTCGCGTTATTACACATGCCGGCTGTTAGGCCGTCATTAAAATTTGGACGTGTTTTAATTGAGATCACATGTAAAATGTGTAATTATGTATGCGTACCTCCGCAAACCGTTTTTTTGGACTTGAATTTTTGGATGCAAATAGTACTACTTTTTTTTTCTAGTTACAAGTTTCTTGTGTTATCTAAAAATAATAAATTGTTTTACTTATCCTTGCCTAATGCTATAGCTTAATAAGATATTTTTACCTCTAAATATTTGATTAAATAATAATTAATCATATTTGATAATCAGAAGAAATTAATGATGACTATTTAACATCAACCTTTATTTATAATTTCAATACATGACAATATTTAAATAACAACAATCTAATACAAGTAATCGCTAACTATTTGAAGTAGTTAATCAGGTTGTTTGTAATACGAGATTAATTACAGCTTTACTGTCGAAGTTTGTAACGTTTCCGCTTGGCAGCAAGGCTGTCGAAGATATTGAACCTCGTTGGTTTACTTCCGCTGATAATTCCAGTCTCTTTGTTAAAACTAAAAATATTCTAATGTATACAAAATTGTCATATATTAACCTGTCATTACATACTTACTGTTATCGGAGCAAAATTTTATAATATTCTTCCAGTATAGCAAAAATATTTAATTACTAAATATGTATATTGTATATATCATACGGTCCGCCCCGTGACCACGAAAGCTGTGAAGTAATCGAAACGTCAGGAAGTCAAAAGATGTCAAAAAACCCAAATCCGCGATAAAATCCGTAAATAATAGTTTTATTTCAATATACCATACTGGTAGACACTGGGTAAGTAACATACGCCCGAATACTGGAACGCCATTCAAATAATAAGTTGCACTTAACAGCGCAAGGCCCACTTAGCCAGTACATTTAATCGGGATTAACGTAGTTAAGCGCAACTTATATTTGATTTGCGTTCCAGTATTCGGGCGTTAGTTTAATATTACGTATCCAAAATCAAATTTGAAACTGTATGTATGTGTACAGCCTCAGTGGCGCAGTTTGTTGGACGCCGCCTGTGAAACGAGAGGCCGCGGGTTTGATCGCCATGTCTAGACAATTAATGTTTGTGCGATCAACAGATATTTCTTCCGAGTCGGGGGTTTTCGAGACCGAAAAGTCTCTTGTAGTTCCCGATACCCACGAGTCACGACACAAGACTTAATTGATGTAAGTATTTGGTGTGTTTATTTATAGGACTTACTTAAATGACTAACGATACATATTATTAGTAAGAAATAGCACGTCGTTTTATACAAGACTTATTTAAGAGAGGCTAAATACCATAAGATCAAGAAAACTGATACTCTAAGTAATGTTGATTCATACAGCAACAATATATCCAGCGACTGTGCATTTAATCTTTTAATATTGTTAACATTAATCAGTTTATAGTAAATTAAATTAGCGGCCGTATCTCCTATTGGTTGGTTTGTTTCGTCTCTCTGTGTAGCAACATGCGTTTGACAAATGTTTTATCCAATGTATTTGAAGTAATTACAAAGATTTGTGTCATACCAATCAAACCTATCCCTTAAATTAAACACTGCAATGGAACATACTTCCAACATGTTCACGATGGTCGCGGGTTCAAATTCCAGAGCGCACCTCTGATTTTTCGGAATCATGTGTATCAGTATGAAGAAGGAAAACATCGTGAGGAAATCTGCTTTTTAATCCATGGTGTTATTTGGTTTTAATAATATCCATAGGCGTTCGTATCGCTTGCATTTTCATAAATGGAAATTTTAAAAAAATGTGTATTTAAATTGAATCTTCGTGTATTTAGATTGAATCTTCATCACGTGATTTATTACTTTAGGTTACCAGTACAAATATCATCTGTTACGATGCACCAATGCCCTCTAAACCCATATAATATCAAGGCCGGGCCATTTTCCTTATATAAAAATACATAATGATCTGGGGTCGCGGTTCCTAGACGTGACTGAGTCACTGTGCGCAATTATTGCACAAGTCACTTATTTGCATGTATAGATGAGTTGGCGTAGGTCAGTATCGCATAGTACTGGGCGTAGTCGGCTGTCGGAAGTTGGAGATAGTCAGTTGGCATAGTTTAGTCGCGAACCGATTTAATAATAAACTTTTTTTTTCTAAGGAATTGAATTCAAAACCTAGATGGGTTCAGAGCTTTTTTTGCAATGAATGACGAGACGAGCCTGTCGTCCGCCTGATGGTACGCGATACGACCTCGCATAAACAGTAGCAAAACCAAACACCTTGAATTACTAAGCAATGCCTGGCCACTGCGCTCGCCATCCTGAGACATAAGGTGTTAAGTCTCAATATGTGCAGAAGTTATGGTTACAATGTCCTTCAATCCGAAACAAAACAGTGCGCTTACTCTGCTGTTTGGCGGGAGAAAGGGGTATTGCGTTAGTACATACCCAGGAGGCCTATCACATATGAGAGACCTGCCAGTAGTAAAAACCCAAAAGTAGTATTGATTTATTACTAGAGTTGAGATCGGATTCATCGTGGAACACACAAGGCAAAACGACAGTGTCTCACCATCACCTCTGCCTACCCATTCGGAAAGGCTTGAGTTTATGTATGTATGGGATTTTTGGTTTTATAGGATTTTTATTGTATAGGAAAAGTGGATATATGAGAGAAACAAAGTACCACTCCGATAATCCGACTCATTTGTATAGTAGCTTTAATAAGGTACCAATTTATGTAAAAAACGTCTGGCAATCATTTTATAAGCAATTAATAACAGTACAAGAATTGAAAGAGCAAAATAGATTCAAAGGATTTCAGTACCTATATAGCCCACTGGGATAAGGCGAGATTATGAATTATGTAAGGGAGAAAATCCAGTAGGTCATTAGTGCATGTTTAAATAAATTATGGATTAAGATTCAGTGTGTTTTGTTTTAAGTAGTTGGTAATTATTCTGTGAGAGATGTCTCGAGTTGCTTTATGTGAACGGAGAAGTACAAATTATATTTAACTTCGTAGTAAATTATATCACATTTTATTATAAAAAACGCTTTTTTGAACGTTCTTTGAAACATCAAATTCGCAATTACATATTATCGAAACGTTTTGTACTACTGACACGAAACCTTGTGTTTCTCAGCCTATCGTCGTCCAATGCTGAACGTAGGCCTTCACAAGTAAGCACAAACCACCCCGGTCTTGAACAGTCCTGTACATCATTTGAAAATGGAACATAAATAATTTTATGTATCCATAAAAGGTTTCTCTATTACCAGGTTCGCGAGGCAGTCCTATATATCATTTGAAAATGGAATGAAAATAATTTATTGTTTAAAATGATTCTTTATTGCCAAGAAGAGAAAAAAAAATGTTTCTTTATTATGCGGTTCAAGAGGCAGGGCAACTATAATTTGAAAATGGAACGTAAATAATTGAAATCCATAAAATGTTCCACCCGGTTCGATGGTCAATTTTCACCATAGAAGGACGGGCTAGAAACTTTAATTTTAACAAACATTGTCATGTCCACTTATCGTCTTTTTAAACACGCATTAAGTATATATTTATACGAAAAGCAAGTGTCAGTAAGTTATGTAACGCAGGGCCTTGGCGTTACGTACTACCTACCACCAGCCAAACTAGTTGTTTTGATGATTGCTCATTCTATTCGAGTTTCTGTTGGACACGACGGCAATCGTAATCTTGAAGTTTTGTTATCAGGTGCAGCTTATAGTATAAAAGGCACTATATTCATAGTTACCAGGGGAATTGTTTCTAATAAGAGGATGATTAGAAGTAAAAATTAATTTAATTTTCAATTATGAACGTGTTTGCTACTTCGTGAAATTATCGTGAATATCAGAAAATACAGAAGGGAAGAGAAGTAAATGGGAATAATTTTTAATTTCACTTTGATTAAATATATCTCAATTATCAACATTACCTATAATATTAATTGCAATTTAAAATCTGATATAATATTTAAAATACAAACTAATTTTATTTTCCAAATTAATAACATATTTTCATCTATTTCTCATACCCTTGGCGGTCCTACACCATGAAAACCAAGTCAAACAATAAAATATACAAACTAGAATCATCCATATTAATATTCCAGACAAGACCTAGGTCTCAAGACCTAGTACTTAAACAAGCACTAAATTGCCCATCAACATACTAGGCTATTTTACGGCGCCTCGAAACACACAGAAATTGGTCAATGTCGTATTTCTAATGTTTTATTGTAAACATGATTTACTTCAAATTATAAGCAATATACCGTAAATGTAAATGTAAATAACAATTACTGTACTATAAAAGTTCAGAGTATAATAAAATAAAATAATGTTATTTTATTATCAGCAAGCAATAACGACAAAATAAATATTATATCTATCTCTGTCTAAAATATGTCTGTATAAAATATGTCTAATATATTCCTAAAGAAATAATCAACGTACAAGAAAAAACTCCAGAATTACAAATACAAAACAAAACAAAAAATGTTTCGCGTAATAACCTACTAGCGACATCTATTGTACATTTTCCGAAACCAACATTAAAATTTCAGGTTTCGAATACTCGCTTTATTGTCTTCTATGGCAAAATGTGAAATACAAAAAAGGTTGCATACTTCACTAAGATTATACATTCTCTCTGCGAATATTTGCAGTGTGCAAGCGCGGCGCACACAAAAAACTTTTTTTTCCCACCACCCGTAATCACGAGACGATGAGTTGGTGTCGCGTGGCGTCCCAACCTATCTGTGTGTGAGTGCATCCGTGTGACCCACTTACGAACGCGTTCGGCAATCCTCGGCGGTTTCCGCCGCGCGAACATATGCTGCGGCAGCCATCTTAAATTATATAGAGCCAGTTTATTTTGACACTTGTGAGAGATTTAATCATTTGTAAATATAGTTCAAGTTAAGGTGGCAGTAGTCGGCGTACGCTGGTTGTTACGTAAAAAATAGTAAATGTTTACTAGATGATTGTTTTCGCCGACATTATCTGTCGGTTTTGTCATCGTGTGTGAGATAAACAATATTTACTTCCTAAGGGCTCGTGCGGTGTGATTTCAATTAAGATTTAATTAGGTTCAGATTATTTTAAAGTAACGTACGGACTTAGAGTATATTATATAGATACTCTAAGCGTACGGAACAACGACAGTTAGAAATATTTGTAAACATTCCTTTTCCATTAAGTATCGAATATTGTTATCCTTAAACAACCTATTTACTTTTAAGCTGAATATTGATGAGCTTTGATCGTCTAATTTTTATTGTTGTCGATTGCCATTTTCTATATTGTTGCAATGGATTTAATTCTTTAAGCAGATTTTATGCAGCTTTCACAATAGACGGTTTAATATAAGTTCCTTATTTTTCAATATCGTCACCTACGAGAAGAAAACAATAAATAAGAAGCACAGCATTGCATCAAGTCCTTGAAATCATTACATTTATTTTATCAAACTAAAACCGTGACTAAAATAATAAAACTTTTTTTAAAAGCCTCTTTGCAAGAACAGCTATTAATAAAACCGTTATATAATAATAATGGTTATTGGAATATCGCATAACAGAGTCGCGTGTATGACTTCCGTAATGTCGAATTTGAATGTTTTTTTCTCACACACATTCGGCCACTTTCACCCATTCGAAAGTTGTCTTATGATGTGCGCGTGGTCTTGTCTATGCTTAATTTTGTTCCGAAAATAGCGTTACGAAATTTGTGGTTTTTAAGCGCAATTTTGGTAATTTTATGTTTGGGAATTCCCTCAGATCTTATCAATCCATTATCGTCAACATGTACTCGAACTTTCTTTAAAAAATATATTTTATTTATTCCTTCATCTGAATCGTTAAAATTATAATTTACGACTGTTACCCAGAGTCGTTTATAGACTGATAAATGTTGTGTTAATAAAATCCATATCTAAATCAAACTATCATTCCGCTTTTAGAACTAGTAATACTTACATTTTAGAGGTACTACCAAACAACTAATAATATTCTAAAAGAATTTAAAAACAACTGTAGCCCTGAATTTCCAGACTCTTTTGGATGTTCTAGCCAACCATAATAACCCAATTGATATTAAGTGATTACTGATGCCCAAATTGATCTACAAAACTTCGCTTGTAGTTTACATTTCCGACCTGCCAAAATAGGGGACGAAAAGAGTTTGAGCCTCTGGCAATCTCCCTTAATTTCCATATTTAAATTTTTATGTGTACTATTTTTTCATTTGAGGTTTGTTCGGACGCTTTCTAAAGTGTATATACACATAATACACAAAGTTATTTTTCCAATCATCAAAAGCTTACAGTTATGATGTAGCTTTTAAATGTAATTATTTCCACAATACAGTTAATGAAGAGACATAGTTAATTACTCTAATTCGACACATTAGCGGATTTGCAATTTCAAACAATTATTTTCTGCAATTCAACGCGTTATCTTAGCTATCTGTGACGGGTTCGCACGCACTAAACAGGTTTGCCACTCGCTTGATTTGTGAAAAAATATGTATTTACGGTGAATAATTTTTTTGGCTTGCTAACCACTCTCAATCGTACTTTCGACTGTAGAGTAGGCCCGTGCCCTGCAGTGGGACGTATATGGGCTGAAACAATACAATACAATACTCATATTAATTCAGAACCACAATTTACACACCTTGGCAAAAGATTTAGCTGAATATCTTAAGAACAGTTGCTGAGGTTAGACCTCAATCTACATTTTCTTAGTCAATTAACGTTAAAAAATCTCTATAAAAAACAATAGAATCCCTTTCATATAACTACAGGATTTAGTGAAGAACCACACGAAACTCAGAACAAAAAAACAACAATGTATTCCAGTGTCAAAAATTCAAACCCACACATCGACAACCCTACAGACGTGGTACAAAATTGGAGAGTAGCCGAAAACACTTTCACCCAGTTAGATAACGGTGATAAGTAATGCGATTGTGATGAAACTGGCCGTGTGAAAGGCGCTGCGTGGGCGGCCGACCTTACACCGGCTTTATCTACGAGAAAGTATGTTTTGGTAAGGATTGACAGAAATGTTTAGAATGCCACATGTTGAATGAAAAAGAAAATTATGCTAATTGCTATTTCGTTATTTGAGATCATAGACATAAATAAAAAGCTAAAAATATCGATAATAACGCTGAATTCAGTTGATAGTCACTGCAATATGGCTGACAAGTGAGAAGTTGCAAAAGGTATTTACGACAACCAATAAATTACACAACGTAAGCAAAGCTGCGCCTATTATAATATCGCAAAATAAAATAAAAAATCACCAGTTATTTTAATTTAAGAATAGTTCCGTTTCATGCAACCATGAATATTTGAATCAATACATATTTTTCAGGTATTCGACCAGTATTTTGTTTTTGTAACTATATTTCACGATACGCATCTGACACTGGCAAGTCTTGCAGTGGAGCCATTTATTATAAAGTTTTCAATTTCCTTTAATAAAAAAATCGAACAAGGAAATTAAAAACTCATACAAATTCTTGTTCGTAATAATGCAATGCTAATGAGATTAGCTCAATTTGCGTATTTATATATGAAACGTCCACTAAGAATTCGGCGAAAGTTACATGTATGGAAATTAATGTATTGGTTAATATTGATGGTATTAGAGAAATATATTGTTAACTATAGTATTATATTGGTGATAGGATCGCTCACTATCACATCGTAGTACGGAAAGTGCAAGGCGAAACGTAGGTATCCTAATTGCACCTCTGGCTTCCTCTTCTGGGAAAAAGGCGTGAATTTATAAATGTATGTAAAGTATAAGATTTCTGTCTGAAGTAACAAGTAAAAAAATGTTCCTATACGGTTGTTATAATGTATCCAGTTTTTAAAGCTCTACCAATATGGAACTTCGTATTCATGGAAAATCGTCGTGAAGAATTTGGGATCTATACTATCCTGACAGTGCAATGAAAGAAGAGAATCCACAGGTGAAAGATCTTTATAGCTCGGGTGAATATAGTGCAAACCGATATTATGTTCTGGCCTATGTAAAACACTTGATACATAATTCAAGATAATTGTTAGCGTATCCAAAATCTCACACTCATGAAAAGACTTACCAATAGTCTAACTAATATTTTTATGAAAAACAATAGTATTTTATGAAAAACTCATGTATAAAGACAGCTAAAATTAAAATGGCTTTGATTATATGATAATAATCATCGGCAATCAGCAGGTACCGGGTCCTTCACCGGCTTAGCTCACGCGATTACCCAAGTACGAGATGAGTTGTGGGAACGAAACTGTTTGTTCGACACCTTATATTGTATTCGAAGTGATTCGATTTTTAAAGTTTTGTAAACAGAACTTCATAATGTGATTTATAGATAACAATAATATATTTAAAAAAATATTTTTAGGTTCTTTGGGCAAGATGAACTTTGCTAATGTGCCAGTATCAAGTTTTTTTTAAGCTGAACTATGACTGGCTGGAATGTTTACTTTCTATTAATTTTGAAAACAATAACATTCGTTCTAAATACTTACCTGATTGAGTTCAAATTTGTAACATCACTACATAGTATATAACAAAGTCGCTTTCTCTGTCCCTATGTCCTTTTGTATGCTTAAGTCTTTAAAACTACGCAAACGGATTTTGATGCGGTTTTTTTAATAGATAGAGTGATTCAAGAGGAAGGTTTATGTGTATAATACGTGCATATTATTGTAGAGAAATCTATATGCACCCGGGCGAAGCTGGGCCGGGCCGCTAGTAGATAATAAATGGGGTAACATTTTAAATTGGCATTCTATGTTCTTTTTTTTATTAACGTTTATCTTTGATTTCGAATCAGGAATAATTGACTGACCGCAGCAGTTGTTACATGGATTCTACTTAAGCAAAAATTGTCCCTTAATTTTCAAATTATTTCCCTATATTTAGTGTTTTGTACCATTATCAAGTTGTGATCAATAAACGCACGTTGAAAATCACGTTACATCGGGTGTGAGGCGTATACATATATTCATATTTGGCCGAGGCTGGCCGCGCACGCGACTGCAAGCGTGATGCTCTTTGTCTGTGATACTTCAATCAAGGTAATGTACTGAAAATCAAAATATTAGCACGCATATTTGCTTGAACACACAAGGCGAAATGTGGGTGTACTGGTAAGAATTCTACCTACCCCCTCTGGGATATAGGCGTGAGATTATGTATGTCATGTTAGCTGAGTGGACCAATTAATTACTGAATGTGTTTTTTCATAATTTTCTCATTACTAAAACTATTGCAAATTCTCTAGGACCGATCCGGAATTTCAAAGCTCGATGCGGTTCGGAGGTATAACTTTGTTTTTATATATTCACCCTTTAGTTCACCAGCTTGAGTAAGTCCATACATGTGTATGGATAATGGACTATAATAATAAGATATTCTTATCCGCCTGGTCGCCAAACATCTTTAACCACTGAACAACCGGTCATAAATAAATAAAAATAAGAAATTAATATTAATAATACCATAAAAAATATTTTGCTCATAGAATAAGTGCTATGTGTATTGACTTGTCATGAGAGCCCTTTAATTGAATACATGCCCAATAAATACATTTCATTTAATTTCATAGAGACCGCAAGTGTGCTACATTTCGATTTCGAATAAATCTACACCCAACAGTCACCTACATAGTTCTGACCTCATTCTAAGATCGAGTCTTGCGTCGTGGTTATCGGAAACTACGAGAGACTTTTCTGTCTCATAAACACCCAGACCCGAAACAAACAAATAATCACACAATCATTTATCTCGGTGCGGGGATCGAACCTACAGCCTGTCGCTTCACTGCCGGCGTCTAACCAACTCCGCCAGGACGTCCGTATAATATGACAAAAAGATATAATTTTTCGTATGAGGTGCAGTGTAGTTAAACGGCATAAGTCTTTTATTATCTTTATAAGTCATAAAACCATGCTTTAGAATTATTCCTTTAAGATCTTCATCTGCGGTAAAAGGGAAGTTCATTGAACAAAATATCATAAGTATACTGTAGGAAAAACATGTAGATTTTATCAACACAACTAATATGGAAGAACACTAGTTAGGTCAACAAACCTTGACTACAATGGAAGCCATATGGCAGTAAAAATAATAACACCTGACACATCACGCTTGGCACTACAAGAATAGGCAGAAATCTATAGGTATATCAGCATTTTAGGGAATACAGGGATGGAAATGTCAATATGTTTCAAAATTCAAAAACGTATAAATATTAAAAGCCCTTATGTAATTTACAACTAGACTGACAGAGTTTTGATTCCACCATGATGTTTTCCAACTGAACCTATAATTTACGTACTTGTGGCAGATAAGGAAAATAATCCTTAACTATATGTAGAATTGACATAAATTCGCGATAATCAACAGCCAGGCTTGGTCATAGCTCCAAAAACAAAGGCTTTATATTCCGTTGCTTAACATAAGCTTCACCCAATTATATTCGAAGAAACCCCTTGAACCTCCCTCCTAGAAGACTCGATAAGAAATTCAGTAGTCATTTTTTACAATTAATATTTAAGTCCATATCAGAAGCTGAGTCGAATCAAAATCTCCGCCGTACAATTAAAAACTTACAATTGACAATTATTTAACATTATGTTGACATTACAAGAATGGTAGCCAAAAATAGCTGTCAGTCGGCCATATTTCTTTTCGAAATGCCAATGCAATTATCGATTTCATAAAAGTTGTGTAAAACAAGTTCTAAATGAATCTGAAGTGGAATGAAATGTCGCATTTGTATCCTTAGGGCGATTACTGGTTAGGTAATATTTTTATTTTTATATGACAAGTCATGCAAAAGCCTTACATGACAAAAATCCTAACAAAAAGTACGTAATTTTTGATGGAATAACAACTTTTGACTGAATATTTGCATATAAAATTGGACCGCGGATTCAATCTTAGTATCGGGAAAAATTGTGCCAATGAAAACTTACACATATGCTTTACTGATTTTTTAAAATGTTATTATTATAGCGCTGTTTCAAGTCAAGACAAATATATGACCACGTTCCAAAATTATAGTTCAGGATAATATTATATTGTATCTTTATAACAGTTGTAAGACATTTTACGTTAAAACGTACGAGTTAGGTAATGCCTTATAAGGCAGATGTGGCTGATGTTTGATACAGCCTTATTATGCGCACTCCAAGGCTGCGCAGGCGCACGCAAGCCGATTACGTCACGCGCGCAACGCATTTGAATTTCGAATATTAGGAAGGAATATGCGTTTAGACGGTTAGCTATTTGTGAAGGATTTAATTTGATTTAGCTATGCTCCCCTGGTAGCTTGGGAAGTTAAAGGTCAACCAAATTAACCAAATATTATTATATTAACCAAAACAAGGTCCTTTTTTATTCTAGACATATCTGCAACACCCCCTTGCTCTTTTTCTTAACGTAATATGACTTTTGATATTAATAGTGGATTTAATAGTTGGTCAGTGAGGTCAATCGTTTTTAGATAATAACTTTTCATTTACCTGTTGACAATGCAGGTTAATTAAATTCTTTACTAAATTATGAAATATGGTTATAAAGGCTAAATATGTTTTTTCCATCATGTTAAATTTTTGTGCAGAAAATTATTATAAAGCTTTATGCGTTATATACATAATGGAACTATGAACAACTATAACTTCATAACATTTACAGTAATCAAAGGTTTTTTTTATATTAGTCAGCCGAGATTCCCTTGTGAATCACGTTCAAAGTCCGTTATTACCCGAGATGGAATTTCAATTTGTATTTATATTCTAAAGCAACACATAGTCAGATGTAAATAATATCAGTGTGGTTTCTAATCGCGATAACGAACTATGATTAGTAATTATTTTCCTTCGACAGCACGATTCCTAAGTACTTTAACCCTTTAATAATGTCATAAAAGGCAATATTCCAATTAGGTATAAAAAGGTCAATAAAACCAGCAACGTTGAATCCTTGAGAAACTTAACCCGTCTCCCAAAGAAATAGAAAATAATCCCCCGATAAAATATGAGCGATTAATTCAAACTTTTTAATAATGCAAATAAGTGGATAAGCGACTTTAAGATTTAATCTATCACCAGAGAATATATTAACTCGGAGAGCATGTACGTCATCGCTTTCCCTTGAATATGACTATGTTGCAACAAGGAAAATTGTTTGTCGTGCTGTAACATCGGCATAACAACGCACTATGCGTAGAAAGTTATGACATATCGCTTTTTGTATTATCAACTCCTTTCTCCGCGTTTTTAGAGAATGTAATAAATTCAAACCTCTTTCGAAAATTTAGAATCAATCATTCAATGTGTCACAATATCTTGAACTCTAATTTAAAATAAAGTCGAAATGTGAAAAGATAAAAATGCTAAATGGATTAATTTTAATAAATAATTCATCACTGATATACTAAATTGCAGATGTTTAACTGTTTTTCTTCTTAAAACGCATATTAAATCTAATGCTAGTTTATTTCCAATAGCACAAGAGCAATCGTTTCAACCTACAAAGCCTACCAAAAGACTCGAAATAAGAGCCAAAAGCGATTTCCATGCCGCTCTCGCCGAATACAAGTAGCAAACACAGAAGTTTTACATGCGAGCTGTACCTCGTCGAGCCCTTATTGCGCAAGCGGTGCGCGTTGCTTTTTGTTTGCGTTCGCACTTCGTATCTGCCGTTCGGTTACGTCACTAGCTCAGATAGTACGAGCCGGCTGCTACCTGCACGCCACATATATACTATATGTATAAACATGCTGCGTTCCTTACGCTATGATGGTTTTCGACAATAGATATTTGAGAAAAAAAATGCCTTGTTGGTTATAGCTTTAGACAAGTTGCATACACCGCAAAATAGTGACAAAATCACTCTTTGGAAATAGACGGGTATCATACCGTTACTATCCGATACAACTATTAAGTAATATCGTTTTGTCCCTTATAAGCCTAACTCTATGTCAATAAACTTTTTGTTACTGGCCAGAATGTTATTTTGTACACCAGGTTCATTTTTAAAGACTTCCATTTTCAAATTCAATTTGAATAGTGATTCATTATAATTTCAGTCAGGTGGTACATAATATTACAGCTATTGCTATAATTTTGATAGGCTATTCGCATTTAGAAGGGGAACGTAAAGTGCTTGTTCACCTGTCTAATGATACGGCAAACGCCACACTCCAAGGGTTATCTATTATATCAGGTTAGATAAAAACACTTGGATTCAAAGGGAACGTTGCAATAGGCGTGACAATGTACGAATGACATTTATAGAACCGAATGGCATATAGGTTTATGTTGTATACAGTTATCTATGGTTTGCGCTGTGCTATAAAAGGTCTGCACCAAAAATTAATTGTTCTTGAAATTGTTATTGTTTTATGGTAAATATTAATATTGACCGTGACACTTTCGAAGATTTTTGGTATTTAACACTTCTAAAATAAAATACGTTACTGATAGTTTTTTTTTTATATGATCAACTTATTGTAATCATAATTGCTCTTTACAGAGAAAAAGATAATGTAGATTGCAACTTAATCTAAATAGGTGTAGTAACAGCCGATCTTAAGTTATGATCTGACAAAAAGAATACAAAAAAAAAACACAATGCCAATGGTTGCTTTAAAATATAGGCACGAAAAATAAAATAATAATATAATGTCGACGCCTTCAACTTGTACATAATAAGAAAAACTCCAAATTCGAAATTCAAATTTCGAAATTTCGCGATAGGACGGACGCCCGGTGCGTTGTCTCAATTAAAACTATATACGTCATCGAGTACAATCAAATTTGATGCTTATTACCCTAGAATTAGGGTTGTTTTCAGCTCGTCAGACACGACGGCGTCAAGCCAACTCAAAAGTGTGTCACAGAGTTGAACAGCCACGCAAGGCCGGTCTATCTATGAATGCGCGGACAAAACCGCCAATGTGCACCCGACGAGCGCGACGACAAGATATCGTGTAATTAAAATCGTAGCTCGTCAAATTTCGGGAGAGCCGCGTGCAGGAAGACAATACTTATTTAAGGGGATCTTGATTAATTTGTCATAGTGCTGTAGTGAGCAAAAATAGATGACATTTTCACAGTTTTACTATTTGACGGCTTTTGTTCGGCTTGTGCGGTTAAAACAGCGAATGTTTATTTAGTATTACATGCCATCTAAAGTATAGTTAGGAGAAGCAATTGCAGAGAGAAACGTGGTTATAAATATTAATCTTGAGTTAGCACATATACTTGCTGAAGCTGAGAAACCGAACCAAAAACTGTTTAAACCAAATATACGTTGGAGTATTTACTAAGTTATTCTAGGATTTGACTATGGAAGTGCAGTGTATACGGCCTTGGCTGTCATATTTCCTTATAATAATTTAAATGTTATTTTTAAAACATTTGCATTAATATTAGGAATTATATACTGGGTATCTCAAGACTGCTACCGAAAACGAAGCCGGATGGTAGTTTTAGTGACTGCAAACACAATGCAACTAAAAATTTCGCAAAGAAACACGACAATAATTTTTTATGATTTTTTTAATATCGTCATTTTTGGGAGGTAAAACCATAGTTTTTGCTAAAATAATAATTTAAACTCTTTTATGCCTTAGATTATTTATAAATTAAAGGGTATACACAATTATTTTAGGAAAAAATATATTTAAAATGGTCATATGGTCATATGGTATAACCAAATATGGTCACAGGAAAAAAATAACAAAAAAAATTGTCGCTTTTTTTTTGCAACTTTTTCTGTTGCATTGTGTCTGAAGTCTGTCTACCACCCGGCTTCGTTTTCGGTAGCAGTCTTGATATACCCTGTATATTGTATACATAATTCATCCACTGTAGGCAATATATTATGTTCACAATAATAGAGATAACGAATAAATAATTTTCTAGAATTTCCCATGCCAATTTTATTATGATGTCGATGACCTTCGAGACGCGGCCGGCACCGCAGTAGTTAATAAATTAAAGATCCGATTTTTTCTATACATATCTCTATTGTTTTGTGTAGACCCAGTAATTCCCAACTCTTCATTTGCATTAATGGGATTATTTACTAAGGGTGATGTATAATCCCACTACATCTCACGGAAAAACAAGTACAACAGTAGAGTCACACTGAATAATTGACATAAATAAGTTGCCTAAATCAGATTAGTTTGATTATTAGTTTTCAATCTTAGTGGCGCAGGTTATGAAGCCGGCTGTGGAACCAAATTTTGCCCCTTAGAGAAAAAAGTCCGTGAGACACAAATAAAATTGCTATCGGAGTTAAAAAGCTATTGCAGTTTCTGATACATCCTATAGTAAATACCACGAATTCAAATATACAATTCGGTATGTTGTTGCTCTGTTGCTGTACTCTATCGGCTGCGTTAAAACTTAAACGGCAAAAACAATTAGTTGACACTGCCAAAGAGAAATTCAACCTTCCGCCGAATGTCGAAACAGTATCGGAGTCGCTTTTACATTTTCGCAACATCCCTTCAAGGTAATAGTGATTTTGTTCGACGCGTAGACATTTTTTTTCACGTTTGATAACCGAAACGGGGTCATTATCGCTCCTTGGACTATTGTTTGGCGAAAATCTAATTATATTTACTGTGGCGTAATCAGTATAATAGACACCTTTAAATTAGTGAAGGCGGACTTTAAGGTACCTACAGAGTTCTTATTCAGTGGCTTCAATCAATTAATGTTTGATATTATGTGATTAGCCTAATGAATTACTGGAAGTGTGGGAATAAGAATCTTGTTACGCCAATCCTGCATTGTTGTGGGGTTAAATTACGAGGGCGATTAATATATAAATAATGCCCAACAGTCACATACATAGTCCTGACCCCACACTAAGATCGAGTCTTGTGTCGTGGGTATAAGAAACTACGAGAGACTTTTCGGTCTCAGAAACACCCAGACCCGAAATAAATATTTGTGAGCCGCCCAAACATTTATCTCGGTGCAGGCATCGAACCCGCGGCCTCTCGTTTCACATGCGGCGTCTAACCACCTTCGCCACTGAGGCTGTCAGATCATGTAGTATTGATACATTGGCAAACAATAGATAAAAATTTAATATCTGTGGCCGCTGTTTTTGATAGATACTGGCTACTTCTATCGCTACCTTTCACACTGTTCTCTAACAACCACAGATAGATCAATCCAGCAATTCCACGGTGCATCCAGCCCTGTTCATTCCATTACAGAATTCGTAATTATATCGAGCGGCCTATTCTTAACCCGGGAACCAGGACGTATTCTAATTCCGAAATATTGCCCTACATTCCTGACATTAAGGCTGCATCTGACGACTTTGAATTTAACTGGTGATAGGTCTTTCTTAAGAGAGAGACCGCCTGGGGAGGTACCATCGAAATGTCTATTTCTCCCGCCAAATAGCAGTGGAAAGCACTGTTGTGTTCCTGTTTGGAGGACATTGCAGCCAGAGTAAGAAATAAGACTTAAAATTTATGTATCAGGATGGCGAGCGCAGTGCAATCGTATCGCTCACCATGAGGCGAATGAATAGTCATTAATAGGGATTTAAAAAAAAAATATTTATCCCGCCAAACAGCAGTGTAAACCACTGTTGTGTTCCGGTTTTGAAGGACTTTGTAGCCAGAGGTAACTGGACATATTGAGACATGACCTGTTTACTCGTTTGGCGGGCATATAAAAAAAAGATAACTGTGAAATGATTGGGGTTTGTTCCACGCAGTGCACAAGTTTTTTGATTGAAAAGTGATTGTTTTGCGAGCTACAATAATTTTCAGTTAGCACACGACCTATAGTAGGGAAGAACCCTTCAATTAAGAGAAATATAGGGTTCACCTCATACCTACTGACATAGTGCAAATTCACAGCACATATTCAATTATTAAAAGAACTCTCAGCTACACAGATTATCACAGTATTTTCCTTCACAGTAAAAGTCAACAATGAATACCATAGAGTACAACTAAAAATAAATAATTCATCTACAATAGCTGTTATCAGTGGACAGCCTAGTTCTCGTGATAGCGTTGATTTAATGCCTAAATACGGACTTTGTTACCGCAGATAGCATGTTTAGAATTGCACAGCCATTGTTTCAATGTACTTAGAAGCGTGTTTTGTAGTCAAATGATTTATACCGTAAAAGCCGAGAGTATTCCGCTGAGTATTCTTATAAATATGAATTTTATTAAATAAATAAATAAAATAAATAAATAAATAAATAAATAATTTATATTTATTAATTTATTTTTTGTGTAATTTAATTGTAGGCATTGAATTCAAAATATCATGAGAAGTGTTACAATCACTTTGTCATTATTAATTACTTTATTTTAAAGCCTTGGCGGGAGTTTAGCTTCAGTGCAATAGGATGATATTCGTACCTAGAAACAACTCGAAGCCGGTTAAATAGTCATAAAAAACTGATGTGAGCCAACTATTCATTGACATAACATTCCATTTTCAAATATTTAAAAATTCTCTAAACAGCACAGATAATAAATATAAAGCTACAATACACCCAATTTCATATGCCTCCCCTCCCCCGCGTCTAATGTAGACGGTCGTGCATGACGTCATGGCACGGCCGCGGCCGCGTGCGCTCGCGAACACGCACGCACACGCACGCACGCGCCGGCCTACGTGCGCAGACTGCTACTAGCTCACTGGAATTAGGTAAGGGAAAATAGGCGATCTAGAAATTACCTAACCTTTATTGCATACCAGGCACTATTTTTCTAGTGTTATAATATTACAATTATTTTTTGTGTCAGCAATGTATCTATGTTGTGTCTTCATTAAGTAGCACAATCTTAGTTTGTATTAATAAATTAATTTATTAATAATTAATTTATCACAATGTTTGCGCTGAAACAAAAATATAATTGCATTAGTGAACTCTTTCATATTCCAAAGCCCATGTTAATATGACCGTAATCTGTAAGTTAATAAAATAGCATAATTAGATGAGAAACTAGGATGAAACTGAAACGATTCATGATGATATAAGTAACCTGAAAAGGGACGTCTTGCTGAGATAAAAGTATGTAAACAAAATATGATGTGATTTTCAAAATAAACTCAAAAGCTTATTAAGAGGACTCAATCTGGAAATCAAATCGAAACCCCACAGCTAATGGCGCGTAAGTAAGAGCGACAAAACTACTGCTGCAACTAAACCATTGTGGCGGATATTATGATAACTAATAACTTTAACCTTACATGTCATATAAGACGCGAAAGTTAGTTATGGTATCACCACAAAGTTCACTATGCTCCCATATAAACTGACATCATTTTGTGCATGATATAGGTACTCCTTCGTAACAAAGGAATATAATAAGCTTATAAACAAATAAAAAAATATTTGACCGAGACATACGTACAAAGTTTAATAATGACAAGTGACTGGCAAATATAATATTAAACGGTCATTTATCGTTAGTAACAGCAAATGATTTAGGACATGTTCATAAAAAGGTGCTGCTACATTACACTCGATTACTATACACACAATAAAATTTATTTGAAGGTAGATGAATAAGAACATATAATATTTGAATTAAGAACGATTCGAATCCCGAATTTGAATTGTTTAAGTTATTTTTAAATTTCGACACACCCCAATTCGATTGTGAATCCTCGCCAATCGCAACAACTGCGTTGCCCTGCAGGATTGCTTCACGCATGAGCGACAATGACACGCATGTTAGTCTAGTCTAGTATTTGAGTACAAACGCAGCATGGACTCACGCACACAGCCCTCGCCATTATCATATCACCCGCTACCAGTACGAGCGTACCTGAGCATGTACCACGCATACGCATATATTACCAAGCTTGTAGCACACGCGAAGGGTTTTGATACTTTAGTAAATTTCAATTTTACTTTTTCATCTAACAAGTAAACGTAAGGGATTTACATGAACTTCACTTAATTTGAATGCAAGAAATTAGATTTCGGTTTATTAAATATTATCATATAACAGAAAAGTTGTGAGTTTCTTCTCATCTTTTTACTTAAATTTTAAATTGTGTAAATGAAACGTGCAACTATGTACCAGGGGCGTGCACTCCTTGTAGGCAGAAATGCAGTGCTTTACTTGCCATTCAAAGATATTTTATTATAACGTTCGTACGTTTTAGATGACTTTAATTTATAGTAAATAAATGAATAAACAAAATATAATAACTTAAAAACGCCTAATATTTTATAAATAGCACCTATTTGCAATCACGCAAACATTATGGTTGCCACGCGAAAAGCAAGAGGCGCTGCAAAGCAAATTAATGTACCTAATCAACCAAGTCATGCCGCCGCGTCCCGCATTACATTTGTTTGTATGTTTGTAGTAATTTTGGTGTCCGTGCACAGTCGCAAACGCACACACCCATGAATATTTGAATATTGACAGCCTCCGTAGCGCAGTTGGTTAGACGCCGCCTGTGAAACGAGAGGCCGCGGGTTCGATCCCCGCACCGAGAGAAATGTTTGTGCGGCCCACAAATATTTCTTCCGGGTCTGGGTGTTTGTGAGACCGAAAAGTCTCTCGTAGTTCCTGATACCCACGACACAAGGCTCGATCTTAGTGTGGGGTCAGGACTATGTATGTGACTGTTGGGTGTATTTATTATTATTATATTGAAAGCCGCGACTCCTGCGGCAGGCCTCGGGAGTTCGGCAGTTGTCGGGAGTAATCGTAAATGTTCGTTGTCTATAATCCGAGTAAAATTAATAGGCTGGAATCTAATAAATCACCTATGCACATTATGCATTTTTGGTTAGTAAGGTTTTATTTGTTTAAATAGAAATTTTTTGTGTTTCGCGGGGGGCATTTTGCTTTTTTTATGAGTTTTTGCATTGTTTACTATTTTATACTAGTGTTTGTAAAAAAAAAATAGATTTTTTAACGGATTTTTCATTTTAACATTTGAAAGTGTGTACATTTAACAGTTTATTACTAAGTTTCGATATTAATTGTAGTCATTTGCTTTTACTAGTGTGTTTGTTTATTTTTTTAAATGTTATTTGATTGCGAGGTTTGTGTTAAAATATCATATATATAATATGTATGTTTATCAAATGAATGAATGAGGTGGCCGAAATCTGGCGTTTATTTACATCGGGATAGGTATAGTAATCTCAACTAACCGGAACCTTGAATATGTGAAAATTGAAAGCTGACTAGGTGAGTTCTTTTTATTTTACTTATTAGAATTTCTTCCGCCGCGACGATCGATCGCTGTTTTGTCTGCGTTGCCGTAGATTCTACGAAAACGAAAAAAAAAACGAAAAAACTATAAAAGAAAAAGTTTTTGTGACCGAGTACTCCGCCGCATACCCAGTGTCATAATCCTGTGCACGCCGCTGCTATGTACCTTTGCTAGCAATTTCAATAGCTACTTAAATATTATTTAAATACCACGTATGATTTTAACTATTATTTTATTGAAACGTATCGTCCAATCTGATAATTGTGTTTAGTTAAACAAGATTATAACAAGAAGCGTATGTACATATAATTTTATTACTAGCAGTAAATTATCCCTTTGACTGTCATAAGCGCCGCCTACTGACCTTGATTCAAAAATAACCCCTATTTCAATAACGTTAGGTTGCTTTTTTGCTTGAAATCGATGAGCCGTATTAATAATAGACCCTATTTCAATGACATTAGGTTGCTTATTGCTTGAAATCCGAAGGAACCGTGTTCCGGTTCCGACGGTTGAGGGGTTATAAGAAAATCATAACATGTGTGTAACTTGACTGAAACGGTCTGGTTCGTACACGTTCTAGATTGTTTTAATGGCTCTTAAAACAAGTCACTTAGAGAACAAATTATAATTGATAAACAATTTAAGAAGTATAAACAATGGTTTTAAATATTAATCCAATCATCAAGTAATTTTGACATAATCATAGCTTTAATAAATTCAGTGCTAAATAGCTGAGAACGGTAAATTTTGAAGACGTGGTGTTTAAAAAAAGGAGGTATGTTTAAGATTTTTTCGAAGCGATTCCTCTCCTCAAATATAATGACTTGACTAATTGACGATTCATGAGAGATTGTTAAATAAACACTATATGAATTAAGTATTTCTAATATTATTCCATTTGAAAGCGCTGTTACGTCACATTTGATATCCAGTTTTACATATTTTTAAATGTCATCAATTTAGTCCCGTTATTTGTAGTTGATTTAATAAGAATCACATGAACTGCAGCGATCATATTAATAGAATAAGGAACTTCACCATTTGTAACAAAACTTGCTTAGTTTATCGGACTTCGTTCGGGGTAAAATGTAGGTCAAATATTACGTTGCTATTCCCGGATTAAACTTTGATGTCATTGAACCGAATTTAGTATTTAACAACAAAAATAAAACTGCACATAACATATTCGTCCAATACCTAAAAGTAAAAACTCAAAAAGACAAAACTAAAAAACACAAATAACGTTGAATTTTAAGTAAAAACTGCATCCTAATCATTAAAATGTCGTGATGCAAAGTACCAAGACGAGTGAGTCGGCACGCGTCGACGAGCGCTATATGGGTCTTGGCCAGGCAACTTTTTCTTGCACACTTAGTACTAACGGCAAGCTGTCATACGCTCATGTTATCCTGGTGCATTTCATATGTTACTACGGCAATTAACTGTGAGAAATTATAATAATCAATTGATTTGTCCAGTAACTTGATCAGGTGTTTTACTGTAATAAATACATCAAAAAATAAATAAGGTTTGCGTTTAATACTTAATACATAATTTTAGATGTCAAAGTTCCGTTTAGGCTGTATCTATAATTTTTGTCAGCCTAAGCACAATGTCCTTGATTAAAATAATAGCGAGTACAAACGTATTCTTAAAAAAACATTGAAATTTAACATCATGGCCAGCACTTATCTTTGTCGCAATATCCCATGACGGATTGAAATAAATCAAATAATACTGCCTTCTGCGCTCACCGTTTTCCTCAACAAAGTAAGGACCTTCGGAAATCTTTGGTGAAAAGTAGAGATTAATTAAACTGTAGATTTGAAGTGACCGATTTTTGTAAAAAGTTAATTTTAATTTGCTTAGTTTTAAGTAGATGGGCACAACTAATTTCAAGTAATGTATATGTTTGACAGCCTCCGTGGCGCAGTTGGTTAGGTGCCGCCTGTGAAACGAGAGGCCGCGGGTTCGATCCCCGCACCGAGAGAAATGTTTGTGCTGCCCACAAATATTTCTTCCGGGTCTGGGTGTTTGTGAGACCGAAAAGTCTCTCGTAGTTCCTGATACCCACGACACAAGACTCGATCTTAGTGTGGGCCGTGGGGTCAGGACTATGTATGTGACTGTTGGGTGTTATTTATTTATTTATTTTATATTATTATAAAAATAATTCAGTTTTCGTATCAGTATTTTCATACAGTAATTTACGAATTAATTTTTCATTGAGTACTGCACAATAATGTATGGATAATCGTAAAAAACTACCAGGTAAAGTATATTAATTTACGACAGACATTATGAAGTGTATAATATTGATGTTCGTATTACAAGAAGTAAATATGTTAATGTTTTCATTAACTGGCTTTTTGCAGTAAAATAACATTTGGTATTACTTAGACAAGCATTTCATTAAATAATTTAATACCTATTTATTGCTTAAAACGCATCAGATATCGAATTACCGATGACTAATATTATTTCTGTAATAATGTGTGTGATTCGCATTATTTTGTGTTGTCAACTGCGTAATTGTGATTTTTGAATATGCAGATTAAAATTTTCCACTCACAAAATGTATTTAGACGTAAGTAGTTAATTTTAATTTTGACAAAATAATAGGTATGACATAACATTTAAGAAATAAAATATCGATGATGCAGATTGGAGGATCAAACACGCATACATTTTATTTGTCTGAGCCTGGGTGTGACACATATTTACAATAAAGAATGAATTCTAGTATTGATCAATGTTAATGAACGATTATCTTTGTTATTAAAAAGATTTTATATTATTTAACGGTTAATTCTTTATATAATGGTAGGATTCTTTCACGCAGCAATCAACAATTTCTGTATTAAGCAACATAACGGTTCGCAAAAATACTGCTAAAATTATAATCCACTCGCTCAACTTTTTTAATTCCGAAAAAAAGGGCGCTAAACCGGCCCCGTCCATTCAGCCAAATAATAAAAAGTGTTGATAAAGAACTATGGAAACTGGTCGTGTTTACCACTACGTGTTGTTACGCAACCAGAACGTGTTTAAAAAAGAAACCAGACTTTGTACCGTAGCTTTCTTAATGGCGGCGTACGAAATGGCATAATATGTCCTTTATAATTCGGCATAATAAAACGCGATTGTTGTGTGAAAGTACGAAATGTCAATTAAAAAATCCCGCAGGCTGTTCTTTTTTTGAATTTCGCTTCCGTTATTGAAAATTTTACATTTGACATTACGGAACACTTTTACCAGCAAAGTTCAAGTGGTAATATTCACAAAATTACTTTCACATTACAGGCAAAAATATTACGTAACAATGTGAAATAAAATGTTTAAAAAGTGAATAGTGATTGTGCTCTTTAATATATTAGAGAAAGTTTTTGAACTCCTATAACCTATTACCGATAACAAATGTATAATAGCAATGTATTTTGGTAATAAATAACAATGTTTAAAAATAGTTAAATTAAATATATGTGGCAAAAAAAAACAACTTATTATATCATGTGTCCTTTTCGTTTCATTGTAAACGCGATAGCTTAACAAGAGAGACTGTTACCGAATTTTAATTGGCCACTTTCATCGCGCAACTTTCGATTGCGTAACTTTGAAACGGAATGAGAAACAATTATGTATATATTAATACACCGGAAAAGATGCGCTCACTTTCTACGGATTTTTAACAATATTTTTTATTATATGTGCTCACGCAATAGTCTTATTTCCGTGTTTTCTTTTCTCATCTCTGACCAAATCTTAAGATATTTTCTTAGTAAGCTTCACACTTCTAACTTCAAATTGATCCGTTTGCGAGTAAAAAATAGTGTACATATCGTTTTTTCATACTTGATTGATTTATACTTGATTCTTCTAACAATAATATAATAAGTAATTTTAAATGGAACAAAATATATTTTTGGTTATTTTTGTACACGTGTTTCGTAGAAAAAACCTTATTTACATGAAAAATACTGTTCGTTTTAAATTAGATTTGATTTAAAAAATTACATTAAGGTCCTTAAAAAGTTACATTAAACATATTCTACAATTCGACAGAAAGTCATTAAGAAAATTAAGGGCACCATTTTTTTAATTTATAATTCAACCAAATCTAAAGTTTAATATTATTTTGATACATTCGTAACGAATTTAAAATGTCTTATTATAATATCATTTCCATGCTGCCCACTCTTATTTTACATAACACAGTTTACTTTCTAAAAGGTGTTTAATTGCTTTTTAATTTATTTAATGTTTATTATTAGGCTAAAGAATTGAATATATTTTAAATCGTGTTTTTAAATTTATTTTATCTAAAAATATAACTTTTCTTTTTTACGTTCTGTAACGTGTGTTCTTAAAAAGAAAACATTACTCTCACATTTTTAAACCTTAATGTCTGCGGATTGAGTCACGAGGTATCAAAATAATAATATATAACCGTAAAGAGAATACCTGTAGAATACAAAACAGGTATATAATAGATATTTAAGTCGGCACGACGCATAGACACGACCTACTACAAAACAAATCTAATTATAGAGACAGTAAGACATACGACGCCGATACGAAATCAAGCAAAAGAATTATGAATTGGATGGTTGGACAGATCGAAATGTAATGTGCCAACCTATTAAAAAACACGCTTTAGTATGTAATAGAATGCTGCGAGGGCTAGCTTTTCTAATTTATTTTTTTTAAACGAATAAACGCGATTTTCTGAATATTCCATGCCTATAGAATTTAAAGTGCTATTTTATTGGCTCGACAAAGAGCAATACTCTATTTCTCGTCTGTCGACACAGTTATGCCTGAACCCGAAACGCGACACGCTTGAGTGGGTCTCTATATTGGGTTTTCAACCATTATGTGCAGTAGTCTCTATCCGGTGGAATAGGAATATTGCTCCAGGATACTTCTAATATTTATAATGGTTTAATAAATCAAAAGGTACAGGACATAAGCTGCTCTCAAGCAATTTATATTTTTACTTTGATTTTAAAAGAATCAACCTACACTGCAAAGATTTAAAAGAAAAAAGTAAAGGTATAAAACGAATAATAACAGATTATGTCATCGCATTTATACGCAATGTTTTTTCAGTGGATTTTTATTCTTGCAATTAGCCTGATGATTTAAAAGCCACTGTGTTCAGATTTAAGGCAATAAGTCAGTGTAAAGAGTTTTTTCTCAACTTTTTGGTCCACTGACCCCGTATCGTTTTTTTTTTGTTTGTAAAGGGTTGTCACGGTTATATAAGTAACTTTATTTTGAATAAAACGGAGCTAAAAAGTTTAGCAGGTCTGTGAAAATGATAATTTCTCACTATTTTCCCAATTAACTGTAGTAGAAAGATATCCTTATAAAATTAATCATAATCGATTTAAAGATTTGCGTTTTTATTTTCTTTATTTATTTTATGTCCGCGACATGAAAATTGTACAAATTGAAAAGCCATTATACAAATTGGAGTCAGATGCAATAATTATTTAATTGCAGAGCGCGTTTGAGCGTCGGAAAGTGCAGTCTCGTCTTATCTTTAGTTAATTCGATCAGCGTATTAATTAATTTAGTATCCTTTTCATATCCTATTTACGTGTGAAGCTATCCTTGTACCCATGAAACTGAATGGTTAGATAGTAATATATATTTTTGCGGGGCAGAAATAAAATAGATATAACAAGCAGAGTAATCGATTTGTCTATTATAAAACCATACTACATTGGCAGTAAAACTTTGCGTTACTGCAAATTAACTACCACAAATCACTCTTGTATTTTACGGTAAAAAGTAGGACTATAGGCAGTTTTCTCACTACTATTTAAAACGGGGTGGTACCAATATTATGAGGTACTTTTAATTCTGAGAATTAAACGCTATAAAAGGGTTGGTAATTGTATTGTGAAGTACTACTAAAACTGAACTTCTTTGGCATTTCAAGTCCTCTAACCCGCACCAGGTTAGAGTGGTCAATTCTGTTTTCCTAATGGTAGAGAAGACTCGTACCCTGCCGTGGGACGTATAGGGATTGGATTTGTATTCTAGAGCTGATGTCTGAATCTAGCAACTGGAAGTACTAGGTATAGTGTGGAGGCGGTCTGCGGCGTGCACGTGACAATCATGAAATTACCTTTAATGCTCCCACCTGAAGTGTGCGGCTGTTGGGTCTGCTGCACGTTGCTCTGCTCCAGCTTGCTGCTCACCGAGTTCCACATATCGAACATGTTCAGCATGTTGGACCCCGCGGGACCAACTCTACGCTCGCCGGTGCATCACATTCGCCTTCACGCACACACTCGCACATCCATCTTCGTATCTGCTATATGCACAAGTGTCAAAATTGTTCGTTCGTATAAAAGTCTTAAGGCTACGCACTGATCCCCGGTTATATTTTTGTAATAATTATTCAATAATATTGCATTTGTTATAAATATTCATCTACATAATATAAACTTTCTCAAATGTTCAACTAATGTAAATACGCTATATTCTCCTACGTACTGTTTAAATATCAGTCTAAGATTTCGTTTCGTAAGGTTGGGTTTTGTTCGGGAAGTAGTACATTGTGGGTTGCTATTTGTGAATTATCTTTAACTATTCCTCTGTGATTATATTGCGTATAAATTTCGGTATAATGTGATATATTTCGACTATTGTCTGGTTATATTTCATACAAAATGGTCCGTCATCAATCTGTACTGTATGTGATTGTTGTAAAATGTTCCGTAAATCCGTTTTTTCCTCTTCATAGTTCGTTCACGCGTCGATTATGCCACTCGTCGCCTTCGCCGACCGCACGGTTACAGATGCGAATACGAACACGAGAACGCGAACGCGACACTGCATTATCATATTTGGGATTCTCGAATTCGGTATACGCGACCCGGGTGCGTTTCTCTGAGCGGTATGAGTTATTGCGTCGTATTTTTAGAATCCTCTATGTCGCGTTCTCGCATGCACTGAAGTGCAGTTGCATCGGTTTCAGCTTCAGTTTCATGGGGGGGGGGGGGGGTCCGGCGCGGGGCGGGGTCGGAAGTGGCAGCGCGCAGTGCGCAGGCTCGGAATCGATCCCGCGTGCCCACCGAGGTATCCTAAAACACTACTTTTCTTCGCTATGTGGGTATGCGAGCATGGCAGCGGTTGTCTATGGCGTAGATATGTAGAGGCGCCAGTCTATTATGTCATTCACTTTGATGTTGCTGTGGGTACTTTGTTGCTATGCTGTATGGAAACTGCGGGCGGTGTGCAGTGTGCAGCGGCAGTACCTTTGTTGTTCCACATACGTATTTTATTGTCCTACTAACGTTGTATTTCTAAAAACCATTCTCATTTATCAACGGGTTTCTTGCATATTAGTGCAATTAAACGGAGCAGTCTGTGAGTTATATAATATTGCAATAGAGAGTGGAGCAAGCAATTGTTTAATACTGGTAATCGCTTAAGTATTGCGAGTGCATTATCTAGATCATTTGAATGTTAATATGGAAATTAATTTATTGATTTGGATCTCTGAAAATTATATATTATAGTCTTCGATAATAAGAACAATGGACTTGTACTATACACATCTATAATCTTAATAATTAAAGCTTTTGTTACTGCATTTTTAAATAACTATGACTACATACATACATACATAAACTCACGCCTTTTTCCCAGAAGGGGTAGGCAGAGGTGCTAGGGCACCCACATTTCGCCTTGTATGTTCCGTCCCACAATGTGATAGGTGACGAACCTATCGCCATATCGGGCACAAATTCCTGACTCTGGGCTGATAATGAATAGAAAAATCCAATATCACTTTGCCCAACCCGGGATTCGAACCCGAGACCTCAGCTTTGTAACCGTACCGGAGTACAACTACGCCACCGAGGCAGTCATAACTATGACTAACAGACACAAATTGCACATGTATTGTACATGACAATCCTTAGTTACAGTGTAGGTACAGTTAATGAAATAAGATAATACTTGTTTCGTATTTTCTTTGTTTAATAACGACCTAAAAAAATTTAAATTTAAATATGCTCTTGTACAGTTAAAAATTTAACTTATTTACTGTGGTTAACTGTTGTGAATGTTAAATTAGAAAGCTCTATCTAGTTTGCGGTTTATTTGAGTCTATTTTGTTTTCTCATAATGAATACTTAATGTTTAATTATTTTTTTTGACATTCAGGTGCCTTTTGTGAGCAATAAAGGAAAAATGAATAGAATATTTGTCACCTTTTATGATATATATTCGATTTTCATATTACGTGTGAAACAATACCAATTTACATTATAATCCTCTAATTGAATCTTCCTGGTCCCAGATTCATAAGTAGTATAATAGAAAGAATAGCTCGACCTAGTTATCATACAGAGGACTCAACAGCACACTCCAAGAATAAATCTTTGAATGCGACATTTAATACAATCATTAAATCAAATTAATCTTAACTAAGAAACCAATATGCGTAAATAATGTTTAATCCAAATCCAGACACCCGAAATATAAAGACACTAACAGACTAAATCGACGCCGACAATTACAAATGAAGGAAGAAACGCATGGTTAATGACACCGCGAGACAGATGCGAAGCCGAAAGCGCGGAAATTCGTCGAAAACATTAACGAACGCATGTGCATTCCTCGCCGACGCACTGCATTACGTAATTCGGACGAATTAGCCGCCAGTCTTCGTACGAATTGTATGGACCGGCCAGTTGCGGAATGCGTATGCGAAATTATGAATTGCGTATACGAATTTTGGCAATGACGATGCTTAGAATTGTCACGACAGTTTTATTATAATTTTGATTGTACAACTGAGTTGGAATTGTATAGTGTTATAGTTTGTTATCTAAAACATAAACACAGTTTTGGCAAAATTAACATAGATAAAATAAAAGTTCTTTCTTACAAAAATAATAAGATAAATAAGTGCGTCTTATTAGATAACCTAAAAATAAAGTCAACAAACTTAATTTAGGTCGATGCGGCGAATTTGATGATAACGCGATACAAAAACTGTTACAATGTTCTGCCTATCTTCGTTAATAATTGCGATAATTTTGGCAATTTTTTTATAGTATGCAAACAACCTAGTAATTCATCTTATTGTATCATCATCATCATCATATCAGCCACAGGAAGTCCACTGCTGAACATAGGCCTCCCCCAAGGATCTCCACAATGACCTGTTGGAAGCGGCCTGCATCCAGCGACTTCCTGCGACCTTAGTCAGATCGTCCGTCCACCTTGTAGGCGGGCGTCCGACATTTCGCTTGCCTGTACGTGGCCTCCACTCGAGAACCTTTCGGCCCCAACGGCCATCGGTTCTACGAGCTATGTGCCCGGCCCACTGCCACTTCAACTTGCCAATCCTATGGGCTATGTCGGTAACCTTGGTTCTCCTACGGATCTCCTCATTTCTGATTCGATCTCGTAGGGAAACTCCGAGCATAGCCCGCTCCATAGCTCGTTGAGTGACTTTGAGCTTCCTAATAAGGCCCATAGTGAGAGGCCACGTCTCGGTGCCGTAAGTCATCACTGGCAACACACAACTATCGAAGACTTTCGATTTTAGGCACTGAGGTATTTTGTACGAAAAGACGTCGTGAAGTTTCCCGAACGCTGTCCAACCGAGTTGGATTCGACGATTGACCTCTCTCTCGAAGTTGGACCTGCCTAACCGGACCACTTGTCCTAAATAGACATATTCGTCTACAACTTCGAGAGTCGAGCCCCCAACTCCAATGGGGGTGGGCACAACATGGATATTCGACATAATCTTCGTTTTATCCATGTTCATTTTAAGACCTACCTGTTGGGAGACTCGATTAAGGTCTTCGAGCATAGTGCTAAGGTCTTCCAGCGATTCTGCCAAGACTACAATATCGTCGGCAAATCGAAGGTGAGTAATATACTCGCCGTTGATGTTGATGCCGAATCCTTTCCACTGCAAGAGCTTGAAGGCGTTTTCCAGCGCGGCAGTGAACAGTTTCGGAGATATGACATCTCCCTGTCTCACGCATCTGTAGTGGAATAGCCTTCGTGCTCTGATCTTGTACTCGGACCGACATGGTGGCGTTGTTGTATATACACTTCAACACTTCGATGTACCAATAGTCTATGTAGCACCGCTGAAGAGACTGTAGCACAGCCCAGGTCTCGATCGAATCAAAGGCTTTCTCATAGTCTACAAACGCTAAACAAAGCGGCAAGTTATATTCCTCGGTTTTTTGTATAACCTGCCGTAGCATATGAATATGGTTTATGGTACTAAAAAATAATCTTATTGTAAGTAGTCACTATTATTCGCTGTTCTACGAAGGAGTTTCTAATGCCAACATGTCTTTGGTCTTTTTGGTGGTTTTTGATGATTTGTGTGATGGTAAGTGGTCAATATTAACAAACCATTAACCACGAAGGATTTGCTTTCGCTAAGTATCCTGCTTGCAGAACTCTTTAGTGTTTTAAGACTGATTCCTGCAATATTTTTTTAAAGGAAATATATTTCAGGTTTGCTCCATTTTTAAATACACCCCTAATGTCAGTGCTAATGATTAATAAAGTTTATAAAAATGAGGCAGAAATCAACCTACGGTAATTAAGTGTAATTATTCTTACCTTTTCATCTTTCAGTGTAACGAGTCATGAAAACATTAACAGAAATGACTCATTATGATGGTCTCTGCATCATGTTAAACAGATATATTTTTAATACGATTGTACGAAGGTTGGTATGGAAAGTTGTACATACATTTTGATTTTAATTTAGTTATTATATAATTATAATACACGTTAACGACATGTCGCGCGCAAATTATGTCTAATAGGATTCCTTAGATTGAGAAACTCGCAATAAGTGGAGCTCTCGATATGGTAAATGAACCCGGGACATCGCAATTTATAGTCCGTACATCATACCGATAAACTACTATATCCGCCCTATAATTGAAGTGGCCTATTATAATTATGGAACTCTTTCACAATTTGGATAGGAAGACGTTTAGTCCACATGGACCCAATGCGCAAAATAATGACACATATTGGACCAAGCATAATTCTAAAGTATTTGTCTTTAAAATGTTCTACTTAACTGTTAAAGCAACTAATAATATCACACACGTAACTTTGAAAAGTAAGTAGTGTGTGCCCTTCGATCTAACTCGTAACTCGTATACTCGTATATCGTTTATACAAGGCATTAACATATTTTGTTTATGTTTATTAACTATTAATTACAGATATAGAGGTAGTGCGTGGTGGCCTGTTGGTAAACGAACTAGATGCGACTGCCAACATGTTCACGGTGGTCGCGGGTTCGAATCCCAGGGCACACCTCTGACTTTTCGGAGTCATGTGAGTATTGATAGTCAATCACCACGCACTAAAATGGTGAAGGAAAACATCGTGAGGAAACCTGCATACTATAGCGATTCATAAGAATTTCTACGGTATGTAAGTCCGCCAACCTGCACTAGGCCAGCGTGGTGGACTATATGGCCTAACCACTCTCAATCGTACTCTCGATTGTAGAGTAGGCCCGTGCCCTGCAGTGGGACGTATATGGGCTGATACAGATACAGATACATAATTACAGATATAAAATGTAAATGAGTATTTAACTAATATATTAAGTATATAAATCCTTATACGCCTACTAAGTATGACTCTACAATCTAGAGTGTAATTTGAAGGTTTCAACTCAATCCATCACTTTACCCAATTGCGGTTTGGACATTATGCCATCCTATACATCTATACTACTTATTTTTTCTTTCTCCTCTCTATCGAACATTTGTTTTTACAGAAGGTTTGTGCCCTGCAGTGGGACGTATATGTACGTATACATACTTTCTACAACATATCTAAATCGTTACGTACAAAGCATTATCAAAACCACACACCTGCAACAATAGTCTCACTACTTCAATAAACTACTAAAAACAATATAAATAACCAAGAAGGGCAGCCACACAGCCAAACTACAGACAAATTAGCGGCCAAAAAGAAATCTCCGGGCGCACAGCGAGTATTAATGACAAACGGCGCACGGTGCGCACTTACGCAACGTTACGTCGCGCACGCAGACGCTCACACACAAACACACACACACAGGCGTCCACGCTTTTGGAGGATGCAGTGCAAGACACGAGAAGAGGCGGGAGCGATTTTATCTGTTATACTTGATTTGATAGTGTGGTGATTTGTGTTAGAGGTTTTTTGTTTTTGTCAGTTATACATGATTGCGATATGTGTCTAACTTTGATTTGGTATTTGCAACTATTTTTTTTTAAGTCACCACTTACGGGCAATGTAAAAAAGTATAAATGGTAGATAGTTAAAAATATTTCCGAAGTTTATTCATCTATCCCTGATAAATGTCACAAAAAATCAATAGAATATATTAAACAGCTACTATTTACACACAAAGTATTAATTTGAGAAACATATATTAACCAACAATAAAAACAAAAGTTTAAGATGCGAAAATCCTTCACTTGTTTACAAGTCAAGTATATCAAAGCGCAAAACATTTAAATCAATAAAACAAAAATGAACGAATGAATTCTAAATTCAAGCAAGTTAAAATCAATAAAAAACAAACTTGAATGCATAAAAGAAACAAAGATAACACAGTCAACATATTCAAAAAAGAATCAGAAAATAATCCAGCCATTAATTTACAGCATGATATACATATGTAATGTATGAGATACACATGTATGTATGAGATGAGATGAACTACGTGGAATATAATAACAATACATACAGTCCGCTCCGCCGCCGCTCGCCGCGCGCTCCACAGGCGACCGAGTGAAAGTCTCAACTGCCAAAAATCTCGTGTGAAAGTGAGAGAGATTGCCTGATCGATGCCATAATTATTATTAACCATTATACGCGATATGCTAAAAGCAAAAGCCGGATGTATACGGCCGGTGAAAAATCTAGACGCGAATTTTAAAATTCGAACGTTTAGAAAGGAGATTTGAATTGATAATAATTATTAATGAGTGATTGCAATTAATATTTGAAATAAGAATATTTAGCAACTTAATTTATTGATAGCTTATTATTAAACCTTATTGCAAATTGTTTTTGAATTTGGAAAGCGTTATTGATTGATTGTTTCAAAATGTATTTTAAATTGCCAAATATCCAAAACAATTTTTAAAATTAATTTCTAAATAAACACCAAAAAATGTACACAGAAAAAAAAACAACAACTTTATACTCCTTACGAAATAATTTCCCAACGTTGAATTGTTTGTCTTATGTTTTTTGTTCGCCTTAAGAAAGGAAATTCGAAAGTTATGAATCACGACGTTCATTTAAAGAAATATTCTTGCACACAGCCGCGCGCCCAGCTACGCACTCTCCATGTCAAATTGACTCATCCAAATTATAATGACTCGCATTTAATGACTCCTTAAAAATACTCGCAGACTCTACCAATTATTTTCGACTTAATTGTATCAACTCTACTTACCTCTACCAGACTTTACCGGTATTTTCGGTTGATTTAATGTCTATATCTAGAAATATTAATACTCTACTGATTAATTAAAGCCCGTTTCCAGTCAGATATGCCTATCGAGTAGCTAATAGACGGCGTCAAGGTCCGGCAATATGTGCTCTACTAGACTGCCACACTACGATTTTATTACTATAGGCTCTAACAATTTAGGACTAGTTTTATAGAAGGCTCTATCAATTGGGGATTCGACTCTACCATAGTCAAATAAATACTTATCAATATCTTATATTTCTCCCACTTGGAATAGCATAAAAATGTGTTATGTACTGTATCGGCCTATATACGTCCAACTGCAGGGCAAAGGCCTCCTCTACAATAGAGAGTACGTTTGAGAGTGGTTAGCCTTTTACATATACATAATATTATAAATAATTTGCTGAAATTCAACCATAATGGAGTCGTTATATCTCTACAATAGAGTCAGTTTAATCAAATTGTATGATGACTCTTGCACCTTCTTAGAGTTACCGAAATTAAGACTCTAGTCATGAGTGAGGCAATGTTTAGGATTTTCCCAAGATATCTTGTTTACGACATTTTCCTTATAACATAAACAGAGTAGCTGAGAGCGGCGGGTTTGTCTGCATCGCGACTTTTAAAAGGAATTGTACTAAGTATGTAAAGAGTACTTTAATGCTTAGGATGTAGATTTTAACCTTATTTTTTATTGGTAACTTTGAAAAAATGTGTGGATGTTTCATGAATTATACCGGGTATCTCAAGACTGCTACCGAAAACGAAGCCGGGTGGTAGTTTTAGTGGCTACAAACACAATGCAACTAAAATTTTCGCATAGAAACGTGACAATTATTTTTTATGATTTTTTAAATATCGTCATTTTTGGGTGGTAAATCCATAGTTTTTGCTAAAATAATAATTTAAACTCTCAGATATAACTTAGAGTATTTATAAATTAAAGGGTATACACTATTATTTTAGGAAAAAAAATATTTACCACCAAAATATGGCAATAGGAAAAAAATTTCAAAAAAAAAATTGTCGCTTATTTTTGCAACATTTTCTGTTGCATTGTGTCTGAAGTCACTTAAACTACCACCCAGCTTCGTTTTCGGTAGCAGTCTTGATATACCCTGTATGGCCTCAAAATATACCATCATAAAGTTAGTTTACATTTTCATTGTCCATGTTTCTGTACGTTTCTGTCTGCCCGCATTAGATTGTTCTGTATCAAGATATAACTCTTCTTAATTGTAAATGAGGGTTGTACCTAGCTGTGAGGCATATACATAATTTTGTTTATCTATTTATCTAGACTTGTCTTTAGTATAAGTTTCATATTTTTTGTAGAACTAAATGTATAATGACATTTTCACTAAGATTTAATATATTATCTAAACTTGACTTTAATATGAAAGTTTCATAATATGTGTAAAATTAAATGTACAATAAGACGGTATTCATAATGACATTTTCAATTAGATGATATTCTAGACCTAACAGTTATTTTATTTAATCATATACAACGAGAAATAAAGCAATGGAAACAATTACAAAGCCTTTTCTAAACAGTTTGTATTGTATGAATTTTAGACCCTAGTAATATAGTAAATAACAATGTTTCTAATTGCTGCACTCCTGCTGCAATGAAATTTATATATTAGAATACTTATTTTTATTTATTTATTTATGCTTTATATACACAGTTGTATACAGGGTATATCAAGACTGCTACCGAAAATGAAGCCGGGTGGTAGTTTAAGCGACTTCAGACACAATGCAACAGAAAAAGTTGCAAAAAAAGCGACAATTTTTTTTTTGTTATTTTTTTCCTATGGCCATATTTGGGTGGTAAATACATTTTTTCCTAAAATAATAGTGTATACCCTTTTATTTATAAACACTCTAAGGTATAAAAGAGTTTAAATTATTATTTTAGCAAAAACTATGGATTTACCACCCAAAAATGACAATATTTAAAAAATCATAAAAAATAATTGTCGCGTTTCTATGCGAAATTTTTAATTGCATTGTGTTTGTAGCCACTAAAACTACCACCCGGCTTCGTTTTCGGTAGCAGTCTTGAGATACCCGGTATAGGCGTACTTAATGCCTAAGCCATTCTATACCAATCGACCTTTATATATTCTCATGTCATCATTCTAGAAGTAACAAATTTATTCTCAATACACATGTTAGGATAAAATGCAGTCTCCCTAGTAACACGATGACTAATCTAGAGGTCATTTAATTTCTGAAGAAAGGAAAAGCTGCTGTCATTATACAAATAATTACGAGTAAGTAATAAAAAAAATGACGAATTTTTGGGATGAAAAATTATATTATAATCTTAAAACTTGATTATAAGTTAGTGTTTACGAGTGTATTAACACAAAAAATATTGTCAAAATAGTTTCTTTGCAATAACTAATTATGTCTCAGATACTTAAACCTACAGTCTCAAACAATCTGAATATATTCCTCACGTACAGTATCTATATAAAATATCAATTAATTCGTAAGTGATCGGTGTATCTGTCCTTGCGTCACGCGAAAATCTTATAAATTCTTATATAAACACAAGAGTAACGACCTAAGCGAAGGTGAAGCGAACGGATACTTGTAACATTACCGCTGGGACCAATCTTGGTACCACACATGGACTTGGTCCCAGAAGAAAACATTAGATTTGAAGGACTTGGTCTTTGATAGTGAAAAGTGGTGTTCAAATATGGATTTTATGATAATGTATAATATTATAAAAAAATCCAAAAATTTGGGTTTACAATTGTCACATGAATAAGTATGTATGAGCTTTAACTGGTATTTTAAATCTAATTGAGATAGGTCAAAAAGTTTGAAAAAGTTCGCACATTATGTTGTCTGTAAAATCTACAAGGTAATGCCTGTTCATTACGACCTCATCAATGAGTTGTGCGCACATACTTAAAAATTGTCCAATCGAGATGAAAAGAAATTATGTAAAACCTATAGGAGTGCTCATAACAACATAAAAAAATATAAAAAGGCCGATGTACGAGATAAAAAAGACGAAAAACTCACTCCTTTTATCTTTAAAAATAGAGCGGCGAGTGAACCCATTAAACATAACACTCGATACTATCGCCGGTTAAAATATCGACTAAATGAAATATGAAAAGAAACGTAACAGGTGTCGTAAACATTAAATAATTGTCCAAATAAAAAAATAATCCATTTAACATCGACCCAAATATAGTTCAAATAAAACGAGATAAAGTGTTATCACTCCAAAGAAAAACAAAATGTACATAAAAAGTGCCCTTCAGCCCCCCGAAAGAGAAAAATGATGTTTCCCAACAGTTTCCCAACATCTTTTGTCTCTGTCTAACGCAAGGTCGCGGTGTTTCCTCTCGCTCGCACGGTATGCAATACGAGATCTCATGCAACTATAGACCTTGATAAATTGCAAGTTTCGTGATAGATAATTGGTATACGGGTGATTATTATACGGGCCTTTTCAAGTACATAAGAAAAAAAATAAAACTTTTTCATAAAAAAAATATTGCACAGCCTTAAGCCTTTTTAGTCGATTTGAGTATACTCGTTCAGTCAATTTCAAATTTCGAACGCCGTTTTATGAATGAAAAAATACAACGTTCTGTTACACGAAGCTAATGTTAATGTACCATTACTGTAATATACCTACTTAAATAGTATGACGAAATGACGACGAACGAACAATCTCAATGTACATAATATGTATTACTCACATCCAACGCAATGCATTACAATCCAAATGTCACAAGTACACCAAAGAGGTCCGAACAAACACTGGCCAAAAAAGGTCCGAATGTTAAATTAAAAACAAATAAAAAAACTTAAGCACAGTCTCTCAGAACGCGCATTGGAAAAACGTAATATTTGCAAATTCGAAGCTCCGGCGCGGCGTCCAAATTTGAAAGTTTGGGCTCGTTGTGCGGCCGCGCGCGTGCGTTCTGCAACACAAACTGAATTTTGTAAGCGCAAGCGAATGGTTTGGCGTACCCGTACGGTACACAAGGCAGGACTGTGAAGGTACTAGCCACAGGCATTTAATTTGAAGAGTTGTTCTAGTCATCAAAGCGACATAAGCGGCTAGTAACGTCCACAACAAATTTTAAAATTTTAAATATTTTTAAATATTTCATTAAAAATTTGCCGAAAATAAATTTTGGGAATTCAATAAAGACGATAACCTCTTTGTTCTAAAATCTTTGTTTTGTTTTTTTAAGTTTTTCTATCTTCTAATAGATTCGTGTGACCTACATATTTTAAAACCATATGGCGGCGACTGACTTGTGCCGCACGGTGACTATTTACGATGAAATCATGTCATTACTTTTCCTAACACGCGAACTTCATTAAATATATTATCATATAATCATACATTTCACTATAAATAGTTAACTTTACGTGACTAAAGTTTTGAAATTACTGATAAATTCAAAATTCACAAAAAGATTTAACATGGATAAGCCACGCATCTTCATGAAAATGTTCGTAGGTGCCTACACTGAAAAATAAACCCAAAATGTTTTTTTCCTAAAAAAAATATAAAATTAGTACAACTGAAAAAATAGTAACATCTATATTTCAGAAAAAAATAATCACTGAAGAAATCATCAAAAACAATAACAGTGAGCATCAAAATACTCAGAATTACATACGAAGCGGCCGAGTGCAAAGGAAGTGAAAGTAGTATGCCTTAGCTTCTTATCCTTGTTCAATAGAGTTAACAGTTCAGAAGTGACCACCCACAAGCCTATTACTAACATTAGCACTGTTACTCAAACTAATGTGAACGACCTTTTTAAATATAATGTAAAAAATATTTTGGCAAATTACGAAGAGTTTAAAAAAAATATAGATAATAAAAAGTGTGAGCTGTACGGTAGTGAACTAAAACTACTCATTTTGTATTAAAATACAAGAATATTGTGTGGATAACCCATGATTAATACTGACCGCAGTGTAACATTGTCTGCCCCACTCACCAATGTTAGAGCTCATTTTTTTTTTTATTTCATTGAATGGCGAGACGAGCAAGCCGTTCGCCTGATGGTAAGCGATACGACCGCTCATGAACAGTAGCAATATTCCACTGCGCTCGCCATCCTGAGACATAAGATGTTAAGTCTCAATATGTCCAGTAGTTGCTCTGGCTACAATGTCCTTCAATCCGAAACACAACAGTGCATTTAAGCAGTGTTTTACGGGAGAAATAGACATTGCGGTGGTACCTACCCATTTGATGGTTAGATAAGAATGCCTATCCATAATTATATATCTATAGAAAAAATATGAGCATTTTGTTAACAAAGACTTAAATAATAAATAGTTAAAGTTTTTTAACAGCTAAAACATAACAAAAACGCAGGTCGGAAAAAAAGTAATTTGAAATTCGAAAAACAGTTCAAAAATCTGTGAAGATTTTAAAAAATAACGATAATATTCTAAATTCAAATACGAGACATTAAAATCTCTCGACTCGCGAAATCCATTCGCGAACACTCCCGAACACGTGCAAAACAATCGCCGCCATTTATAAATAACTAATCGACCCTTGCAGTTTTTTACACCCCTTCTGTCCACCCCTCCGAGATGACAGGACATGTAAAATCCATTGACCAAACTGGACGGACGAGGGTTGCGAATTAAACATAATTTTTTCGCATGAAAACAAGTTTGTTCGGATGGGTATCGCGTTTCCTTTATTGTGGAACGTGGACGTGTTGCTAACTGAGGGATGCAGACTGTATTAGATAATAATAATTAAGGAATATACGATATTTAACGCTTATTATATGCTCCTACTCAATCAAACTCATATTAGGGTTGACTGCAAGAAATAGTTTATAGCGATATAAACGTCGATTGAGTCACGATTTTTTAAGTACTCTATTCTTTTACACATTCAATGGTAATAATGCATACATACATACACAAACTTACGCCTCGTTCCCAGAAAGGCTAGGCAGAGTTGCCATAACGCCAACATTTGGTCTAATATGTTTCGTCCCACGATGTGATTAGGGGCGAGCCTATCGCCATATCGGGCACAAATTCTTGACTCCGAACTGATAATGAACAGAAAAATCCAACATCACTGTCCTACCCGGGATTCGAACGAAAGACCTCAGTTTTGTAATCGTACTGTAGTACAACTACGCTACCAAGGCAGTCAAAATAAATATAGCTTACATAAAAATACATCAATGCCAATTAATAGTAATTGCCTGGCGATAGGCGCGCCCCCTATCTCATTCTGGGATGTAGGCTTAGCAATATGTGGATGACCGTAGTGGCCTCCACCTTTTGGTCATACAGGAGTGAGCTTATTTATGTCGGAATAAAAATTTACTAAGATTCCTTATTATTGATTGATTGATACTTTGAGTATGGTCTCTTTTGTATATGAGGTTGGAGTGAGGGGGCTAGTGATGTCGAACCGCCAGCTACTAACTCTGCCTCATCATCATCATCATCATCATCATCATATCAGCCACAGGAAATCCACTGCTGAACATAGGCCTCCCCCAATGATCTCCACAATGACCTGTTGGAAGCGGCCTGCATCCAGCGACTTCCTGCGACCTTAGTCAGATCGTCCGTCCACCTTGTAGGCGGGCGTCCAACACTTCGCTTGCCTATACGTGGCCTCCACTCGAGAACCTTTCGGCCCCAACGGCCATCGGTTCTACGAGCTATGTGCCCGGCCCACTGCCACTTCAACTTGCCAATCCTATGGGCTATGTCGGTAACCTTGGTTCTCCTACGGATTTCCTCATTTCTGATTCGATCTCGTAGGGAAACACCGAGCATAGCCCGCTCCATGGCTCGTTGAGTGACTTTGAGCCTTTTAATGAGGCCCACAGTGAGAGGCCACGTCTCGGTGCCGTATGTCATCACTGGTAACACACAACTATCGAAGACTTTCGATTTTAGGCACTGAGGTATTTTGGACGAGAAGACGTCGCGAAGTTTCCCGAACGCTGCCCAACTCTGCCTACCTATCTTAAATAGCGGTGTGGTCTTATGCCTGGATATCAGTATAAGAACAAATAAATGTTATAGTTAGTTGATGGGCGGAAAACCGAGACGAAGATCACAGGGTCGATTCCAGGATTTCTTCATAGTTGGGTTTCATAACTTAAAACATGCTGCGGAAGAAACTCTTAATGAGTTTACGACTACACTGCTAAAAGTCAAACTTATCATGAAATCGAATTTTGGACCAACAATTTTTTATATTTCTAATGTAATACAAAACCTGGTATTTGAATTAACAAGCTTTGAAGGATTCAAAGCCATACGCAATGTTCTAAGACTAAGGATGTCTTTAAAGTACGAAGATTAAAAATAAACCGGATAGGTTCACGCCTATATTCCGAAGAAGGTGGGTAGAGGTGCCACTAGTGATACTCATAATTTATGTAACTTTGTCCCAATTAAGAAATTGCTATCAAATGTCCTAGCAACACATATAAGATTCTCATCTTGAAAAACTCAAAAAAACTGAAAAGCCCAACTTAGAAATCGAATTCGTGATCTCACGCTTCAGAGACAGGCATAATTCAGTCGGACTTCAACCAACAAAAGGCCAGTCGAGCAAAACAATCGAGCGCGCACATGAAAGATAAACAGAACCCAATTTCGGGTGGTATCAAGCTGATAAGGTTGATAGCAGTATCTCGGTCAATGGCCGATAAGGAACAAGACGCCGGACCAGGTGCTTTACTAATGTTACCTAAATATATAAGACGGCCTGGCGCATTTAGATGCCGCCTGTGAAACGTGAGATCGTAGGTTCGATCCCCGCACTGAAGAAAATATGTGATCTACTGCAGTCTGGGTCGGGTCTGGATATTTGTCTCTCGTAGTTTTCGATACCCACGATACAAGACTCGATCTTGGTGTGGGGTCAGGAATATGTATGGGACTGTTGGGTGTATTTATTCATTTAAGATAATCCCACGGATGGACCACAGCCCATTTTAATAAGATATGAGAATGTCATAGATATCAAAAACTCTTAAATTGTCTCACAAAATCCAAGCAATAAATTATTATTTGAATCGCGGATTGAACCTACATACTCTCATGTCAAAGAAATAAATAAATAACGCCCAACAGTCACATACATAGTCCTGACCCCACACTAAGATCGAGTCTTGTGTCGTGGGTATCAGGAACTACGAGAGACGTTTCGTTCTCACAAACACCCAGACCCGAAAGAAATATTTGTGGACCGCACAAACATTTCTCTCGGTGCGGGGATCGAACCCGCGGCCTCTCGTTTCACAGATATTTGACTCACTGGGCCATTGTGGAAAGATTTAGTATATAAATAAATGGATAATGAATTAACGAAACGCAAGAAAAATCCGAACTTGAGTAATCATATTTTAGTTTCAGAAATGTTTATACCGGATGTGGCTTTAGGAATTGAATGCAATACCTACCTATTCAGATTATATTATTATTAGGACAGCCCCTGTGGCACGGTTGATTAAAAAACATCTATGGAACGCAAGGTCGTGGGTTTATTCCCCACACCGAGACAAATCTGACTCTCTGACTCTCTCTGACTGCTTCACGTAAAAACGGCTTGACCAATTTTGATGAAATTTGGTATAAGGGAGATGAAACCTTGAATTAACAAAGTGCCTACTTACTATCCCGAACAAAATGTAGTATTCTTGTAGAAGAACTCAAATATATATATTTGCTACTCTCTTAAATTCTAATGGAAGGCACGAAGCAAGAGGGGACAATATTGCAATCTTATCGTCATAGGATGGAATGAGACTAAACAGAACGAGATATAACACTCAGTTTAAATAATAAAATAGTTAGTTGTTGATGTGGACTGAACTCAAAAACTATCTGCACCCAAACGAAGACGGGCCCAACCGTTATTCTTAAATATATTTCCCCAACTAGGTTTAGAACCTCTACGCCACTTCCATCAAATTGTTACTTATCTTTACATTTCAATTGCATGTCCCATGTGGAACCATACATAGTGGCAGCACCCGTCGTACATTGAACCCAACATTACACTGTACGGCCCAGCTCAGCAGAATTGTACACCACGTGCACTCGACGTGTTGTATTACTTATCGATTGATTAGTGCAACCCAAAGGGCAAAATACAAATAGATATTTATTATAAAAAAACAATGCACCTAATGGCAAGCGGAGCGCTTTTCGACTAAAGAAATTGGCAATAAACTAATTTATTCAAATAATACTAGTGGTAGGTCTCTCATATCTGAGAGGCCGCATGGGTACGTCCACCTTTCGCCCGCCCAATGGCAATGTAAATGCACTGTTGTATTCCAGTTTTAAGGACATTGTAGCTAGAGTAACTACTGGATATAATGAGACTTAACATTTTATGCCTCAGGAGGGGGAGCTTAGTGTAGTATGCACGTAGGAAAGTGATTGTTCTAGAAAAAAAAATCAACAGTTTCTTGATCCCGGAGAGATTTTAACTAGGAAGTAGCAATCTATTGGATAAAGCCAAGTTGTTTATGGCCAAGAAGCTATGGGTCCGTAAAACTGTTCACAAAATTTTGTTATTGAATGAAAGGATGGTCATAATGATTAGTGGTAAAGTTTTGGGCGTTTAGCAACGTAAGAATCTTTGTCACTATCTACGTGGCGCACTAGAAGCTGGCAATGAAATAAATAAGCCATGGTGAGATCTGAGCGAAGGTATGTTTTTGTAATGAAGAATTATTTGCTTCGGGTACAAGTCTTCAACTGATTAAAAAAGGTAAGAAAGAAATGCGTGTATATTTATGTAAAGCAGGTCTTCGTTACAGCTATAACATGCTTCTAAGAGATAATAGGATTAGCTGACGATACAATAAATTTCTTACAGACTTGTTCAAGAGTAGTTGTTGGTTACTTGCGGAGAACCTACCTACTATATACTGAGCATATACATAAATTTGAAAAGATGAGAATATAAGTTTCGCACATAAAGATCGTAGTTTCTAACACTCACTATACAATCCTTGTCATTTCGATGCTCAAGGCTTTGTGTATAGCTGTCACACTAAGTTTTAACAGTACCGTTTACCTGAAGTTCTGGCCGTTGTGCAGCATCTAAAATGATCTCGAACTTACCTGAAAAGAATACATACATTTTTAGAATATATGTTAACACTGTTGCCTGTTCCGAAAAAGGTAGGCAACGATATCGCCGGACGATACCAGATCTGAATTCCTATCATGCAAGCAGATAGGTAACGAATCTGTCGCCTTAAATGGAACAATTACTAGCTAACCCCAAGTGCAGCTTACAGGGACATATATCAAGTTGGGTGATGACTGGGAATCGAAGATGAATCTAGGAAGGAGGCGGAGTAAAGACGATTTAAAAAACAATTTAACAGAATGATCACTACTTCTTTCGCTTCACTTATTACAATTTCACCCTTAGATCGAACGAACTATTTCGCCTCCCTAGACGAAAATTTTTATTATTTTCAATTCAACGTTAAATTCTATCCGATCGAATTATTTCAGTGTTTGATGTCACCATTTTTAAAGCGAAATATTCCTGCAATAAGCATATAAACATATTCTTACAATATCATTTTATCATGTGACAAAACATATAGCTAAATATGTGATACTAAATTAAGACGTTGTGCATTTACTAGTTTGCTCACGAGTTGCTTATTGAGTCTTAAATTAAGCTCAATTCGAGCCCCTCAATCTTCATGAATCCGTGTCAGGCCATAATAGGACGCTGGCCTCCTCCATACCGTTCCACTGAACCCAATATTGGCCTGTCTCATCCAGAACACATTCAAGGTCACGCTACTATTTCGTCATGCGAAAGAAAGTACCGCTTTTGGACCACATCCAGCCTTTTTCAAGGTCATTCGGCTATTTCGTCTCCTTGTGACGACGTTCAAGACTGAATCCATTTACGCGATAGTACTACACTACATTTTTAGGCTACACTACAATACATTGACCGTGAAGATTTATGCAGACATATGCGAAAAAAACATTTACTTACTTTCTAAATATCTAAAAAGGCGAGTGAAAGCGAATATAAAAAGCATGCAATAAAAACCTGCCAAAACGTAATTAGTTAATTTTAAAATTGCAACTCACAATTCCTATTTCTGAATTCGTTGACTTATTAGGAATTTCTATAAAAGGATGTGACATTTCGATTTAGGTGATTGCGAAATGTAATTAAGCATACTGGTAGTCCAAATATAAACCTAAATGAACATGGAATTAGGCAACAAATCGCTTCAAACATTGTTGTGACATAAAAATCACCAAATTTAAGTAAATATAATACAAGCAGCGCAATAAAATAAACAATAAAATAAAATAGATAAATAAATGTAGATATAACGGTATATAAATGTACGCAAGTGCGTTTGTACCGTGTTCGTGCTGGTACTTAGTATCTGCAAACCAAAGTGCATTTATTCTCGTGTACAAGCGAGTACAATGCGCATTGCACATCTTTACATTTCCCTACATTGTCAACAACGCACACCTAACACAAAAGATCAAACAGAAACAAGTTGAAGCACTCAAAACGGGTTCTATAAAGAAGCAAACAGCTAACGGGACGGTGCATCCCGGATCTTTACTCTCACACAAATGTCTCCTCGACGCACGCACACTCCCGAGATCAGCTGAGCCAAAAGTGTGTCAGTAGCTAGCGGTCCCGTTGAACGGTACATACAGAAAAAAACCGCTTTCGCTACTCGACAATAGATGGCGCTGCTATACCGTAAGCTATGCTCGCATACAAACACAATTGAGGAACAATCACTGTCTGCGTTTTGTATCTAATCGTTGTGAAATATTTAGGTTTGTGTGCGCTCTAGTGCTTTCGATTACTCACAATAATATTTAGGTCATGCTGATAAAAAGCAATCAACTACATACGTAATTTGTGTCGTATCTCTTCATTCGTATGACATTTACATACCTAACTGCATCTGTAACTTTACTACACTTTCCCATGATATTGTGCTCAATTGAAATTTTTTAATGGCCAAGAAAGTGTCAGTGAAGTTACTGTTACAAATCTGTACCGCTAGATGGAATTAGACGTCAACGACCTAAGATAACCGGTGCTTTAATTATCGAATGAATGAGCTTAATTGAAATAATTAAATGTCTCCGGGTGTCCTATTACGAGATTATTACTGCGAAAGGGCCGTGTACCGTTGCGGCGAGTTGTTATATGTCAAACTAGTACAGCTTTCCACCAATAGATGGCAGCAGTTTACAGTTGTAGACATAACGACCGACTGTCAAGATTATTTATTGATAAATGGCTATTCGCTGTTAGTGGGCAATTTATTAAGAATGAAGGATAATTTACTATGATCCTGAGTTCCTGTTTGGGTAATACATCTTGCATCTTGCTGTAAGTTATTTGTCAACTTTTCAGGAAATCGAGATGCGATTCGAAATCGATCTTGCTTGATTAATTAAAAGACAATGTTATAACCTAAGCTCTATATGAAAATTTGATATTGATTAATGTTCTGTATGATAAAATATCGCTTCCCATTCCTCTATCCTTATGTATGCTCAGATCTTTAAATTTACGCAACGAATGTTGAAGCAGTTTCTAATAGGTAGTGTGCTTCAAGAGGAAGGTTTGTTTGTATAATACATATACAGGGTGTCGAAATTTGTTAAAAAAATAACATGTATCAAGTGGAATAATCAAAAATAGAATAAATACAAATCATTGTAGGTATTTAAATAAAAAATTAAGTAAGATGAAACAAATACGCACAGATTTTGATAAAGCAGAACTACTGAAATATTATGTTGCACTTTACTTCGCATGTTCTGGTACAATGTACTAAGTGAGACGTGCGTAGTCAAGTTCAATTTAATATTTGAACAACGTTTGAGTATTCATCAGACACTTGGTGAAGTGTTCGTCTATACTGTATCTGTATCAGCCCATATACGTCCCACTGCAGGGCACGGGCCTCCTCTACAATCGACAGTACGATTGAGAGTGGTCAGGCCATATAGTCCACCACGCTGGCCTAGTGCGGAGTGGCGGACTTACATACCATAGAATTTTTTATAAATCGGCTATGGTATGCAGGTGTCCTCACGATGTTTTCCTTCACCGTTTTAGTGCGTGGTGATTGACTATCAATACACACATGACGCCGAAAAGTCAGAGGTGTGCCCTGGGATTCGAACCCGCGACCATTGTGAACATGTTGGCAGTCGCGTCTAGTCCGTTTACCAACAGGCCACCGCGCACTTGTTCGTCTATACAACACTAAAAAAATACTGTATAGAAAGCACAATGTTGTCACCCAAGCGGAGGTGTGTAAGACTAAGGAAGCAACGCCCCGCTTTTACGAAAATATACTTCATGAACAATACAATTAGAATTATGTAACATTTATTTATTAAAATAAAACTAATATTTGCGGATTTTAGTTAATTTTCAAACTTTCCGACGTTTCGATCATTTCACGGCTTTCGGGGTCACGGGGGTGAAAATTAAACCAAATCTGCAATACAATTCATGAATAATAGTTTTATTTTAATGTATAACATTCACGTTAATCTAAGAAACCATTTATTTATTCAATAAATTACAGTAAAAAAATATTCAATATCGTGTATTATTGTAGGTTTCAGTGATACCAGCACTGTAAATTCCCAACTTTAATTGCAAATTAAATCATTTTGTCATATTATAATAAAATGAGGTAAAAATTAAATAGCATTTGCTGAAATGTATGCCACTGGTGACTAGACAAATTTATAAACAATTCGACACATTTATACGGCTTCTGACGTCCCCACCCACATGAGAAAATAAACGTAGGAAGCCGCTACGAGCAAACAAACAAATTGCTATAGGGACTTTAGGAAAAACCTACCTAGTACTCGTATATTTTACAGTAATCTTCAACTAGTGGTGATGATGATTAGGTTTGATTTTATTTTATTACATGATCACAAATTATTTTTCCCCAACTATCTTTTTAATGGGGTTGCAACTAACATTTTGTAAAATTATCGAAAGTAATAAAAAAAAATATACACGTGGTCAGACGTACAGAACGATATTTTACATTTGAAATAAAAACACTAATAATTTAAATATGATTTTAAATTTGTTCATAGATTCTTGCTGTGCCAAAACCTATATTTGCGAGCGAAGCGGCAACAAAAACGTAGTTTCCGAATACATATATGCATAAACTCACACCTTTTTCTCAAAAGGGGTAGCCAGAGGTGCCAGGACACCCACATTTCGCCTTGTATATTCCATCCCACGATGTGATAGGTAGCGAGCCTATCGCCATGTCGGGCACAAATTCCTGACTCTGGGCTGATAATGAATAGAAAAATCCAATATCATTTTGCCCAACATGGGATTCGAAGCCGAGACATCAACTTTGTAACCGTACGCTAGTACAAACGTAGTTTGCATAATGGTTTCTTAGATTTACGCGAAAATGTAAAAATTAAACTAAATCCGCGATAAAATCCGTAAATAATAGTCTTATTACAAACGTAGTTTCCGATTTCTATAAAATTCCCACCAGTTATATTTATAGTCCTGTTCCGTTCGGTAGTGTGAAGGATATGTAGTTACGTGAGTATCGATTGTCACGCGGCCTTCCCGTCACCACTCCATATTACACGATAAAGGGACAAATCTCGAACACGATGGCAATCAATACTTCATTACAGAATTGAGTTGAAATTTTAAAAGTAATGAAGAGCGAATGATGTGACTAAAAAGTTAAGAAGTTGCTTGTTTTATTAAAGTTGAGATACCTTACAAGTATTTTCAAGTTGTATAGATATTTGGAACAGATTTTCACGTTTTTGCTTTGTAAATCATAGAGAAACCTACGATTTTAGCAAGAACAGTAATCGTCATTACCGTTTTTCAGTCACGATCCAGTGACTTTTTTACATTTTATAATTAAAACATATTTACATCGTAACATATTCTTTACACCCCATCAAACATTTCTTGCTTAACGAATCCCCAGACCTTCAACGAATTCAAACACTTCCACTAACGATACAAATACAAATGACAAGGGTATGACGTAATCAGAGCCGTCAACGATTCACTCACATTCCGACAATTTGACAATACACGTGCTGTCGAAATTCAACATGATAGTGATTCATAGTTCGGGCATAAATTATGCATAGAATGTGGGAGAACGTAAAATATTTACTGGCAGCATGTTTGGCAGAATCAATATTTAAATTATGAAATAGTTCGAGCATGTTCCGTGAGAGGTCGCTGTAATAAAAGGACATGGTTTTAAAATCTCGAAATTAGTCATGCTCATATTGAAGCAACGTTAAATTCAACTGTCATATAATTAGGTTCGAAATAACCAAACTACCATACACAACATATTTAAAATGGCTGGTAAAAATGCAACTGATTTCTTTAGATTCCAACTTTTATACAATTTCGAGAATCTTGCATATTCGTACCATGGTGGACATAAAACGTACCCCAGAAAACCGATAAAGTATCGGTTGTCTTGCTAATTACATACAAAACTTCAATTAGGAAAATTATAGATCGATGGCAATCCTATTGAGTATTGCCAGCAACAAAACGGTTACTTCATGCAATTATAGATTGTCCACGATCTTTAGGCGTCTGAATGTGTTGTTGTCATGATCTTGTCAAAACATTAGGATCAATTCTTCTCTCTTCACACTTTATTATATTAGACACGTTAATACCATTAAATTACAATTATAAATGCTTCTTGTTTATAATATGAAAACATCTACAAAAAATGGGTTAATTTTTTTTATTTTGTTTTTGAATTAGATCAGCAAATTTCATATATAGAGAAAGATTATCAAGAATAGAGTCTATGTTTTCCTAAAAGATCTTCAACGCCGATAAGATATTTTTGAATTTATCGATGTCCGTGCATGACTATGACCTGCCAGGTCGCCTTCCGCTCAATGTCCATTCCATAAAAAATATCCAACAACCACACCCACAGGAAAACGTAGTGAATCAAAAGTAATATTGTTAAATAATTTTCCTTCCATCAAAACAGAAATATGTTAATGTACATTTTTACAAGCTCCTCACGAACTGCCAACAATTTCATCTTTTATGAAAATCTGCATTCACTTTTATCTCCTTTGAAATGTTAATAAGAGTCTTACATTGAATTCGCGAGATTACTCCGCCAACACGAACGCAATTTCTCTTATATAATAAAGACCCTTAAAATCTTGACTACTGATGTAAAACATTGTTATTGGCCATGTACAGTGAAGTATATAATATAGTATAATATTCAGTTTTCTTTTGTTTCTTTTTTGGTTAGTATGATTAAAATTATGTAACGAAATAAATATAAATTTAATAAATTTAATTTAACATATTATATAAATATAAAACTTATATAATATGTTTTTTTAACAAACAGGTTTGTTTACTTTTGTGTACGAGTGGTAGTGCAAAAAAAACTGTCAAATAATGTATGACGTTTTATGGATTCAGTACATATTTTCATTTCATAGACCTGCGTAGGGAACTTAAAGGTATAAGGTAAATCGACATGGGTTGATGTCTGGTACTGATGGTTTTCGTAGCCGGTTATAACACTTCTATTATAAACCAAATTATTTTATAACTTAGCTTTAAAATATTAATTTAAATATGGCGTAAAAAAACTGAAGATAAACCACTATAAACATAGATATCGACAAAAGACATATCTTATGATGACATTAATTAGTTATCAAATATATTTTGCCAGTAAAACATTTCTAATTATTTTATTATTAAACTCAACGTACATCAGTCATCATAATTTCTAAAATCAATGACCAAACCTCATAGTACAATAAAGCATGACCCTTAGGAAAAATAAAACCGGTTTGGCTTTTTAAATTGCTTGTAAAGAAAATACCTGAAACTCGTATACAATGAGAGACAAGGAGACCAAAAGAGAAAGAGAGAGAGAGAGAGAGAGAGAGAGAGAGAGAGAGAGAGAGAGAGAGAGAGTCTATGTACTTATATCGGACAGTATAAGTCCCATTAATTGGAACACCCTCATAGTACGCGAGGGGGTTTCCATAGGGATGCGCGTTGGGGATTAATGGCCAATCTACAGTCAAATTGTCAAACCGCCCATAGTGATATGACTAAACGATTGTTGATTGGAAAAACTTGACAGGTAATTAAAAGTTTTCTTCAGGATTGATTAATTATGACGGTCATTATTATCTCATTTTTTTACATATTACATAAGTTTGCAGTCTGTAATCCTTGATGCTTATATGTTTGAAGTTATCGCTGATATCCTTAGTTCTAGTTAAGTGATCATAAGAAAATCAAGTGAAAAAACTCTCATCATGATAAAGTTTGAATTTAAACAGACTAAAAATGTAATGTCACGTCTTTTTACCACCAAAAACCTCATATAAGAAAACATAGCCTAAGCCTAGCTGAAACACAGCTGAAACATAGCTAAACATCTCTTATTACTTTTGTACCTTTAAAAGGAATTTGACATTTTAGGCCAAAGGAGGCCAATTTTACTATGAAACTTAGTATCGCTGCGAAAAATTTTGTGCCTCGATGGAACCTACATTTTTTTGTAGAGAAAAATATATATTTTGCATAAATATAACTTGAAGCCCAAAAAAATATTATTTTGTCTTCGGCTCTGTAAAATGTAAAGTGTAATGATAATTACTCTATTAATAATAAATTGTCGACCGGGATATAACAAGAAAATGTTGAAGGACAAACTATACAAAATGCTATAATGAATTTTAAGCAGTACCGGTATCAACTATATTTTTTACAGATATTATGAATGGGCAGTCTTTCGACGAGTCGAGCAGTTTGGCTTAGTGTAACTATTTATTTCTTAGAATAGAAATCATACATCAACTGCGGCGTCGATTTGGTGAATCACATTGTGTGTAGTTTAAAGTACCTTGACATAATTTCAAGAACAGTTTAATATGATCCATGTAATTTTTTATTTTATTTCATATTATAATTTATGATTTCAATCCCTACAAACTTATAATAATCGTCAAGAATATAACCTCCCAACCCCCTATCATATTCTCGATTGTACAATAACTTATTCCCTGCAGTGGGATATATTTCTGTATTATTATAAAGCGAAAGTGGAAGTTTTACATGATCTAATGCTTGACGCTGCTCTTCCAGCGCGCCTGCGGGGTACAACGCACCGGTGTGGCGTCACAAAGGAAATCAATCAATGATGTCATATTGTGTTTACTAATGCTTTATCGTGTTTCGCACTAGTGGTATTTTTTAGGAAGTCATTTAAAGGACAACTAATTTGGATAATATTTCATTCGATCTCGGGTAAAGTTTATTTATTACTGGTAATACTGGTACAATAAAATTTTTGGAGACGCTATGCCAAATTTTTTAATTGCAATTTTTTGGATTAGTCACTAAAACTACCACCCGACTTCGATTTAAGAAATAGCACAATTGAAACGAGTACAAATAAGTCGACCTAATTTTATATCATAGGCAATCTTCACCTCTTCGTTTCTTTCATTCTAAATCGAAAGATTCAGGTAATTCAGAGGGAAATTTTCAGAAGTATACTAAGCTATGATGAATACTCCTATGGTTTTTCACATTCCAAACTAAAAAACAAAATAGGTCACCTAAAATGTCAGGTAAAATGGCTCACCTAAAGACCAATTTATAGATTTAATATTCATAAAATGTATTTTTATTTGTCCACAAAGACATTGCGCCACTTAATATTCATGTTATTTTTAATCCTGCTTCGTCAGTGACTGCATTGCACCTGATGGTAGGTAATTAGTCTCTTGCATTTGATACTATTATGCAGGTATACTTAATTGCTTCTTCATGTTACGGTAAATTAACGCAGGAATTAAGGAAGAAAGGAAACTTTACTCGGCAATATAATGATAATATTATAATGGAGAGATATGATCTAATACCTGCCAAATCAATGATTACTTTATAAACAATGATCTTATCAGTAAAATAGAAAAAGGAAATGGAAGAAAATCTTTCACTATATTGGTTACACTAAATTTTACCATAGTTTTACAACTTAAACAAATACAAAAACAAAAAATATTTCCTCTTTATAGTCTTAGTATAGATTAAGAACAAGAAATGAAAGAAATTTATCTTTGTACAAACAGTTTGCACTATATTTTACGATAGTTTTACGACCTGTACAGACGGGGTCAAAGCTAAGGTCAGATGAGAAAATTCAACTCACTACATATGTATAGAAACGATGTCAATTTTGAAAAGAGATATCTTATTATACTTATCTCTCTTTCGGTGTAACCCAAAATCGAACTCAGCGCCCCTACCGGATCCGAAACGAACGATCGCATAAAATAAATTGAAATTTGTTACGATGAATTTACAATACATATTCCAAGTACAGGAATAAATAGATACTGTCGAGGTTTTATTAAAATGAGAAATTCATTTTGATATTGTATTTTGTCCTTTGACACAAACATAAACAAAATCTTTTCCGTATTACAAGCCAAAGTAGAATCCGAAGAGAAACGTTTGTAATTCGAATACACGTTTTGGCAAAAATAGATGTTTTGATATCAAAATATTCCGTTTTCAATAAAGCATTTCACATAAATTTCATTAGATATTGATAAATCACATATTAAAAAATTCGAGGTTAACGGACGAACCGCGTCAAAATTACGTACAGCGACAAATATTTGAATGGGGCGCTCTGTTTGATAGCCGAAACTGCCGCGTCCTGATCAATAGCGACGCGCGGCGCATCCTTCGACCAATTTGTTACGTTTTCATTTTACTGAGTTTCGCACCTTCCTAATAGCTTTAAAACTTGTAGAATACTGCTATTTTATAAGCAGATTGCTTGAGTTGAATGGTTTGGTTTCTTAAGACTATAAAGTCTTTGTGTACTGCAGTATGCTTTATGTTGATTGAGTTCAATGAATATCGAATTATTTATTCGTGTATGAGGTCAATATCCGAATCAAACCACGAAACTACACCATGCACACGACACCGGAACAAAAGCGGCATTACCATCAAAATTACCTGACGCTGTGGTGGTGGCGGCGGTGGATATCGCCACGCTGGTGGTGGCAGCTGTCTCGGTCGAGGAGTTGGACGCGTTGGTGAGCTCCACTATCCGGTCCACGGCGATTCTGTTCCCGGGCAGGATGCCGGAGCTCTCTGCCGGCTCCTGGCTCTCTGTCTCTGTTTCGTTGGGAGGCGGGCTCGGCGCGGCCTGGCTCAGGTCGTTGGCCACGATCACGTTGACGGTAGTGAGCGACTCCAGGTCGGAGTTGTCGCCGGCGACGTGCGAGTTGTCGATGTAGACGGCCGCCGAGCGCGCACCCAGCGTCTCCATCACACTCTCGGCCAGCGAGCGCGTGGACAGCTCGTCGATGTCGATATCCTGCTTGATGTCGATGATGATCTGGTGGCGCTTGCCGCTGCCGGACGGACTCTGCACCTGGTGCACGCTCACCTGCGCCTCGGTGCCCTGCGACATGTGGTGTTGGATCACGTGGGTCAACTGCCCCTCCAGCGTGTCCCGATTGCCCGCCATTGCTGCTCGATAATCAAAATGTCATCGATATCGATATCACGGTGCACAACACTAATAAAACGAATATACAATCAGACTTTGAGTATCAGTCGAAATTATTAAAAATTATTGCACATAGACACAGGTTAAATCTAATGAACACTTTTATCACACTCCTTGTTAAGTCAGTCGAACCCTCCGATTGTTTAGACGTCCCAATGCGGTAGTGCAGCGCGCAGATGCATTCAAACTAGGTCACAGGTCAATGTCCTTCCGAAAAATTTTGTGCGTGGGTTGTATATTGGCAGTGGTTGCAGGCAGGGTGCGTAGCTGTAGTCGACTTAGCTGTAGCAGATGTAGCTGTACTTGATGTAGCCGTAGCTCACATGGCGCGTAGACGGCCGACACATTGACACGGTGTCCTATATACGGACCGCTGAGGCGGCGGCTCGCCGTCGTAGCCACTGCGAGGCCTACGAAAGCGTAGCGCTACGGCGCGCCGTGGCGAGCCGCACACAACACTTCCGTGTTCGTGATCTTGAGATAAGTCCTGAGATATTTTTGTATGTACCTGCAGCGGCTACCCGGGATACATTTCTTCCCAAAATTTTTATTGTAATGTTTATGTTTAAAATCAACTACACGTATTGTTTAGTGCAATTTTCAAAAACTTTGAAAAAAAATTAAGAAAATCGCGCACGTTTTAAATGTCATCGATTTATTGGAAAATCAGTTAATACTTGAATCATTTAATTTGATCCTATGGTCAGTGACAAAAAAAAGAAATAAATAAAAAAGACTTTTACGAAAAACAATAACTCCTCTAAGAACCAAGTCTCTATCACTATCCCGATACATACACTGATATTTTTCAATATTGAAATTAACATCCTAAACACATTTTACACCCAACAACGATCCGTACCCAACCGGATATCTTCGCACATATCCCGGCTGCGGTACTACCATGTACACCGGCAGGCGTTCGGCGACACGTGCCTACGCATGCGCAGCGCGTCATATCCTCCGTCCCGCTCTAGCGACATACATCCGTCCCTCTCGCCGCGCTTCGATCGTTCATGATGAAAAAGCACATATAATTGGGTTTATGTTGGCCTGTGGTACTGTCCGCGAAAAACATATCTGGCCTTGAACTAATTTGAATTTATTTGTTCTGGATTCATAAACATAGTATTTTGTTGATACTAGAGTATTGGATCAAATGTTTGCTATACTTAGGATATTTGCGTTAGTAATTCAGCCTAACTTAGTGTGAATTACTTATTCTATCGGCTTTTAAGAGTCAACAGTGAGATTGTTCCACTTCGTGAGCTATAATAAATAAGTAAATTTAGATATTAAATACGATATTTCAACTACCAATGGCTAACAACAATTAATATTATTTTTTTCATAACTTTAATGTATTACTAATTATTATAAATTTTATGAAAATATAAATACTTTCGATAATTCATAATGAGAAGACAATATGTTAAGGTAATTTCATGAAAATTGGAAAATATCGCTTGGATCTAATTAGCAAAAAAAGCAATTAAAACGGATCACGACTTAAATACCAATGAACTATCAACAAACAAACACTATAATGTAATTTTTTTGAAAATAAAATTACACACCCCCAAAAAGTTGTCCAAAAAATTCATAGTTAAAAATAGAAAAAAGTAGGATACTACGTTGCTGACGGTACATCGTTCTCATTATGTAACACTATATCGATGACAGCCAAATAAGGAAGCCGATGTAAACACCAGCCAAATCGCGTCACTATCTACCTGCCGCGTGATAAGGCGTGATGGGGCGTGATAGGACACTATCACGGTGGGTGGGAGCTATCATACTGACCTTTTGACTGACTGATTTTGTTCGGATTAATTTTCAAGAGACTTATTTGAGGAGTTAGTTATTAAATTAAAATTAGTTTTGGTCTTGAATTATAACATAAAAGTAAATGAAATATGTTTTCTTTATATGTTCTGTTTTTCCTTATACTCAGATATGATTCAGATATGTTTAATCTAGAGGAACAGGAAAAAAATTGTTTATTTTAACAGGAAAGTTTAACAGGATTATTTGTTGTGAAATAATAGATGGTCTTTAAGCTGTTGCTATGCCCTCCCCCTTATCTAGTAATATAACATATTTTTGTATACTTTTGTCAACAAACGAAGTATTAGATACGTGGTCACAGTATTTATCTTTGGGTAAATTCAATTGGGTCCAAGGACTGGAAAGTTTCCGGTACAGCTCGTCCCTATCAAGGACAGAAATAAGCTGGGCTAATTGTGGGTAGTTCTACGGGCACTAGCTTACACTTTCATGATGTATATATATACAGGGTGAATTGTGAAATATGCAATTGTTGGCTTTGATAAAAGTCGGACTCGTGTTTATCGCTGTTCCTCATAATTACGGATGTGGCCATCCACGTTCACTTGAAAATATCATCGTGTATATGTGTTCATAGTCATTCAAGAATATTCATATCTAGGAATAATTACTAGGCGTCTTGCGAATTTTCATTAGATAGGTAGATATTTTAGCTTTTGCTTTTAAACCAATTACAATTGTTCTGTTGAAAACGAATTTTCACTAAATGTTATAAAAGAATTGAATTAAAGCCTTATACTATTTAAATATAAACCAAAGTAATTTCCGTATCCACACAGAAAAGCTTAAATAACTCACAAATATTTACGCCCACTATAAATAAACAAGATGGACGAACTGTGCTAATTAAACCACTCCAACAAAATCCAATAGTCGAAAATACCAATGAAAGTTGGACTTTCAATGGGCCGATGCGGAATCGAATTTTACAAATATGCATTCACTGCTCCCTGTGGATTTTATGATTATTATTTAATTAAAAATGCTTTTAGCAGGGGTGGTTGGTCAACCCTTCGCCTTTAGCATTTTCGGCTAACTAAATTGCAATTAATAGACTAGAGGTTTGTAGGGCGGAACACGTTTTCGTGTCGGTTTTTGAATTAATGTTTGTTTGAAATATCGACATACTATAATTGTCAACAGAAGTCATTTTTTTAGACATGTTATCCTAATGAAAACAAGTAGAAAACATCTTTGATTTAAACATTTGATTTGAAAACATTTTGGTCTTGTAAGCAAAAAAAGTATGTAGGTTATTTCGTTAAGGGTGTTTTTAAGTAATATTTGGTATATATAAAATGAGCAATAATTTAATTATTCTTACGCCAATCAACTGGAATAAATTTATTTCGAGTAAAAGTTCGACGCCAAATGAACATCTTATTTACTTTCATAAAAAGGTTCTCTCATTTGCAATGTTACGACTACATTCAGGATCGAAGTAAATAAGTATTTTTTTATTTAACTTATGTACAAGTGCATAAACAACATGAAAGAAAAATATGAAAAAAACGTGTACAAACGATACTAAGTTCACCAATCGAATAGATCGTGTGATTGTTTAAGGTTCACCTGTCCATTACCTGTGGTAATACTCGTATATCAGATCATATACGCTCACTGTTAAGCACAGAACTGTTCTACAACCAAGAATTCCAGCAAGAGACACTTTAAATAATAATAAATACACCCAAAACTCTTACACATCATTCTGATCCTACGTTAAAATCGAGATTTTTGTCGTAGGTATCAGAAACTTCGAGATACTTCAGTCATACACAGATCCAGAACAAATACTTGTGGATATCATGATCATTTTTCTCGGTATGGGGATCGGAACCGCGACATCTCGTTTCACAGCCGGGGGCTATACAACTACGCCACGGAAACTGTCCCCCATGCAAGCCTATTGTGGGTTGATGGACTTCACAATTCATAGAATTTCTAGGGGAGATAAGGTAACAATTTAATCTTTTTGAAAACTATACCAAGTACGACTTATAAGTATGACTATTCGTATACGAAGTAACTATATGAAGCACGTAAAGTCGCGGGCTTCAAATAATAAAAATATTATTATTATACTTTATGTAATTTATAATGCATGAGGGAATAATTCGTTCGGCATATACGTAACATCAGTAATAATACATTTGGACGAAAATTACAACCAAAAGGATGAAGTTAATTATTGTTCTTTTGTAAATAAGGATTTTAAGATTTTTTATTATGGTATGTAAAGTCCGCCAACCTACTCTAGGCCAGCGTGATGCACTATATGGCCTAACCCCTCTCGATCGTACTTTCGTTTGTAGAGGTGGTCCGTGACATGCAGTGAGAAAATCATCAGACCATGTGCACTGGTACAGGTAAAGGTACTTTTGTAAATATCCTTACTCATATTGTTGATGTTTTTAAAAAGAAATAAAGTCGAATATGAGTCGTAGTAGCTTATATTTATATAAAGAGAAAAGGTTGCATATCTCTAAAACATTTTTTTCTATAATGTTCACAATATACCTCAGATACGACTTTTTCATAACAAAAGTATCACAGAATTAAAACAAAACGTACGTGTCCCGTGTTATTCACATAAAACAACCTTTTACAACGCTTGTTTTTTACACTCAGATATTCTACAAAGCCTAGATTAAAGCCTATGTCTAGACTACATAGCAGTGTGTGGCTCTGCGCAATTTCTGTCAAGGCCGCCCCTTCCCTTAGTTAAATTCATTATCAGCCTTTGTTTTAGGGTTGTCGGGGGTTGCTGGGGGTGGGATGCCGATCTAGACACATCTTGTTTACTAGAATAGGTTTCGGTAGTATTATTACTGTTTTTATTAGTTGCGAAGGTTTGTGTTGTCTCTTTGGAAATTATTTACAAGCTTTTTGTTCCTAATACTTTATAGGCGTATGGGTGTATAGATTATTTTGTTGTATTCTATTTTTGTGAGATAGTGGATCAGTCGAATGCGAGTGGGTTTGAATCTAGATGTAAGAGTGAATACATTAATTGCTTCTAAAATTATTTTAATTCGTCTCCGCTGACATATTTAATTTAAAAGGACGTAACAATAGTGATTTATCACTTATAATTGAGTAAAATCGTAGAGCGCAGTTTACGATACATGAAATATGAATCCGAAAATCCTTTATCAAATTACAACCTTATTCATAAACAGATTTAAAGCCATTTTAGTTAACGATTGTTTCTTTTCGATCTGCTTTTCAATTAAGTTTCAACGAAGACGATAAAACATTCGATAATTGAAATAGGTTTTAAACTGTCTTGAATTAAGTCGTAGGGCTTTCTCAATATATTTTAATTTGCTTATTAACACTACCAACAGCGCGGACTATATTGAAATAGTGAAGCGGCGCAAGAAGCCTTTTTAGAAATTCATTTCGATCATATTTGTTTTCATTTTAAAATACATACGTATGCAAAATTTAATTACTTATAAATAAAATACACGATAAAATAAGATGTTCGATTAATCATTCTTCAATGGAATATAACAAAACAAGGTTACCTAATTAAGCCGTTAAATCGTGATTTAAAATTCTAAACATAGGGCTTTGTACAAACAAATCTTATTTGTCCTATTGTTTATTAACCTATATTTCCTTTGAACTTCCCTAATTAATACAGAGATATGTTAAGGCTATTACCTCGATGTGGTAGGTAGAGCTTTACTTAGTGCTAGCTTCAAAAAGCCGAGGTTTTTTATATTCTAAAATACGGTAGGGTCAAGTCTAGTCTATCTACTAGTTTTATGACTCATGACAAAAGAACTAGAGTCTAATTAGGTGGAATGTCCAGAAACTAGAGATGTTCGTTTCTCGTTGATCGTTATAATTATGAAAGCCTATTCAGAACTATCCTATTGTCTAAAAAATTTGTTCTCCAAAAGCGAGCTATAAGGTCAATTTATTCGCTGGGGTCCAGATATTCTCTTAGAGAAAAGTTTAAAGATATAAATATAATGACAGTAGCATCACAGTACATTTTTGAAAATTTAATTTATGTCCATAGAAATAAAGAAAGTTTTCTTAAGATTAGCGATATTCACAACAAAAATACTAGGAATAAGAATAATCTAGCTACTCTTAAGACCAGACTCCACAAGATCAGCAAATCTTTTAAGGGTTACTGTATACACTTTTATAACAAAGTTCCCAGTCATATTAAAGCCTTATCTATTACAAAATTCAAAGCTACTATCAAGCAAAAATTATGCAATAAGGCATATTATAAAATTTCGGAATATTTAGACGATAACAAGGCTTGGGAATAGATGTAATAATATTCATATCAAAAATATTTATTGTAAATTTACAACATATTATTATTAAACTGCTCTGATTTAAACCAACTTGTAAATTTTGTAATAATTCACTACATTGTAAACTGGTTTTGAAAAGAGCAACACTAGAGTTTCTTGCCCGTTCTTCTCTAGTGAAAACCGCTTTCCGAACCGGGTGGTAGATAAAAAAAAAATGACTGAATCTAAATGATGTTGAACATTTTAATGGATTCAATAAATTATTTTCATTTCATTTCATAAAGCTAGGATACGAAACATTGGGCAAACTACCACCAATTTCCCATGTTAGGATACGAATCAAAATCAAAATATTCTTTTTTCAAATAGTCTTTTATAAGATGATTTGAATCTTTAATTTCTACCTACTACCAACGCTTCTGAAAGTGTTGTAACTGTGAAGAAGGAATGATGAAAGAAATTCTCTTAGCAATACGAACTTTTGAATATCCTATAATTAACAGAAAAAACTAAAATGCGAAATTTTACATTAAGCAAAGTTCCTTGATTTCCACAAAACTATTATAAGAAAAGTCCATGCCACGCCCTCCGATGAGTTTGAGGCGAGTCACGCGTCATAACAGATGACGTCACGCCATAAATCTAGTCGCAGGACGAGTATGAAACTAGACTTGTGTGGAAATGTCTAGGTGGTCTGAATATCTCGCTTTGTGTGAGTAAATCCGTCTATATTAAAGGAACGCACAGAGTTGTAAGGATCGACGCTACATTTCGAAAGACTCTTGTACTATACCCGGACTAAGACTAAGCTATACAATTACGGCAAAATATATTGATTTCATTTCAGTATATTTGGAATCCTGAGACATTGTTTCTAATATCCTCATAAAATAAAAATTATAGGGCTTCATGCTAGGAATATATCAATGATTTACAATTATAACAGTCAATAGTAAAAAAAACGAACGGGTTGCACTCCGGGAGTGCCGGCAGAAGTGAAAACTTGATTATTAACGTTGAGCATGTTTGATATTTTGGAATGGTTAGGGAATAATTTTGCACCAATTGCTTTATCAGTATAAAAGTACTATCATTTATGTGGTAGAATACAATATTCATTTATTGCGCTATCGTACACAAACATGACAATTTATATTACATTAAAAATTTAACACTTTAAAACTATTACAATTATTTTACATTAAAAAGTTTATCTCTCCGAAAAATCAACTTTCATCCATAATTTCAACGACTTTTTCACCATCATCATTACCAGAACTATCATCGCCAATCTCTAAAACTGATACGATAGGTTTATGGTAGCTGAAGTAAGAAACGAACAGTTTTGATTCGAACCTATTTAAATGTCTAATAAAGACCGCATCAATAGTAGTTTTGTATTTCGTTGTGCTAAGATTGCGATCATTCGACATAGTTAAACCAAATTCATTATTTAAAAATTCAATTAATAGTTGATTTTTATCGTCTGCGAAGTTTATGTTGAAATCTCCACTCAAAATCATTGGCAATTCATCAAAGCTTTATAAACTGACAGCTAACTGACAGCTGTCTACTCTCCATCCGTCTTACGCTTTTTCGATCAGGTCACGTGTCCTGACGCGAGTTTAAGATTTTATACCCATTACAGAAAAAGTGCTCAACGCTGCTAAAGAAGTTTTCACTTCAAAAATACCGGGGGAAGACCGTGGGTACAGATTGCAAATTACATATAATTTTAGACTGCTGCCCCAGCCTGATCCCACGGCTGGCTACGATCATGCATATGAGAGACCTACCACCGGTATATAGTAAAAATAAGAAAAATCGTATTTTGCCTGCTCTCGATTGTCGAGCTCGTCAAGACGATTCCTCTGACTCCAAACACGGGGGGTTTACTTTAAGAAATGACGGAGTTATGCCTGGACAAATATGGTAGGTCTCGTGGGGAGGCTAATAGGCACTATTTCGGAATAAGGGTGGGGGAAGGCAGGGGGGGGGGCTATGGGACAATTTTGGAAAAAGTGGGTGAAACTGAAAAAAAAACGAAACAGTAGGCCCAGGCATACATTTTCGCCGCGCTGTAGAGAGGGGATAGCTGTCTACTCTCCATCCGTCCTACGCTTTTTCGATCAGGTCACGTGTCCTGACGCGAGTTTAAGATTTTATACCCATTACAGAAAAGTGCTCAACGCCGCTAAAGAAGTTTTCACTTCAAAAAATAGTATCTAATTACCTTAATTTAATACATTCGTAGACAAAATTAATTAATTGGCATAAAAGTCATCTGCTATTATTGTCAACTTCGGGCCTATAGTCACGACCTAGGCATACTACTATAGGGCGGTGACACAAACACCTAGAAAACAATTTGGAAGTAAAACTAGCTAAATGTAGGAAGTATAATAGGTTAGGTTAGACTATAGATACCTATATATAATTTATCAAAATCGGACAAAATAACTCTAGTATGACATACTTATAAAATAAATTACTAGCTAGCAAAATATTTAAATTAGGTATTATTGCTTGTATATATTTATCTACATTAACACAATAAGTACTTTGCAAAGTAAATGGTTGTCATAATTTTGTGTCCGGAATGAAAACATTTTGTAACCAAGTAGCTACTTAAATACTAACAAATACGAGACAAGAGTTTTGTAAGCGCACCTTTCACGTACCACGTATCTTCGTTTGACCTTACTTGTCTACGCTAAATGTCAAGCTATCTGTAAAATTAGCATAAAACTTATGGCTTATACGTCCAATAGCTGAATTCACAGTTTGCCTGTAATGAGTTGCTCAACCCCGCCTAGATACGCTTTACGTCACGGCAAAAAAATCGCAGGCGCGGTTAACGACTCCTCGTAATTCGTGTCAGCGCACTCTATTATCCAATAGCGGTACTAAATTGCGAATTTAAAAGTAAAAGCGCTGGTCACGTGCGCCGCCTAACGGGAGACAACCGAACTGCGTTCGTTGAACCCGCACGCCGGTACATTGCGCAATGAGTTCCATCACGAACATCCAAATGTCACGTAGTACAAATTTTTATTTGCAGTTAGTGGGGACGCCACTTCCAACGGTGACGGCAATAAATGTAAGCGGAATCTTAGTAACGCTAGTTCTCCGCCGGTAATTCTAACTGGGTACAATTCGGGGTCCGTGGCGCGAATTTTAAAATTGGAACTGTATTTTTTTTATTGGTAAATGGGTCGCCATTTGTATGTGCCGTAACGGCAGCGTCTTCCGTCATTTGTAGGTTATGTGTGTGTTTTTTTCATTTGATTTCGTAACTGTGGGTTTATGTAAATACACAAGGTCGGTGAAAATGAATTTTTTGATGGTGCAGTTCAGTCTGTAACCGTAACACAAAGCTTGTGTTCCTGTAATGTTTGTTACAGTTACAATTTCATTATGTTTATCGTACAAACTCCGGTCGTCAAGAAATAATTGAGGCTTTAGAAAGACACGTTTAGCAATAGTAACAATGAAAACTTAATGCGAAAGTATAGTCGTCATAAATTCGCCAATTTAATTAACTGGTGTTTTCACATATTTCAGCATATGGATTGTGTTCAAACAAAGAGTTAAGACTCTGATGAAATTATGAATCTCGAACTCTGATAGAGTTAGGAATACACACAATTTTAAAGTTACATTTTTCATAAGTATGTGTCCATAAAGCCCAGTAATACACCTAGTAAACTTACATGAGTTGTTAAGGAGCGAAGACCACTGCTAAACATCAGTTAGCCGTATACTCATTTTCCATTTCTATACAGTGCAATAATATAAAACACCAATAAGAAACCCATAAATAAAACAAAGAAAGTCTCTAGACTAGAAAAAAGTCGTATAAAATTTGAGGAGACTCAACTCATATTCATTGTATAAAATCGTTATTTCATACAGCTCAATATTAAAAGAGAATAGATTTTCCGGGCAAATACTACAGAATAACATTTTATATTACTTCATTATACGATAGTTTTTTCGGACCCGTTACAGTGGCAAAAAAATACTTCAAGAATCGATTGAATCGGATTAATCACGCATCAAGCGATAGAGCGAAATGTAATTAACGATACTATTCCCACATATTCAAATTTTAATATTAACAAACATAACGGTGCGTGGTTTTTTTATCTATGTATATAGAGAACCTGTCTGTCCGTGTGTCGATCGGGGTCAAAGACCGCCGGTGACACGGTTCCGACAATCGTTCGGTCATTAATACTAAACTTTTGAATTATTGTCCAAATCGCCCGAGGCATGTGAATGTAATTGATGAGTATTCACTTGGATCTCTGTCTACCTATGCAGTTAATAGCGGGATGATATATGCGCAACATACATCTAATTTTCTGAGGGCAAACGGACAAACTGCAGTTTCTTTTTACATTAACAGCAAAACCGAAAATGACATTGCACATGATATGAAATGCTATTTGTTTGGATAGCATAACTACTGGCAAATGTTGACTGTTTGAGCCCTTATACTTTCCACTCCAAATCACCTTCTTATACGGTCGAAAGGATTAAGGGGTGAGGATTTGTCCCTTGGTGGTAAGTGGTCAAAGTCATCAGTTAGTACATATGTTAGTTCGTGGAAGCATCACCGTGATTTATGGGAGCGAGTAGCGACCATGTTACTTAAGTGTAGCTCATTCTTTATCTACGTTACTACACAAAACACTAAGACCAATAATGAAAACAAAGAAAATCCATTTATTGGCACATGCACAGAAAATTCAATAAAGAATTGACACACAAGGAAATAACAACTGTACGAAATGACGATACTTTTTTTAGTACAATACGCATTGGTTGGTCTTATAGGTTAAAGCGAGAATTGATAAAATACATTGAAGCCTAATAATAAATACCCTTGCTTCAGCTCTTCAATCTACCATTCATAGAGGTCAGCAATGCACAGAAGATTCCACTAATGCTAGACCATTATCAACCGTTAGTTTATATTGGGTGCGCCACTATATGTTTTACTCATAATAGTAAGCGCACCAAGTTGCATAGTGAATTAATTCACGAATAAAATTAATATTTATAAATCATTATTGTGTTCTCGATAAAGTAACTTTAAAGGTCTTTACGAAATCATCAACCCCTTTTTAGGTCGTAAGCCTAATTGGACTTTTAATTTGCAAAATATAAGTCAGATTGTTATATTGTATAAATATGTTATGTTATACGTGTTATATGTATTGACAACTTCAGTGGATCGGTTGGTTAGGCGCCCGGCTGTAGAATAAGAAGCCGCGGTTTCAATTCTCGCACTAACACATGTAAGTTTGGCCTTCAAGTATTTGTCTCAGGTCTGGAAGTTTGAGAGACCGAAAATGATGAAAGATGGTCTCTAGCCATTCTAAATACTTCATTTACCTGCTAAAAGTACGCATGCCCGCTCAATTTCTTCTTCATGCTTTACTTTAAAATCTCGATCATATATTATGTTTTGTTATTTTTAATCCTTAGTAGTAAATAAAAAAACTTAAGGAGCAGAACAGCTCTAAGAAATAGTTGAATATAAACAACTGAAAGTCCATGAATATTGCAAGCTAACTTCAGACCCTACCAACCCATCAGGCCTCCCTAGCTCATCCAAAGAAAGCAATAAATTAAATTAAATATTTTTCAAATCCTTAGCCCTATATATTATATGGCTTAAATCGTAATCTTTACTGTGACATTTTTGATGAAAATCATCGCGTCACACGCAACACCTGACAACAGACCTGACCCAAACAATTAAGGAGAATAAGTACGTTTACTGACCTTTTTATATGCCAAAAATATAAAGTGTAGATCTAAGATATTTCGGTCTAGACGCATGCAGCACGAAAATACACAGAATTTGTCTAGATCTAAAAGACATGTTGAAACATTTCAGTGAATTAATTAAAAGCATTTATTAAGTGGTAGAGTAGTGAAGGCAATTTTGAAAGCAATTTGAATGAATTAACCGTAACCAGGTGGTAGAAATAATTTAAAATCAACATTTATGACTGGTAACGATAGGCTGAAGTATATTTTGACCGCAACTTTAATGAATGGACTTAACTAAAAGGTACCAATACTTTAGAATATTCTCATTAACATATGTAAAGTTGAGAATTGTGATGTTAGTAGAATTGCCGAATTTTGAGCATGATTTAAAGAATGACCAATAATTTATACTGGTAGAGACATAAGTTAATAGACTTCGGCTGTGTTGTACATCTATACTTATAAAGAGGAACGATTTGAGTGTTTGCATTAAGTAGGCTCTGAAACTACTGGACCGTGTTTTAAAACTTATTCCACTAATAGAATCTCACATTATCCCTGATGAACATAAGATATAGAATATATATAGAATATATATTTTTGATCCTGAACTTCGTTTTGAAGCGCACATGAGCAATGTGGTCAGGAACTGCTTCTACAGGCTTAAACTTTATATAGGTTTCGAAAATATCTCAGTGTTCCTATAAGAAAGAGGCTAGTGGACAGTCTGGTTCTTTCTAGACTTAACTACTGTGACACTGTCTACGGCCCCTGCTTACTTTCGCGAACGAATCACCTTATTCAGCGGGTACAGAATGCTTGTGCCAGGTTTTCCTTTAATATTCCACGCCGTAGCCACGTCACACCATATCTTAACGATGCCAACATTTGAAAATGGAAGCCAGAAGGAAATTGCATTTAGCCACACTACTGTTTGGTATATTTCATAACAATAGACCTAAGTACCTAGTAGATAAACTAACATTCAGACAGGATAACCTCAAGTATGGTACACGTTCTATTTCGAATCCACTATCGATACCGCAACACAGGACTGCTGCTTTTAGAGGATCTTTCAAATATGCCGCCACTCACTGCTGGAACAACATTCCACCGCCATGCAGATCTAAAAAGAGTAAACTTAGTTTTAAATATAATTACAAGAACAATTTATTACAAGTACAGAAACAACAAAACATTACGTACATAGTTTAATTATTTGTTATTTATTTTTTATCTACATATACTATCCATTATTATTTACTATCATACCTGCAAGTTTTCGATCGAACAAGTGAAGTGGGCCGTTTTCCAGTTTCGTTGAAGGTGGCGGCAAAAAAACACACTTCTTCTTTTACAATAATATCACACTCAATATTTGCGAGCAGTTTCTACATAATTAATACTTGTTAACTATCTACTGGTTTATTTTCTTATTTCCACTGACCGGAGCGATATGCGTTTCGACTGCCCGTGTCGAGGAGAATGATGGCGGATACCAGTCCGAGTGCGCGTGCGCCTCCGCCTACCCAAGGCCATTGCGGTGTTGTCGAGATTTTTTGTTGTTGTAATAATTTAATAATTATTACTTTATCGGTTTTTAAATTATTGTGTATTTGCAGATACTCGGTCTTAGTCGCCCTCTGTCGGCGCCGGCGAATTTTTGCCGATTACTTAATACCTTTCTGAATTTGTAATCTTCGTTATATTTTTATTTTTTGTTTCTAAATGTTTTATGTTTCCTGTTTATATTGTATAAATTATCAATGTTTTTCTAAAATACATGTACAAGTACCTATATCTGCACACCGACGTAGTGCCCGGATGTCACTAAGGTCCCTCATTGAAAATCAGCGCTGTGGTACTGCTTATGCTGTACTGCAGTAATAAGCTGAATGAGGGTTCCTGTTGTTGGCACAAGTAGTAATGGAGAATATTATTGTCTTTTGTTATCTTTATATAACTAACACTTCTTTGTTTTTTTGTAAATACTTTATATCTTTTAGTTTCTAGGGTTGGATTATTTTTATTATTAATATTAATTTCTTTGTATTTGTACCAACAATAAACTTTTCTTTCTTTCTTTTCTTTTCTTTCTTTTTTCTTAATATTTTCAAAAAAGTGGGATCCGGGGCTGGCCGCTGGTTCTAAATATAAACTTACAATACTGGTGAGTTTTGAATACAGTATAAAATTGCCAGAGGATCAACAGGACTTCTTGAATGGGAATGCAACTGTTACTTGTGGTATATTTATGCGGATCGCAGAATTCAGAAACAGTAATTTAAGGAACGCAGCCTACGCTGCTATTAAGCTGATGACACATATGAAATACAAAAACAAAATAATGGTTTATATTCTTTGGATTCTTTATCCAGGTAATCAACAACATTTTCAAGCTTAACGTATTATTTTAATTAATACCCCATCTATGACCACTACCGTTAATTTCTCAGCCTATCATAGACAAACAAGACGCTTATTTTTTTGTGTACCATAGACAAGCCGTTGTTTTTCATAGACGGAACATTTCCCAAGCCGCTGGGTCCCACGGCGCGTCGCATGTAAGATCGCGTTCATATAACGGGCCGAATGCGCAGTTACAGTATGTGGGTGAGGCTAACTGCGAGCACCGTTAGCTACGTCACGTCCACGCGTACCTCTGCCGACTGTCGATCTTATCGATAGTCGATAGTCAATAAATTTATGTGAGAAAAATCTTGGAGTCAGAATGACAGTCTGTTATTAAGTTATCGTTAAGTACTTAATTCTGTTGATGATAAAGTTTTGATTTTAATAAACATACTATAAGTTAAACTACCATTTTAATGGGTTATGTTAGGTTATGACATTAAAAGCTGGATTGAACATCTACATTCTTCACATGGCTTCAATGACTAATTATGAAATACAACGGATTTAAAATAAATATCTACATTAAATACGTAGTATTTTTAATCCCATATACATCACACATACTTAAATTTATCATCAACCGTTGCTTACTAATCCAACTTTAAATACCAACTCACATACATTAAAATCAATGTGACCTAAATACAAAGCGATATCGACACGACATCGACATGCCGTCACATCACTACCGCGGAGTACCGTATGCTACGTCACGAAGAAAGGGATCAATGCAACGGTACACACAGGGCCTTGCCGTAGCTCGCAGAACTATCGCTTTTATGTAGCTGCGGCTGTGGCTGTACGCCCGTGCGCCTTGTCACCGAGCGACGAGCGTTCCGCGCTCTACCATTGGTCGAGCCATTGCGCTCCATTTTCAAATCAGTTGGAATTGTTTTTTAGTTTATTGTTAGGTTTCTGTCATTGGGTTGTTGCACTTTGTGTTAGGAATTAGTTTATTAATATAGATTTTACTGAAAAATTTTTGATAAAAATTTGCTAATAATTTTATAGTTGGCTGAAATCTGAATTGCAACAGAATCGACAACTTTTGCCTACGCCATCTTTTTACTTAATTTAACTAAATATTTAAGAAAATTAAATCGGCTTGTTTGAGCATTTTAAGTACCTATTTACTTAACATTAATTAGCTTTATCAACTACAAGGTAAACATTCTCTTTAACAAAAAAAAAACATATTTACGAGTAATTCGACTGTATAATCTATACGCTGCTTTTTTTTATCTAATTTTATAGTAGCATATAATATTTATATATTTTTTCAGAAAAGACAAAGACAATGCTTTCCGAAATCTGTGATTTATTATCTTAACAAAATATATAGTATACAGATCAGAGATGAATGCAATGCGTGAAATAGTGTTCTACGCTGGTTCTATAGCTATGTGAAAGATTTTTCAAAATGCCTTTTCGTAAACATGTCTATATTATAGAAATCATTCTTGTGTATTAATCTTTTTTGTTAATTCATATTAACAAAGAAACTAAATAGTGTATTACTGGTAATCAGAAACAAGAATTTCCCAAAAATCCAAAATTTTATAGATCACTTATTGAACAAGATTATCAATTTTTAAAAAAGTACTAGAATATTCTTTAAGAACCAGGATAATTTAAGGTGATGTAAACAAGTGGGTTTGTGGATGACATAACGAAACCTTTCACAAGTAAGGATATGTAACATGTGATATGAAGCTTGCATAACTTATTATGTTAAACGACAAACGGTTGTAAATATGTGACGTAATCACAATATGTATTCAGTTTAATGTTGTCTAAATGGCCTAGTGATAGCCTGTATGAGGTATGAAATATGCAGTCCCAGGTTTAAATTCCAGGTTGGGCAATTTACTAAGTGTGTTTGCTGGGTAGAGAAAACATATAAGTTGCCTATGACTGAAATATCTGCTCGGATAGCGATAAGCTCTATATTATCTTGGAATAAATGTTCAAAGCAAAATATGGGTCAGTAACCATATTTATACAGTTGAAAAGCCTTACAAAACCTGGCTAGTAGTCAATCTTAGCAAACTAAATCATAAAACTAAATAGATTTTTTTCAGATAATTTCCCATCACCTTACCATCTTTACCCATAAAATGTCAATTTTTAAACAAATACCCTCACATTCCGACAATATCAACACCGACCTGTTGGAGCGTTCTACTCTGCAAGACTTCCTAAAACTTTTACAATAGAAACGAATAAGTTGACGACTCAATAGATAGTAAGTAATCTCTATATGAAACATACAAACTTTAGAGTCTGATGCGTCTTAGCTTAATTACCGACCTTATTTTTAGACATTAACCCCCTGGTTATTAATGCACTCAAGAAAGTAATACATCTATACATATAAATAAAATTGAAATGTCTGTTTGTAAAGTGAAAATAAAAAAAAAATGACCACATATCGTTATATACACAATACCTATAACGAAAATGACCTTAGATTTTTTTTGTCTGTCTGTCTGTTGGTTCCGGCTAATCTCTGAAATGGCGGAACCGATTTTGACGGGACTTTTATTGTCAAGTAACTGATAGAATAAGGAGTAACTTAGGCTACATTTATTTTAGAAAACTTCTTTTATTTTAGAAAAATAATGTTTTTGTTAAATTCCACACCGACGAAATTGCGGGCACAGCTAGTTCATACATACAAATCTAGTATCATGATACGCTGCAATATCTTAACAGAGGATATAACATACATACATACATACATACATAATCGTCACATGTATCCCATAGGGATAGGCAGAGACTATAGACCGTAACTTTGTCCGAACGATCCTGACTTATTACTTTTGCTTCATCCACATTCATCATCCTCTTCATGGATTCTCATCGGTTCAGGGATATTAAACCCTATATTTTATAATATTTACATTTAATCTATTTTATTAACGGTAAATCAGTAATCGCCAGTTACACGCATTACTAGTTTCGTGGAAAACATTGCAGAGCCCTGGGCGAGGTTGTTATAGCATTCATACCTAACATCCTATACCTAGGCAAAGAGTCAAAAACAAAAATTCTCGCACCTCGGACGTACGTCCATCCATACCAATCCCTACTGGTTGGAATTTTATACAAACATGGTGAAAATTTGTGGAAAAACTGTACGTAAAGTTACATTCATACTAAAAACTACTATGATAGTCTGAAAGAAATACATTTTTAACCAATCTTAAACAGTTGCCCAAATCTTACTCTCTATATTTTGACTATGGTATGTTTAGAAATAACGCGAACACGAAATCTTAGAGAGTTTCTGGATGAAAAATCCATGTATTTAACCGCAAAAAATAATTAAAAAATAAATTATAGAGCCTTAATTGAAGGTGTTGTTTGGTTTTGCTAATATTCATGAGCGGTCGTATCGCTTACCATCAGGCGAACGGCATGCTCGTCTCGCCATTCAAGGCAATAAAAAAATATTTAAAAAAAGCCTAATTTAATAATTTTGAAATTAGATCAATAATAAACCATCATCGTCACATTACCAGAAGCAGTATTAACTTCCAAGCGTATCAAAATATTAGAGAAATATTATAATTTTTAATCACGACGTTTCTTGCATTCATTAGATTTAAACGCGGTACAAAATAAACAAAGATTTTTAAAATTAATATAATAATTTTTAAAACATCATTTTCGTCAGACTTCTCCCTAATTTAATGAAATGTGATAAAACATATCAATTAAATGTGTTACAGTGTTGTAAAACACCTGACCAGCGACAAATGGTGCCAAAAGTTATTGACCCCTGCATTAAATATGACACCTGCTTTTTTAATTTTGTCAGCTTTTCAATTACGTTTTATTATTTTATTAGACTTACTTTAAGTTATATTGTGCATAATTAGCCTGTTTCACCATAAACTCCTAAGCAGTTGCATGGTTAAGTGTTAATGAATGATACTATAGGAACCAATGAAGGAAAATGTATATAGGTATATATTTGTTTTATCGCCTCTTTGATCTAGCTAAGTAATAAGTCCGTGACTATACATTTGCAGAAATATATTTTCCTGAAATATTTTCTAAAACACGCAAAGTAGGAATATATTTACTTTTTATTATACCAATATTTTTTCCTAACAATAATACCTGAGACAAAAAAACTACTTATCATTGGATTTGTTAAAAGTACCGTTTATACGGTACTTTTGGAGAAAGATTTGACCATAAACTGGAAGAAATGCTAGTACAAGACCTTTATAAATAATAACCTGAAAGCATTCAAAATGGTGACTTAGTTCAAGTACAGTCAGCAACATAAGTCGCTACACATTCACGAGATTTGGAATTGTCTTATCATCCAAAATAATAATTATTTTCAATATCGTATGGCACTTCTCGGCATAGATGACTTTACTTGGATATATTTTACGACTACAGAGTAGTACGTACAAATTTTAATTCATAAAAAGGTTATCAAAATATGTGAAGTGTTCAGCAACTTATGTTGCTGACTGTACTTATATTTTGGCTTTATTGACAAAATCTGAAATAAAAATATTTCGCGGCTATAATGTTACCAATATGCAATCAAGATTTAATCTTAATGATATTAAAAAAGCGATGCTTCCTTTTTTAAATAACGTGTTTCAAGAATTGGGCTACGGAAACGCATTCCGTACAGCCACGTCTACCGATGAGTATTTCGGTATATTTTTTCTTTATATTTTGCTAATGCCATTGACCTCAATGAATTGAAAATAGCAATAAATTTTCTTTGCCTTTCTTGGCCTTTCTAATTTTTAATAAATATTATACAATTTATAATATACTTCAAACATTTGATTTCTAACTTATCTAGTTAAGTTTGAAGTTTAAAATCCTATCTTCCATGTTTTATTCTTCAAAAAATTATTTTTGGATCCACTAAAAAAAGTATAAACTTTCGATGACAGATGTCTGTTTTGGATTACAAAAAAATATGAAGTCAGTGTATGAAATTCAAATGCGCGGAGTAAGGAGCTGGCTTCCGTCAACACGGCGCGGGTGCATTCACCCCGCCGCTCTAGCCGAAATCATCACGAAAAATACACAAATTCACGTAACGGTACTAAATAGAAAAAATACAACTTCCTTTGTTTTTCGTATTTTATAATTTAGTTTGGAGAATTAATTGGGAATTAAATTATTATTACAGCAACAATACCTTTTAGCAAAAAAATGAAAATATATATTATTTTTAAATTTGATTGAGATTTATTTTAGTAATAAAAAATATATTTTTTAATATTTCTTATAGTGGTAACGAAGATGCAATATGATTGTAACTTTAATTAATGTTTTATCCCACATACATAAAAAAAATATGAGAAAAAAAAACAATAAATTAAACACATGTACATAATTAAAGAAATAAAACCATTCCACAACTTCATTCAGAAATAAATAAAAACACAAAACTCACCTCTTATTGTACTAGGCATACTGTATGAAAATCCTTCGAACAGCTCAAAACAATCCATTCAAATGTCACTATCCACTTAATACTATCCGAACTCTAACATTTTCACACTGGCACGCAAGAGTCCCGGCGGAGAAGAAAAAAATATGGCGCCACGTGAACTGTCAGTGTCAAATTTCCCGCGCTTTTCTCAGCGATGGCGTCCGCACGTCCTAGAGAGTTGGTGTGGCGGCTGCATGTGCTTTTTTCGTGGCGGCGCCGCGAGACTTGCGGTTAACTGTATTTTTTTTTCGTGATGCGAGCGTTAACGGTGAGGCCGGTTGCGCCCGATCCTCAGCTGGTTCGATAGGCGTTCGATAATTCGACCGACCACCATTGTTGCCATTGGCTGCTGGAGAATTAGGTACCTAGCAGGATACGCTGAAGGAATATCCGGGAACCTGTCCGAAAAGTGGGTTTTATGGGAAAAGTAAGACAAAACTAGGTCGAACATAAAGATACTCAGTATGCAATGCACGTTTGAGTACAAATACACAGTAATACATTTAAAAAAAGCGATTGTTAGGACATAAACAGTTAGGATGGAACGCTGAATGAATTTATCACACAGATTCTGGTCGAGGAATTCAGAAAATTTTGCTTAGCTCTTAAAAATATATAATACATAATTAGTAATTACAAATTACAAAATTAATTAAGCACATAATAGATACCTGTGATGATGATATGATGATATCACAAAACTTTTGATCATGGGGATCAAATTACTTATTTACTTATAAATATTTTTGCATACCCTTTGTTTGCATAATTACATCATGCACTTTCGCAAATATTTTTTGATGTGACCGGAAAATAGCAAACTCCCGACTTTACTTTTAGTATCACACATTGACAATTTACCGAAGGTGTTATTTTATAACTTCTATTAAAACATTGTGCTAAAAGTTAAGTAATTAATAAAAAGGATTGGAAATAATAAGATCAACTAAGTATTATTATAATAACATATGTTTTTTCCTAAAGATTTATTTTACTTCAAGACTATCCAGTTTAACATATGTAGGTATCTAAGATCTAAGAGATAGATATTGAGAACGAAATTTGATAATATTGCTGCAATGCTTTTAACATTTCTTGAACCACTTATTTCCGATCCTAGTAGTTTTTCAAGTGCCATGGGTGTTGATTATATTATTCAGAAGCTCTTTCTCTATAATATAATGAAAATATTAAACGTCAAACCGTTTTCCCGATGGGTAACGAATAACGATCAGCGTCTCAAATGAATAGATCTCTAAGGAAACGCAGATGAACTGGCTTTTTTTCTAAGAATAGAATATATGGTAGAGGGTGAAACTTGGAATTGAACCTCTAGCGTCACAATCCGAATAAAACGCTACAGAATAGCGGTTGCTTTATATAGGTTTTGTGCGCAGAGTAAATACTATATTAGCGAAATTGAGCTAATTAATTATACTAGAGATTGCTATAAATTCAATTAGTATATTTAGTTGCCATCCGCCAAAAACGTTTTTGAGTGGATTTCAATAGCCATCAACTATTTGGATTAATTTATCTGTTTCAAAAAATTGTGCATTTTGGTCCACCTGTCAAAACTCAACCATTAGGAGGGCAGAAAAATTTGGCCCGGCACCACCATTTTTATCTACGTCTTTGAAGTACCAGCGCTCGCTCTATACTATAAACTGTAAGACAGTAGTACCACTTAATTGAACCACCACATTTATGCTTTAGGAGAGTTTATGAGTTACTTATAGAAATACTAGCTAATAGACGAGAGTAACTAGAGATAGAATAATATTGGTAGAGCATTGACTCTACATAACATTTAAAAAAACAACGAGAAAAAATTAAAGACTCTTTTTAAATATGGGTAGAGATTTGGCTTATCTTATTTTCAGTGGCAAATCCTTCCACAAGCGAGCAGCATGGGCCGTAAACGAATTAGAAAATAACTACTATGCTCGGAAATTGCCTGTGTCAAATTCTCTGAGGACCTAATGAACGATCATGTGTGCTACTGAGAAATTTAGAAAAATTTAGAGGAAATTTAGAGGGTGGAACGGATAAAACTTGCTGTGTTATTTTATTACAAGATGTTCGTGAAAGCCATAATAGGGTTATTAGACTATAAGGCTGAAACATTATATAATTCGCTAACATCTGAATGGTTCCTACATATTTATGCGCCATACGGCTATTTATATCAACAAATTCACAGGACGTCGGCCGGCCTGGATATTAAATCACTTTCGGCATTCTCGGATAATATATGGTAATGCGTGACGTGGCGTGATGTCATTGTGTTCTGTTGCCGGGCATAGATTGGACTAGAGGTTATTAGTATTTGAACTGAAGTCCACGACAACGGTTTTAAGGGGAGTAAAATAATAATATTTTTTTAGATGAATGTTATGTCAAGATAGACTTTTGGATACTACGTAGGCTTCGATCAAATATACACTAGATACACAGTTCCCTGTAAAAGTTCTGTTAAAAAGTGGCACCGATGCATGACATGAAAAAAAGTAAACAAAAAGATCACATATTCCAAATATGTTAACACAAATTCCACCTTATTCCTGGAGCTTAAAGTAGCTTTTCACATGATATTGTTTAAAGTTCTGCGACGTTTTAGAAGCAACGGTCGGTGCGTGACTGAAGGCAAAAGAGTGCTTAAGCACTCTTTTTTGGTGCCATTTTCTAAGCGCTCATGTTGTATCTAGTGTATATTTGATCGAAGTACGTAGGGGATAATGGTAATGGGAGCCCAATGTCAGAACACTGATTAGAATGATTCCATTGGATTGAATAAGATTATTTCCGCTTAGGGTAATTTTCAATATTAGCACACCAGCTCACATATTTTTACTTCGCTTATATAAAACTATTATATACCGGGTATATCAAAAGTGCTACCGAAAACGAAGCCGGGTGGTAGTTCAAGTGACTACAAACACAATGATACTAAAAATTTCGTAAAGAAACGCGACAAATATTTTTTAATATTTTTCAAATATCGTGGGTTGGGTGGTAAATCCATAGTTTTTGCTAAAATAATAATTTGAAGCCTTGCGTACTACAGAGTTTTTAAAAATAAAAGGGTGTACACTATTATTTAAGAAAAAAAAACTATGTATTTACCATCCTAATACGACGATAGAAAAAAAAAATAGTCGCAATTTTTTGCACAAAATTTAGTTGCATTGTGTCGGAAGTCACTAAAATTACCTACCCAGCTTCGTTTTCGGTAGCAGTCTTGATATATCCTGTATAGTGGTATTATAGACGGTATTTTTTCTTAATTGGCGTTTCTAATATAAACCAATTTGTTTTGTTAAAATATGTGTATTAATATAAAGAATTGCATGTCAATTCCACAAACTACATTTCATTCAGTTATTTATTTATTTATTATACTTATAGTCCTGAAAAAAAATAACGACTAATAAAGTAAATAAGTCTAAGTCTCCACCATTCCTTAAAATCCATAGTCTACTATCTACCTACCTACAAAATTATTAAACCTCAATGCCTTATAAATGCTTGTAAAAGGGCAAGCATCCTGTATTTACAAGTGTTTAAAATTTAAGTCTCTGACCTAGTGCGGATTGGTACAACGCAAATCTAAACCTAAAAATACAATGTGCTCTATCCATTTTAAACCTAACACAATTTGACACAAAGCCTTGCTGGGAGGCCCAAACTAGGATATCCTGTGCTATCTGTGTCACGTAGATAGGCTAGACGAATGTTAGTCATTACAAGATAGTGCCGCTCAGGCTTCGCCAAAATGTCGCCGCTTTTCCTTATTGGAAGTTTTATAGTTCGAATTTCCAGGAAAGACAGCTGAAGAAAGATATTTTTTAAACTTTAAATTTATACCATTTTATATATTTTTATGTTATAACGTGACAATATGTTATAACGTGATAACAATGTCTCTATAATACTCGAAGACTTAAATATTTTGTGAGACGAAAGATACATATTATTTAATTTCATGAAAAATGTTTAGAACATAATCGAGACTTCAAAGGACGCTTTAACCCATGAATCTAGGTTAACATTTTGTAACAACGATAGTTCGGCACCTTGTACCCTACGTCTTTAAAAATTCTACCGTTAAGGGGATACCTCGAAAAATTTGGCTTTTTTAAAAGCCTACATATCATAAATTACTAAGATTAGGTAGTCCATTTTCAGATATGTTTTAATTGATGATATAATTAACAATTTTATGAATCAAAATACATGATTACGCCACTTTGCTTTAACAAAAATACAGTCCAAAGTAGCAGCTGTTAAGTTTTTTAAGAACTCAGAACTCCTAACTTACCCCGTGTAGAAACTCAAGATTAATTTAACATAAACATATTTTTAAATATTATTTTTTCGCGAGAAAAAATCAAGAAAAAAGTAAATAGTACGATGACAATAAAATAAAATATGGTTTGGCGCTTATGTTGTTTTATTTTGAGAAGCGCATGGGCCATCCTATCCCATTCTTGTACGTTACGGCCATATAAGCTATCTCATTGGGGGCGTTCCCGTCAGACGGCCGCGGGCCTTGGTGGACGACGGATCTGCGCTCGACGTTTCGAAATTCTAGCCCGCCGATTATTTTTTTACGTAATTTCAAATTTACGTAATTCTTATTATTTTAGGTGGTACTCTTTTTTGTTTGTACATTTTAATTTTTTTACATATATTTAAAAAATAAATAGCAGTATATATTAATTTTTAAGTTCATTTTTAACTAGCTAAGTTACCAAAATAAAAGAGAAAGGTCATTGACTTACGTATAAGCGCTCAACGAAATTAGTCGAAGGGAGCGTAACATTTTATACATTTTTGCCTCGTAATATAATTACGACGCTGAAGTCTCGGGTTCGAAACCGGGTCATTTTACTTTTTGTTTTTTTTTTATTTATCCGAATGGTTCTAAATCGATATTTGAAAGAACCATCGTTCCGAAAAAATTAAAATATTCTCAGAAAAAAAACATGTGGTCCGCATTTTGATTGATTTTTTTGTTATTGTTCGCGTGAAATTTTATTCATTTTGCCTCATAATATGATTACGACGCTGAAGTCTCGGGTTCGAGTCCCGGTCATTTTAATTTTTGTTTTTTGTTATTTATCCGAAATGTTCCTAATCGATATTTGAAAGAACCATCGTTCCGAAAAAATGTAAATATTCTCAGAAAAAAGAATGTGATCCGCATTTTCATTGATTTTTTTGTTATTATACCCGTGAAATTTTATACATTTTTGCCTCATAATATGATTACGACGCTGAAGTCTCGGGTTCGAGTCCGGCTCATTTTAATTTTTGTTTTTTTGTTATTTATCCGAATGATTCCAAATCGATATTTGAAAGAACCTTCGTTCATGAAAACATGAAAATATTCTCAGAAAAAAAATGTGGTCAGCATTTTTATTGATTTTTTTGTTATTGTTCTGATTGGTTTGTAATTCGATATCTGAGAGACTCTTCATTTCCATAAACTAAATTCAAGGTCAGAATTGGTAAGTCTGTGTCAGCCCATATATGTCCCACTGCAGGGCACGGGCCTCGTCTACAATCGAGAGTACAATTGAGAGTAGTTAGGCCACCACGCACTTGAATTGACAATTGGCCGATTAATTTCAACTTTCAACTATTACCTGAGCTTGTAGATCCACGACTTGTAGACTGCCTCAGTGGCGTAGTTGTACTAAGGTACGGTTACAAAGGTGAGGCCTCGGGTTCGAATCCCGGGTAGGGCAAAGTGATATTGGATTTTTCTATTCATTATCAGCCCAGAGTCAGGAATTTGTGCCCGATATGGCGATAGGCTCGCCACCTATCACATCGTGGGACGGAACATACATGGCGAAATGTGGGTCTTGGCACCTCTGCCTACCCCTTCTGGGAAAAAGGCGTGAGTTTATGTATGTATGTATGTAGATCCACGACATACGAGAAATATGAAAATAAGGGATCCAACGTAATCCCTATGATATGGAAATTGCGATCATTGTCATCGAATTAATTCGGTTAAAATAAATTCATTTCTCGTTGTATTGTTCTTTCAGTATATATTATCATTATTTTTCATCAAAAATATTTTCATCTGATATCACAATATTTCTTGTTGCTAGCTCCTATAATATGAAGGCTACGCGATATTCCCACCAAGGTCGCACCAACTTTTATTATCAATTGAATTTACTTATAACTTTTAATCGGGTTTTGCCCAATAAATATATTAATAGTGAATTAAATAGAAAAACCTTTTTACCATATTATTCCGTTTCACTAAATTCAAAGTCAGAATTGAAAATTAGGGTCGCCATTATGAACTTTTTTACTTTTGATTCGATTGATATCTAAATCGATATCTAATGGTTCCTTCATTTGAATGAGTAAGTCAGAATTGATAGTTGAGGCCGCCAGTTTTGAACTGTTTTGTGTCTGGTCATGAACTGGCCATCATAATATTGTGATATTTTTCAAAACCATCCAGTATAATCCATCCATCCATCCATCCATCAGCCAAAGGAAGTCCACTGCTGAACATAGGCCTCCCCCAATGATTTCCACAGAGACCTGTTGGAGGCAGCCTGTGTCCAGCGACGTCCCGCGACCTTTACCAGGTCGTCGGACCATCTTGTTGGTGGACGTCCTACGCTGCGCTTTCCGCTACGCGGCCTCCATTCGAGTACTTTCCGACCCCATCGGTCATCAGATCTCCGCGCTATGTGCCCGGCCCATTGCCACTTCAACTTGCTAATCCGGTGGGCTATGTCGGTTATTTTAGTTCTCCTACGGATCTCCTCATTTCTGATTCGATCTCTGAATTACAGGCTGCTGAAGAATTACAGGCCCATCTCGCTCCTGAGCCATGTCTATAAGTTGTTTTCGAGGGTCATCACAAATCGTCTCGAATGCAGGTTTGATGACTTCCAGCCTCCCGAACAAGCCGGTTTCCGAAAAGGCTTTAGTACCATAGACCACATCCATACGCTTCGGCAAGTTATACAAAAAACCGAGGAATATAACTTGCCGCTTTGTTTAGCGTTTGTGGACTATGAGAAAGCCTTTGATTCGATCGAGACTTGGGCTGTGCTACAGTCTCTCCAGCGGTGCCATATCGACTATCGGTACATCGAAGTGTTGAAGTGTATATACAACAACGCCACCATGTCGGTCCGAGTACAAGATCAGAGTACGAAGGCTATTCCACTACAGAGAGGCGTGAGACAGGGAGATGTCATATCTCCGAAACTGTTCACTGCCGCGCTGGAAAATGCCTTCAAGCTCTTGCAGTGGAAAGGATTCGGCATCAACATCAACGGCGAGTATATCACTCACCTTCGGTTTGCCGACGATATTGTAGTCTTGGCTGAATCGCTGGAAGACCTTAGCACTATGCTCGAAGACCTCAATCGAGTCTCCCAACAGGTGGGTCTTAAAATGAACATGGACAAAACGAAGATCATGTCGAATGTCCATGTTGTGCCCACCCCCATCGGTGTTGGGGGCTCGACTCTTGAAGTTGTTGACGAATATGTCTATTTAGGACAAGTGGTCCGGTTAGGCAGGTCCAACTTCGAGAGAGAGGTCAATCGTCGAATCCAACTCGGTTGGGCAGCGTTCGGGAAACTACGCGACGTCTTCTCGTCCAAAATACCTCAGTGCCTTAAATCGAAAGTCTTCGATAGTTGTGTGTTGCCAGTGATGACTTACGGCACCGAGACGTGGCCTCTCACTATGGGCCTTATTAGGAAGCTCAAAGTCACTCAACGAGCTATGGAGAGGGCTATGCTCCAGTATAATACCATTAGAAAAATAGTACCTTTCGGGAGCACCTCTATCAATAGACAGATGAAGACACAATCCCATCAAAAACATCCTGTAAAAAAATTCCAAGTCTCGCAGCTCAGGGTTTCTACCTAAAAAAATTGTGAGATGCTACATGCATATACCGATACCAAGTCGATTAATTTATTTAGTCCTTGCGTAAGGGACCTTCTGTATAAAGTTATTACGTAAGCTATTATCATATACATATTAAAATTCTTTACGTTATAAATAAATGGATCGCCTTGGCCATCGCATGAAACCATAATGTATCGTACAATTCATACATAATGCTGCTGGATGGCTGAATTTTTTTACAGGATGTTTTTGATGGGATCTCACGTCTTTTTTTAGAGTCCTACTTTTTTTTCTTTTCGGTACTTTTTACTTCTAGAATATCACCAACAATTTTTCATAAAGTCTTATGGTTTTTTCTTATTTTTGTAGGTGTCAATTTATCACAAATATCACGGATTTGATTATTAGTATTCTTTCTTTTATGGTAATTGATATTTTGGAGCTATTTAGTCTATTTATTTGCAAGTTTTTCTTCGTTATGTCTTTCTAGAGGAATTTTGTACAGTTTCATGGGCTGAATACACCCTTTCCCTCTCAATACCCTCTCCTGTTATGCCTTTTATATACTAGGTATCTCAAGACTGCTACCGAAAACAAAGTCGGGTGGTAGTTTTAGTGAGTACAAACACAATGCAACTAAAAATTTCGCAAAGAAATGCGACAATTATGTTTTATGATTTTTTAAATATCGTCATTTCTGGGTGGTAAATCCATAGCTTTTGCTAAAATAATAATTTAAACGCTTTTATACCTTAGATTACTTATAAATAAAAGGGTATACACTATTATTTTAGGAAAAAATGCATTTACCACCCAAATATTTATTTATTTATTTATTTAATTCTTTATTGTACACAATAAAAAGGAATAACAGTTTAGAGATAATACAAAACAACAAAGTACAAATGGCGGTCTTATCGCTCTAAGGCAATTTCTACCAGACAACCATGGGATGGATATATGAGCAGGAAAAAAGATAGGGTGTAAAATAAAGATAACGAAAGCATGGAGACAAATAAAATCATAAAAAACATATAAATACATTATATATATACATACCACATATACATACATATTATACCGGGTATCTCAAGACTGCTACCGAAAACGAAGCCGGGTGGTAGTTTTAGTAAATACAAACACATTGCAACTAAAAATTTCACAAAGAAACGCGACAAATATTTTTTATAATTTTTTAAATATCGTCATTTTTGGGTGGTAAATCCATAGTTTTTGCTAAAATAATGATTTAAACACTTTTGTACCTTAGATTATTTATAATTAAAACGGTATACACTATTATTTTAGGAAAAAAATGTATTTACCACCCAAATATGGTCATAGGAAAAAAAAAAACAAAAAAAATTGTCGCTTTTTTTGCAACTTTTTTTGTTGCATTGTGTCTGAAGTCGCTTAAACTACCACCCGGCTTCGTTTTCGGTAGCAGTCTTGATATACCCTGTATACACATACATAAGTATTTTACATATACATACTTATATATATTTATATAAGTATATATACCACAAATACGGTCATAGGAAAAAAAATTAAAAAAAAATTGACGCTTTTTTTGCAACTTTTTTTGTTGCATTGTGTCTGAAATCGCTTAAACTACCACCCGGCTTAGTTTTCGGTAGCAGTCTTGATATACCCTTTATAGACTAGCGACCCGGCCCAGCTTCGCCCGGGTACAAATAGATTTCTGTACAAAAATATGTACGTATTATTATTATACATATAAACCTTTCTACTCAGGCACGCTACTGCCGCCCTGGCCGGCCAGTACCGCCGCAAGCGCTACGTCCCGCAATTTTAAATCTGTAATATCTTCGAAAATATTCATTTAAATCTCGTGCTGTAAAGGACCATATAGATCTATATTAAACCAACAATGTATTTAAGCTTTTTAATTGGAGAAGGATTAATGCTGTATTTTTCGTAAAAAGTAAATGACAAAAAACTGTTATTGTGGGATATCCATAAGAGATGGACATATACCATCGCGGAGTTTTCTGTAGACCTTTTCAATGTGTACAAATAATTACTACATTATTTTGATAAATCTCGTAGGGTTTAGCCTGCGTTTGCAATGTAAGCGGAAAAAATTGATAATTAACGACATCACATTAGAAACCTCAAATATAACAGTATTTCTCCACTATTTAATGGATGTTATTATACAGGTAAACCTTTCTATTGAATCACTCTATCTACTAAAAAAACCGCATCAAAATCCGTTGCGTTGTTTTAAAGATTTAAGCACACAAGGAGACAGAGAAAGCGACTTTGTTTTATACTATGTAGTGATACCTATCTAGAACTATTATTCCATTATATACGGGTACAATTATTCATTAACTGCATATGTAACTTTGTAATCCTATACATTTATATGGGATTACAAAGTTATTCACGCAGTTGGTGTATCTAGAACACTAGGCAGAAATTACGAAATGTTTAAATTTTTCCCTACTTAAGACACTAAACACTAATCTATACATACAGGGTATATCAAGACTGCTACCGAAAACGAAGCCGGGTGGTAGTTTAAGTGACTTCAGACACAATGCAACAGAAAAAGTTGCAAAAAAAAGCGACAATTTTTTTTTGTTATTTTTTTCCTATGGCCATATTTGGGTGGTAAATAATTTTTTTCCTAAAATAATAGTATATACCCTTTTATTTATAAATACTCTAAGGTATAAAAGAGTTTAAATTATTATTTTAGCAAAAACTATGGATTTACCACCCAAAAATGACGATATTTAAAAATCATAAAAAAAAATTGTCGCGTTTCTAGGCGAAATTTTTAATTGCATTGTGTTTGTAGCCACTAAAACTACCACCCGGCTTCGTTTTCGGTAGCAGTCTTGAGATACCCGGTATAAATAAAATTGAAGTGTCTGTTTTAAGAGTGAAAATAAAAAAAAATGTCCTACTACATATCGTTATATACACGATACCTGTGCCGAAAATGATATTTAAAATTTTTTGTCTGTCTGTCTGTTTGTTCCGGCTAATCTCTGAAATGGCTGGACCGATTTTGACGGAACTTTTTTTGTCAGGTAGCTGATATAATAAGGAGTAACTTAGGCTACATTTATTATAAAAAAGTTCTTTTATTTTAGAAAAATAAAGTTTTTGTTAAATTCCACGCGGACGAAGTCGCGGGCACAGCTAGTTATATTCTAAATTTAAAGGTTCTATGTCTGCTAGAAGTGCCTTAGACTTTTGATGATCGGTCAGTCAGTTAGTGAGTGACAAAATTAAGAAAGTTTGACTAGTTACAATTCTTAAACTAGTGGTTCAAATTGAATGAAATTTTAAACATACCGTGTTTACACAATGCCTGCTTAGTAACTGAAAATTCAGGTTTCTTGCTTCGTTTAACCACAACGAAGTTATGGGGGGTTTTAAATGATCTGAATTGCTTCTAGAAAAGGATGGTACGACTGTGCCACTTTTTAGCTCGACTTGGTGGGGGCATTGCCGTGCCCCCAGATTTAGAATATTTTTTATACGAATCTATTTTATATGTCACTGAAAGTCTATATCTATACTAATATTATAAAGCTGCAGAGTTTGTTTGTTTGTTTGTTTGTTTGAACGCGCTACTCTCGGGAACTACTGGTCCGATTTGAATGATTCTTTCAGTTTTGGGTAGTTCTTTTACCGAGGAAGGCTATAGGCTATATATCATCACGCTATGACCTATAGGAGGAAAGCAGTAGTGATATTTCTAGCAAATACGAGGATATTTTGTTCGTTTTTCTTGGTCCGATTGGTCGATATTCTAAACTGATAGTCAGAATTAAACATTTTGACTGCCATTTTTAAACGTGTATGCACCCGGGCGGACCCGGGCCCGATCGCTAGTATTACTATAAAATTAATATTTACAATGCTTTTCATATAACAAAAGCAAAATAATTGTAATTGATATCAAATAATTTCGCCGAAAAATTTGTCTAGCGTAAATAAAAGAAACATTGTTAAACAAAAATTATCCCTATTTGGTTGTAAAGAAGGTTCAAACTGGAACGGGCGGGTGTGATCGCCGTCATTCTCGCGCCAAGCGCATAGCAGTAATAATAAGAGCGTGAGCGCCGGTGTGACCGCACAGTTCGAAAATCAATAATAATTATTTTATGTGGAATTTAAACAATAATCTAATGTAATTACTTATCGTTTCCGCTCTGTGTACATACTTCAGGAATACCTAGTCAGTTTAGTTTGGTTGTTATTACAAAATTCAAATTTATTTCACACATTTTTGTTAAATTTACAGTTGTATCGTAAGTCAAAAATCACAAAACAGCAGAACTAAGAATGACATTCTTTTATAGGCGAAAGTCAGTGGTCAAATCACAGGTCAAATGAAGTAGAAACAAATAAATCATCGCTAGGCGCAATGCCTTTGGCGGCATTTATCAAAGGGCGCCTAGGCGATTAGCGCTTCACACTAGTAGAGTGAGTGACCGGCAAAACAATTGGTACCTATCTTGTATTTATACAGATATTATTGTAAATGTTTTTGAGGTTTTCGTAAAGTAATAGTTTAAAGTTCGTGTTTTAACACTTAGATTATAATAGATTTTTTTATCAATACAAAAGTATGATAAACAATATATAGGCACATTGTCAGAATCATACGGATTATAAATATACATAGGTCTACATTAATTTGTTATTACTAATGTTAATAATACCAGTAGATAATATTTAATCGGGGAATGTGCGCCAGTAGCGCAGTGCCGCGGCGTGATGCGGCAACTTTCGTTAACCACGCCCCAGAATGCTGCGAATATTTTTCGAGGTAGGCTCTTAATATGGCTTCTCATCACCATTACATTTAGCTATCGGAAGTTTTAATGGCTTTGGTTCACCATAATTTATAACAAGCAAGTACACTGCTGAACATGGGCATACCTAAGGGGACTTCTTCCTATTTTAAGGACTGCCTCGAATACTCCACGCGCAGGGCAGGGCCTTGGGGTGTGCAAGGCATGATTTATCGCACTGATGTCGCTCTTGCCTTCGAATACTTGTCATTTAACTGCTGTAAAAAATATTTCATCATGTAGCTTGGAACCTATTAAATGACTTTCGTTCCAACTGGGTTAGTATTATAGACTATAGTCCACTCCGCCATACAAACTAAGAGGTTAGATTTGTACCCAGGAGTGAAATACGTGAAAGCAAAGTCGATCCTCGTCTTGCAAATTCTCTCTTCAACCTCAGAAAGTCCACTGCTGAACATCAACACACACATCCACATGTTTTAAAGCGATATACAACCAGAGACTTCTTGCAACCTTAGCCGATACTTCGCTTGCCTTTCAGCCCCAACAGCCATCAGTTCTACGTGCTATGAAGCTATTAACAAAACGAAAGAACACCTTGAATAAATCCAAGGCGCTTGCCATCCTGAGACATGTTATGTCTCAATATGTCCAGTAGTTACTCTAGCTACATTATCCTTCAAATCAAAACAAAACATTGCATTTACACTATTGTTTGTCAGGAGAAATAGACATTGCGTTGGTACCTACGCAGGCGACCTATCACATATTGTTAAGTCAGAGCTCCTAATAGATGTGAAATATTCCTAATTAATATCTACATACATTTGAGAATTTAGACTGATACCAATTACCAAATCCAGGTCTCTTACTTGTTTTCTTTCTAGTTCGTGTAGTCCCTAATCCACTGACAAAATCTATCTTTTTGAATGTGCTTATTCGTATAGGATACGACAACGTAGTGCTTCAATAAATATTTTAAATTATGAATAAAATTGTGCTCAGATCTCGCTCGAATATTTCAAAAATAATAAAAAAAAAACAAAGGGTAGGTAACCGACATTGTATAAAAATATATTACAAATTTAATAAAATCTGCTCAAACTGCATATACCGGGTATATCAAGACTGCTACCGAAAACGAAGCCGGGTGATAGTTTAAGCGACTTCAGACACAATGCAACAGAAAAAGTTGCAAAAAAAAGCGACAATTTTTTTTTGTTATTTTTTTTTCTATGGCCATATTTGGGTGGTAAATACATTTTGACGTGACAACGTCTTAAATTAGGTTGCGGCTGGGAGTCACTTATGAAAAAGTGTAACGCCCGGTAACGTAACGGTGCGCGCGCAGCACTAGAGAATTATTTTTCAGTTTCACCCACTTTTTCCAAAATTGTCCCATAGCCCCCCCCCTGCCTTCCCCCACCCTTATTCCGAAATAGTGCCTATTAGCCTCCCCACGAAACCTACCCCCCCCCCCTCCCCTACCCCCACCCCGAAAATTTACCTCACCCCCCAATCCTATCTCGGCCAACATAGGTCGTAGACCCACCGAGTTTGGTATCCTCGGAACCGTCTTGGTGAGGGCTACAAATTGACCCCGCCAGAAATCCCAAATTACGCAAAAAATTACCCCCCCAAAAAAAAATATTTTACCTTCAAAAAATTAATTTAAGTTAGCCTCCCCACGAAACCTTCCTCCCCCCCCCCCTCCCTTACCCCCACCCCGAAAATTTACCTCACCCCCCCCAATCCTATCTCGGCCAATATAGATCGTAGACCCACCGAGTTTGGTATCTTTGGAACCGGCTCGGTGAGCTCTACAGATTGGCCCCAACCAAATCCCCAAATTCCTCCCTCTCTCCCCTAAAATATTTGTCCAGGCATAACTCCGTCATTTCTTAAGTAAACCCCCCGTGTTTGGAGTCAGAGGAATCGTCTTGACGAGCTCGACAATCGAGAGCAGGCAAAATACGATTTTTCTTATTGACGTGACAACGTCTTAAATTAGGTTGCGGCTGGGAGTCACTTATGAAAAAGTGTAACGCCCGGTAACGTAACGGTGCGCGCGCAGCACTAGAGAATTAGGCGCATTGAATCGGCGCATGCTTGTGTCTCTGTCTTTGTCTTTCTCGAACGTTCTTGGCGTTGGAAAAACAAGAAAGCGTCACAATACAAGTTCACACGTGTGGTTAAAGTATCGTCAGCTGTGTCTGTAGTGAAAATATGGAGTGCTTAGATTCGTCATTACATGTACAATGTTTTAGTAAACAAAATATATTTCTATAGTTAAAATTTGTGCAATTCTTATTTTCATTCAATTCCTTGTTCCTATTGTGCAATTTAATTATATTCATATCAATAAATATTCTACCGAGAAAAAGACGTTGTCACGTAAAATCTTCGCCCGTAAAACCGACTTTACAGGCAACCATTTTTTTTTCCTTAAATAATAGTGTATATCCTTTTATTTATAAATACTCTAAGGTATAAAAGAGTATTTTAGCAAAAACTATGGATTTACCACCCAAAATTGACGATATTTAAAAAATCATAAAAAATAATTGTCGCGTTTCTATGCGAAATTTTTAATTGCATTGTGTTTGTAGCCACTAAAACTACCACCCGGTTTCGTTTTCGGTAGCAGTCTTGAGATACCCTGTATAATTCAAATAAATTATGCACGAACATAACTAAATATTAATATTTCGAACGCAGTACCACAAATGTGTCTGAATATATTTCTAAAAACTCTACGCGAAAAGTACAATTCAACTATGCTTATAACATTAACAGTATTTTTAAAGTTTTTTGACCTTTTATATTGTGACTCACGAGCAGACTGACTGCTTTCGCGACTTTCTTTGTTGAAATATTTGGCTTTAACCATGAATACTTCCAAATTTAGATTTGATACCAAAAATAAATCGGGTTAATGGAAAACAATATCAACGACAACGGTTTTTTTATATTCCCAATCTGGTCAATTTGTGCTGTTCGTAATTTAAAAATGGCTAATCCATTGCATGGCTACATTGGTAATAAATCGAACAGTTACCTACTAGCTGTAAATAGATAAAAACGCGTTCCTTGACCTCAACAACTCGAAACGTAACGATGGCTCGTTAAAATTTATTTTATACGTTGGATGTTACGTGTGTAAAATTTTTAAAATCGCACAAAATTAACAGAATCTTCCGGGCCTCCAGTTCGCGCGTAAACAAAACGCGCGGCGGTCGTTGAACCCAACGGTACTAACTTGTCCGAGTCGGTCGGTGGACGTCTGTGACGTCACATTAGTTTCACTATCCCATAAGAGATGGCGTTGGTGTACGCGTAAATGCTTACAGTTGATTATGACATTTACACATTGTAATGGAACGTTAAGTTTTGATGAGGTGTGCGAAGTGCGGTGTCGCGACGACATGAATAGATTCTCATCCACGCTCTCATTACAGAATGTATTTACACTCGTATACCATAACTCAATCAGCACATACTTTTACGAAACCCAAGAGGTATTATTTCGAGCACGAAAACCAACGAAAACAATGAAGTAAAGTGACTTTCAAATATAAAATACTTAACCATCCCATAACGAATTTAATAGTAAATTACAAAACTTATATATTTTTGCTTACATTTAAGTCATTGAATTAAAAGTATAAATTTATTTATTTATTAAAATTCAAAACCTATATTCCACTTTAGTTAAACTTACTTACTCACTGCAAATAAAGGATTGCGATTTCAAATATATCACATAAATAATTGGCAGTTGAAACATTGTTAGAGTTGAACAAAAACGAAAAAATAATATTAATAATAACACAACAAAAAAGAGAACTCATAAAGATAGACATAAATATTAAATAAATGCTCCTAAACTACATATAAATTCCCCTTGCCAACAAATAACAATCAGCGCTCAAAATGTCAAGTATCAATTTACTAGGCACTAGCCATAGAAAGCTCATCTTAAAAACACGTATTGATGAAGTTACGACTACAAAGAACACATTAATAAAAGAAAAAATAACATAGATAGCTATAAAAAAAATCTCACACATTTTACCCATTATGTGTACCGAAATAAAATATTAATTTTAATAAAAAAATAATTTATTGGTAAGAATCGCACAAAGTACGAAGAAATTTCCGAAGCTATATTTATTTTTCAACTTGCATTTATCAAAAATAATTAACTTATCTTAATAATTATTCGATCATACAAAATATACAAATATTAGTATTTAGTTTCTCCGTCTACGGTTAAGAAATACTACCGACATCTATCATCTGGCTTTTAAATGCTACCAGCGCCATCTATATTTAATTAATTTAATTTCGTTATCACAATAAAGTAAACGAAATGTTCGTAAAAAATAATAGATGGCGCTGATATACATTATTTTCAGTAGTTTTATATAAATTATTAAGAGATGGCATTTACCGACAAAAGTATAGAGATTAGTGAATTAATAACATATCCACAAAAATAAACACTCTGGCAAATGTGTTTCCAGCATAAATCACAATTTGTAGAGTGAAAAAGGTGTCACGGACGTTTCAACCTAAGCTACTCGTGAGTACTTGAACTTAATGTTAATTGACATAGTTTTTAAATACTGCATTTAGAACAGCTAAATTATTATTTTCGTTACCTATCTTTCATTTTCTGTAGATCGAGCAGATGTTTTGTTATCTTGTGAAAAGACGTGCCTTTCTTAGAACACCTATTGGAGTATTCATTGTGATTTATTGTTAAATATTGGTTTATGATGGTTTTATAGTAGGTACCTATAGCTTTTTTCGGTGAATCAGAAATATTTTGAACATAATTACTTATAATATTTTAATTATGGACACATGTTTATCACATTGGCTCGATTTAGGATTAGAGTGTGCCTTATATGTATTAGATTTTATATTATAATAGACTGTGAATTGTGTATTTGAACAAAATCTAGTGATATTTAATTAGACTTTGGTATAGGTAAAAATACTGCTATCTACCTGTACATTGACACGGAAAAATATATTAAAATATAAGTTATATGCCATCTAATTAATAATTTGAAATATTTCCTTGTCGTTATTACATTGCTTAAATAACTCATTTACTAATCAAGGTGGTCCTCAACATACGTGCAAGTATGCAAACAATCAAATATGACATTTGTTCAAACAACAAAATCCTTATTTAAAACAACGTATCCATCATAAACGACACAAAACATAACCGGGCATAGACTAAAAAAGAATTATTTTAAGTACGTGCCAACTGAGGGGGCTGAGTAACGTAGTGATGTCTCTTTTCGACATTTGGATAGAGTATGTCTGTCTCTTTCTCATATCTCGCTGCCCCTCAGACGTGTGACATCCCCGCGGGCTTAACTCTGCGGTCTAGGGTTGTCGGGCGCGGATAATAAAATGGTTGTAGCTTACGATTTGATTACGTTTATTCGAACAGTGGGGTTGATTGACTACTTTAGGGGGAAATTTGTGGATTTTTACGTTTTTAAAAAATCTGCAATGTAGATAGTTATGAGCACCAATAGACCTGTGTTTATATTAACCGAAAGCGGGTTTTGTTTTAATTAGTGGTGGCTATTCAAAATAAACAAAAGTTGGTGCTAGATAATTTGGTTAAATGTTTTGATATGGGCGATGTATACCGTTTAATAAAAGTTGAAGTATAATTAAAATTATTTAAAATATTTCGCCAAAAGCGCAACATTTTATTCGGCAATAAGTTACTTTAAATAACGGTTAAGTAGGTCCAAGCCGTTGATACAATTTACATACATAACAAAAGTTTGAACCAATTCAGCAGTTACAAGGATGAATATTAAAATAAATGCATGAATTTCTAGTAATCCACGTTAAACATCCCTATTAAATCAATTACACAACTTATGATAAGCAATTTTATATCACACAATACAATAATTATCTTAGGTTTTGAGTGGAGCTAATCACCTTTACCGTGTCACGGTATCATTTTCAAAAACTGCCAAAGCAGAAGTACAACAAAACGCACCTAATTCATGCCAAATAACATAAACCGGGTATCTGCATTAGCAACAATCCCGATCACCCTTTGAGCGCGGCCAACCCTGCCGGCCGCCCCTCTCACATAAAATCAATATTTATGGAGGACGATGTATTTCACCTCTGTACAACCGAAGTCCGTACCTCGGTGCTGGCTACTGTCTCGGCCCGTTTTATAAAGATATTACTCGCTTATCGATTGCGCGCCTAGTTTTGTTCGCTAACTCGTCCGCTACGTGGCGCCACTGGCGGTTGTCACCTCACCTTTTAATGTGCCCTACCTTTGCACTATTTGAACGTTAAATAATTCGTGTATTCAAATTCGGAATTGATGCTTTCATGGATAAGAAAAGACTGTTTCGTGTTAGTAAGTATGCGTTTTAAATCAGCTATGTTTACACTCTTATAACGTTTTCTAAAACTACTCTTTTTCAATTCAGGTACGTAAGACCAAGGAGATACTCTCATAATATTACAAATATATATTTTTGTTTATTTTTAATTATCTTATCACCTTGTATATTTATGCTATATAATTATTTTCTACCACTTATTGACTACCTTTAATTTTCCACTTCAACTTTCCATACAATAGCTGTCAGTATTATTTTTTTCGGAGAGACGATATCGCCACTGATTTTACTTGATCTTTGCCCACAATACTATAAGTACATTACTTCAAGTATCTTTATTATTTTATTTCCACTCTCAAATAAATAGATAAATATCTAATAGTAATCGATTACGTTATACCTGTATATGCGTTAAATGATACATAAAAATCTAAGTAAATAGTACAATTGGCTTGAGAAAGATAAGTTATAAAATGAAACGAATTGCCGCGCTTCGAGACAAAGCCAGGGAAATCAAGCGGCTTTTATTGTAAATAGATAAATAACATTTCAGTTAGTAATTTGAGAGTAAAGGGTGAAAATATGAAGGGATAGTAAATGTTTATTACGTGTCAGAAGTAATGTGGCAGTGAAAAATAATATTTTAAATATTAGGAATAAGTTCAAAAAGTCCTTCAATGTCAATTATGATGTCAGCAGTCTTTTTTTCTTCCTACCATGGCCTACATTACGATAACTTGCATTTAAGTACGTCCTACACCTATCTAACCCGGAAAAATATCTGTAGCCCATATAAAAATTCATCCTTATGATAATCGAACCTCTAACTTCCGACGCAAAGCCAACTTCTTACCCGCTGTGCAATACGTGTAAATAAAACTTATTACATAAATGAAAATATTCTATCTTGTACTTAATTCAGCTAACTTAACAATTACACTAGTGTAGGAAGCGACCACCGGACAAACATTTATGTATAAGAATGCTTCTTATCAAATACTAGCGGCCCGGCCCAGCTTCGCCCGGGTGCATATAGATTTCTCTACAATAATATGCACGTATTATACACATAAACCTTCCTCTTGAATCACTCTATCTATTAAAAAAAACTGCATCAAAATCCGTTGCATAGTTTTAAAGATTTAAGCATACAAAGAGACATAGGGACAGAGAAAACGACTTTGTTTTATACTATGTAGTGAATTAGGAGTGTTAGAATATGCATTTCCCAACAAAGCGATGAGGGAAATTTATTTCACGACTCATCGGGAACAGGGCTAGCTGAGACATTATTTACAATTCCTGTTCATTCTAATGTTCCTTGACAGAAATTGCTTATGGGGGTATACGGCCGTTTATTGGCCAGTACTGTGATGATGTGTTATTCTCGTAAAATAAAACATATTCACTACTGTTATTATAATAAATAGAAATAAACAATTACACACATTATCCTGACCCCACAGTAAGATAACTAACTTTTTGATCTCACTACGATAATAAGAAAAATATATATAAATAGGTTAGGGCTATTTAATTCCACTCAAACTCGTTTTATTAAGTTCAATTTCTACTTATATAGAAGCTCTAACAGCATTACGAACAGTAATATATCTACGTTTTTGAAAACGTAAATGTATGCCAGTGCTCCCTGTATTTTTAAAATACTCGGTGTGAATACATTCTCCTCATCTTTCTGATGATCTTTAAAAAACATAAACTTACAAAGCACTTCAATTTTTCTGATGAGATGTAGTAAGTATATTTAGAAAATATCCGCTTTGTCACATTGTAAACAGTAATGCAGTGAGGGGTATACTGTCACTCGGTGCGCAATCAGTGCGGGCGTGTCGCGAGGGATTAACTTTTTATACACTTTTAGGGCTCGCTTTACATGTGAAAAAGCCATGCAATGTAGTATAAGTCATCACGTCTCTTTGTTGCCTAATTTTACATGATATTTAGAAGTATTATACACTTAAATTTGAAATATCCTTACCGTCTACATATTTACACGTTGAAATCTAGAGAGTTTTAGGAACTATTTTTTTTTAATAAAATGTTATGTTCAACCGGTCTTTGTAAACACGGGATAAGAGAATACAGAAGAAGGTAATATTCATTACAGAATGGAATACGCAAGGTAACATTATAAAATTCCTAAGGAACCCTAACAAGACGTGCAGTACACGCTCTTAGACATTTTTTCAGGTAATGCAAAACGTCATTTTACTTAATACAACCATAACTTATTATTATACGGAATAATTCTACATACTTTCGTTTGTACAGAAAATAATTTATTAATATTCGATTCATATATTTATCTATTTATGACAGCTCATCGAGTGGCGCATTATTAGTTAAAGATATGGATAAGAAAGGGGTTTATTCTTTGGGCTATTTTCTGAACTATAGTAAACTTGTAAAACAAAAAATGACTTAAAATTCTTTCACCCTATCTGTCAAGCGAAGTTAAGTAAAGTTTCCTCGTGTTATATGAGATAAGTTGATGCTTAATAGTGTCGCATTAAATTAGTGTATTACAAGCAAAATATGTATTAAAACATCAGCAGAATATACAATAATAATAGCAAAATAATTTAAAAAAAAATTAAGTACTTTTAACAAAACATATATCCAAAATCTTCGATCCGTGAACTAAAGGGGGACAATTTTCTTTAAGGCTAATATCAGCATTATAACATAAAAGTTATTCATAAACATTGTGACATCAATATCAGATGAATCGTGCTATAAAATACAATTTATTTGGTCACCGTACTGCGGGCACAAGCGTCGGCAGCTACGCAATTATATATTATCCCGTTGGATGCAAAAACATGGGATCCCGATGACCGACCCGCGTTACACTGCCTATGTAAAGTACGCTTTGTTGATGTGCCTCAGATCGACATTTAATTGTGAATGTAAAATATTCTATAACACAATCTATATAATGATTTCAAATGAAAAGTTCTAGCTCTTCATTTCATTTACATATATGTAGCATCGAAAACTAAAACGTAATAGAAATATCTTATTCAGTATAGAATAGAAAATAAAATAAACATTATTTTTATTTAAGGAAATAAATAAATATAAATATTAGATTGAAATTAAGATTCACATATTAATATTATAGTAAGTACAAAATAATATTGACACGTACTCCTACTGCCTACCTGAATCTCTTTCCAGAAAATCCGCCGTTGGGAATAATGGCAACCGGGAACTCCATAAATAACTACACACCACAAACATGAGATCAACCAATACTGAATATACACAGCACTTTATAAACAACTGGGCACGAATCACACGTTCGAAAATGTTCATTCAGCAACTAAACTACCGTCCGATAAATTAACATTTCGCGATGATGTTGTTTAGATAAATACCTTCTATTGTTATTGTTAGCTACAACAAAAGGTGTCTACCGTTCGGATATTTTTAAAATTTCCCATAACCAAATCCAACTATAAACTACAAATATCTAAAGACCGTAGAGCCCTATTAACTAAATAAATAACACCCAACAGTCACATACATATTCCTGACCCTACACTAAGATCGAGTCCTTGTGTCGTGGTTCGGACTTTACGGTCTCTAAATTTGTGGGCCACACAAATGTTTGAAATTATTCAAATGTTTCTCTCGGTGCGGGGATCGAACCCGCGGGCTCTCGTTTCTTACGTGCCTACGCCACGGAGGATGTCGCACACAGGAAGAGTTTTTCGTCTCCAAGATACTGTTATCGTAAGGATATAAAAAATACATTTTATTAACATTTCCGAGAATAAAACTCGCACTAAGCCAGCGTGATGGACTATACAGTCTAATGGATCTTTATCGTACTTTTGATTGAAGTGTAGGCCCATGCCCTGTAGTGGGACGTATATGGGCTGCTGAATATATTCAACTGCTGAATATGAGTTGAGTATTGAGGTGTAAAGTAATCTTATAGCGATTATCACAAATGATTCCCGTCTGAAATCAGACGAGATACTATTTGTTTATAAATGTGCAATTAAATTAATTTTTGGATCAATAATCTTTGACTAAGAAAGGTATTTAACTGCCGCTCTGTTTATCATCATTATTAAAGGAAATCCATTGCAGAACTTAGGCCTTTCTACATTGCATCCTACTTCCTGTCACCTTTATTAGATTATCTTCGCCTTAGAATTTTTTTGCCCCTCTTTGACAATTATTTCTTTGTGCTCTGACCGCATGGAGGTAACCTGTGTCTGGCCAGTGCAGTGACCACGATCGTTTCAACCTATTTATCGGTCATCAATTTGTTTTGTATACGAATTTTAAGAGCTGAAGAGAAATCTGAAAGAAAAGAAGAAGAAGCTGGAAGAATGAAAAGAATAGAGAGAGAAAGTGCGTGATGGTAAACGGACTAGACGCGACTTTCAACATGTTCACGGTGGTCGCGGGTTCGAATCCCAGGGCATACCTCTGACTTTTCGGAGTCATGTTTGTATTGATAGTCAATAACCACGCACTAAAATGGTGAAGGAAAACATCGCGTGGAAACCTGCATACCATAGCAATTTATAAAAAAAATCTATGGATTGTAAATCCGCCAACCCGCACTAGGCCAGCGTGGTATACTATATGGCCTATCCACTCTCAATTGTGCTCTCGATTGTAGAGTAGGCCCGTGGCATGCAGTGGGACGTATATGGGCTGATACAGTACAGAAGAGAAAACAGATAAATCCTTAAAATTATGTCACTTAATTCCGTCTATGTGGTACCCATTTTGATTTAAGTTTCATTGAATTGCACAGTGCCTTCTCGCATTTAACTAAAACGTATAACTTTACACCTATTACCTTTACCGACAGACTAAACTTGGATTGCCTAAACTTACCTAACTTTAACTAGACAAACATGACCTGCCTCAAGTAAAGCGCCCAGATTTCAGCATTACAGTTTATTTCAATAGGTTTTTGATGTTTTACCTTTGATTTACAGGTTTTGGAGCATAAGGTTTCAGTTATTATTAATTATGAACTTACATAAACTTATGCCTTTTTTCGGGAAGGGGTAGGCAGACGTGCGACCAGGACACTAATGATTCCCCTTGTGTGTTATGTCCTAGTTGTGTTAGTTATGTACATATGTACTCGTATTATATGACATCTGTGGAATGTGTGTATCGGTATAAAATAAAGTGTTGATTGGCGAAAAGACGTTATTTAACAGCCACGAAATCATCAAAATTGGTTTAAAATTGGCAGAGGTACAGCGTATCATAAAAATCAACCGAATAAGGATGTTCTCCTTTTTGGAATTCGGTTATTTAATAAGTGACACTATCGGGCGCAGATGTCACAAAGGTATTTGCTTACAAAAATATATATAAAAATATAATATAAATTGAAGACGTTAAAACCTAGCTAAATAAACTAGTTAATGCCAACTTTGTTGCCAAGTTGCCAATATTGCTGACAAATGATAATTAAAAAAGAACGATGTACAAAGACCCGTAGCTACTATGGCCTTTCAATTTGCTAAATTATAACCAGTTTTAATTACGGTATAAGTAATATGGATCCGCATAATATTACTTTACTAATTTACAATATTCCAATGTTAAGTACAATTTTGCCATAATAAATATTTTCTTATGTTTAAGACAATGTTACACATTGAAATAAAACTTATTATTATTGGGGAATTTATTTTTGTAAAATCGTTGTGTCTTCCTTTTGTTTGGAATACTTTGCTCGCCCCTTGACCAGGAAAACTGTAAATTAATCGACACTACTCAACATTCCAAAAACAATACAAATATAAAAATCTGCGTTAAAATCCATAAAAAATATGTTAATTTCAACTTCCAGTAATGATACAGTGTTTGTATAAACCTCATTAACTAATTTCCCTACAAGGATGGTAAGGCATCTTGAATCATGGATATTCATGGCCGTAAGTGACGTATTTGTCGGGGCTCGGTAGTCGATACTCTGTGAAAAAGTATGGAAATGACTAATTAGCCTTTAAGGTAAGAACCACCAGAATAAGAACTCACCCTACTCTAATTCATTTAAATAATTACGGCCTTATTTAGAGACAGTTTAAAACCTATTTCTACCGCCAAACAGCAGTGTAAATGCAACGTTGTATATCGGATTGAAGGACATAGTATCCAGAGTAACTACTGGACATATTGAGACTTAACATCATATGCCTCAGAATGGCGAGCGCAGTGGAATGCCAAGCATTACTTTTTAATCCAAGGTGTTTGGTTTTGCTACTGTTCATGAGACGTCGTATCGCTTGCATACGGCATAATCGTCTCACCATTCGTGACACTCACAAAATATATACTTATACTACTTTCAAATGACTTTTGAATTAAAATTGAACAAAAAAAAATTTTTTATAAATAAGGCCGTTAGAATTTACACAATGTAACTGAAGAATATACATATTTGTTTGAACGTCATTATTATTTGAAAGCGATACTAATGGCATTGCAATATAAACTTTACCACTCGATCGCCCATTTCTTGAGAAGTATTAAATATACTATAATAATGAATTCTGTGAACCTTGGGAGTCACGGCAATCATTAACAATATGGAAATTGACACTAAAATAAATACAACCAAAGACAAACCGATGGCTGACCGCAAGTTAACCGCTAGTTAAATAAAGCAATAACAATGACTCAAAATGACATTAAATTGAATTAATAAAAATAAATATTTATCAACATAGTCTGGCATTTTTAAGCGGTTCACACGTTCCTATCCAAACCGTTCAATCGACCATGTAGCCTTTTAATTGGCATTTATCAATGTTTTATACATTTCTATCATTAGTGTCGCCGCTGCCCTTTAAATAATAAATAAAACATAACTTTCCTCTATTACAAATTTGTTTTTGTCGAGTGTTATATACCAATTACTTTGTAACGCTCAATATAGCTCCCACCTGTATGGCATCACGACATTAAATGTCTTAAGTGCTATATCAATTGCGATCGAAGCCTATCCTATGTCGAATGGATAAGAATATTTTTTACTGTATTGACACCTGTGGTAGAATATTCATGTTTTTGCAAACTAACGGTATAGAATTCTTAGAATACATCAAGCGGGTCAGGAGGGTAAGATCAGGAATAGACCCAGTCGTTCTAAATGAACTGAAAAGGTGAATAAAAGTAGGTGAGATGCTGGTTTTTGCTTATACCGGGTATCTCAAGACTGCTACCGAAAACGAAGCCGGGTGGTAGTTTTAGTGACTACAAACACAATGCAACCAAAAATTTCGAAAAAAAACGCGACAATTATTTTTTATGATTTTTTAAATATCGTCATTATTGGATGGTAAATCCATAGTTTTTGCAAAAATAATAATTTAAACACTTTAATACCTTAGATTTTTTATAAATAAAAGGGTATACACTATTATTTTAGGAAAAAATGTATTTACCACCCAAATATGGTCGTAGGAAAAAATAAAAAAAAAAAAATTGTTGCTTTTTTTTTGCAACTTTTTCTGTTACATTGTCTCTGAAGTCGCTTAAACTACCATCCGACTTGTTTCGGTAGCAGTCTTGATATATCCTGTAGATGTCTCCATGTTGCTATGTTAAAGATTTTAATTGTGGTAACAGCTAAGGAATAGAATAAAACACTTATCAGTGGTAACAGCTAAATCAAACTTACGTCAAAAAGGCATTCGAGCTGAACAGAAAATCATAGCAAAGAATTAAAAAAGTATAAATATACCAACTAGGTTAGTATAGCTTCATGTAGAAGCTTTTGAAATCGTTATAATAAAACTGAGAGATACTTTGAATTATTATAATTATGTTCTGCAATAATATTTATCTTATACATCTTACAAAATGGATAACAAACAATGCCCTTATACACAAAAATAAATGCTAAGCTATATATAAATTGAGTTATTGTTCATTACCCCATACTCTTGAACACAGTAGATATGAGATCTTTCTTTCCTTGTCAACACCCGTCAAATCACACTTAATCGCCATCCAGTTCATCAAGACCTTTATAGTTGTGCGCTTTCCCCCCTCCGTCACCTATTATACAGAGAAAGCGCGGGCAATGGAAGGTCATACGGACTGGTTGTTATAAATCGTGGAGATCAATGACCGCCGCGTATGGTGACCGTTTCCCATAGCGTTGTATCCATCGATTTTATGGAAAATTTTGTTACGTTATTGTTCTAAAGGGTCTTTGGTGTGGGTGGCAATTTAAACTTATTGTCACTTTCCCTTTGAAATATTTACCGTTTTTGTTCTTCCATCTATGGTACAGTACAAAATGTTCACAAAATGAAAATTAGTGGGCCAAACAGTGTTAATTTTTTACGGGACCAAAAGACAAAGAAGAATCACTTAAAGCAAATCATAAATTAGTGTACATAAATAAAAAACGTGAATTGATATCCTCCTTATTTTCGAAATCGGTTTTAATTGATAATTACAATTTTAAAACTTGTGTGCAATATAAATTGTCTTGAAATTTCAAACATTTTTAGTGGACATGGCATAGCATAGAGCTTGTATCCGGTCAATATAAATACTGTAGAATACAGAGCTGCAATGACTGCAGTTCGAACGCACTCTTCGCACCTTCAACTGTCATTAATATCCTCACGCAAGCGTGTCGATTTCGCGTACTTATAGCTAGTACTAAATTAATTTCACAAAGATTATAAAACGATTTTCCTTACAATGCAATTTTAAAATGGGCTGATTAAATAAACCAGGCGTAATCGAATAGTTTATGAGATATTCCATCAGCTCAATGGTTTGATAATAAAAATGCTGTAGTTTTGTTGTACACTGTGAGACCGAAAAGTCGTTCGTAGTTCCTGATGCCTACGACACAAGACTCGATCGTAGTGTAGGACTACATATATGACTGTGGAATGTTATTTTTTTATAATACTAGGGACCCATCTCCGTCCGAGTGCAGAAATACTTTGAAAAATTATTATTGAAAATATTCTTTCGCCTATGCCCTATGTTAATCAGGGATAATGCAGGATTCTTATGGTGAAAGATTATTTTAATTCGGTCCAGTAGTTTCAGAGCCTATTCAATGTAAACATACAATCAAATATTTTCTCTTTACTTATATAGTATTGTTTTAGACGTATACTCGGGATGGCGAAGAATGATTTGCATTTAAAGGAAGTCATATTTTTCAATAAGTGAATGTGTTATGAAGAAGGAATTTACTTAAAGACTATTAATTATGAAGACGCTGAAGAAAAAAATATATGGATGTATGTCATTGACATAAATATACGAACAGGGCGAAAAGCACGTACAGTGTTCTGACGTAAGTGGTGCGCGCGCTCCAGTGCATCTTTAGCGTAACTGAAATTAGTTGTCACTCGCAACGTTTATGAAAATGCTTGCTTGTATTACGGCAGTAAGTTTAATAAAAATTAAGATAGTATTTTTATCACCATTTAGACGAAATCTATTAAAAGTTAATTTAGGTAATACGTTTTGAAACTCCAAATGAACTGAAGGGCCTATCCTTAATTTTTAAATCAATGACGTATTTGTTTTCTAATTGGAGTCTGTAGTTGTTATTATCACCAATCATAAACACAGTTACGCAATTTTTATCAAAGTATTGGAGAGGAAAAGAAACCAAGCTCAGGGAAAATAATGGTGCTCTTTCAGCAATATTATTATCCGAACAAAGCACGACCGCAAAGCTTTTGCTTTATTACATCGTATTTGGGACACAGGGACCCAAGCCAATTCAACTGACCTGTCTATATCACAGGATAAATTATCTCTCATCACCTGTAAAATTATTGATTCTTGATGTAACATTTTGATATACTGACTGAAATGACTTAACAACTTCGCATCATACCGGACTTGTAACCTGACAGTATGACTACACGTTTGATAACAAATCAACAAGTTTATGTAGATTTCTATTAAAGAATTCCATCGTGATACTATCTGGAAGGTCGATAACAGCCTATATCGATTTCAAAGGATTAAATACTTTAATTGTAAGTAATAAAGTTTAATGTCTTTTGGTTATCGATTTTCTCAGAGATATCAGGGCAGTAAACCTTTTTTTAAACTTGAGATCGTATTAATAATAGTATTTTATAGGAGATATTGTAAAAGCGTTCGATCCAGTTGATCGTTGAATATTTGATTGAGTTTCGGGAGTCGTGTGTTGGAAGCGTTTCAATTCCCTCTGCCGCAGTATTCTCTGTGTATTTTTGAAATAAAGTCTAGTTGTTTTGTTTTGTTTTGTATAATTACATAAGCACTGGCCACAGTTTTCTAAAACTTTTAAGTTTATAACTATAGAATTTGATCTTATATTTTTATATTTATATTCTCTAGTTGGATAGGTTTCTTATTAATTTTGTATTGGTAGAAGTTTAACAACTGTCATTAAATTAAAAACAGAAAAAATGCTATAATACTGCATTTAATTTAGAAACAACAGTCGTCCTCTTCATTACCTACACGTATGCAACCTGGAACACCCATCAAACTTCAAAATAACCCACGATATTTGCTAAATATTTAAATACAATCTAATTTCTAAAACAAATTCAATTTGACAGACCGAGTCGTGTTGTTTGAAATAATATTAATGGAATTAATGTATCCCCTGCGTTCTGTCGCGAAGTGCTTCTACATAGTTACATGTAAGCTGTTTTAGTGACGAGTAACCGGCGTACTAAATTTAACACAAGTTGGTGGGTCGCGACCTTTCACAGGGAATTTTAGGCGACAATCGATATACAGACATTTGCGTGCAACTGAATTAGCGAGATGTATGGTATATTTTGAGTACGTAATATGGCAGAGGGTAGAATAAATTAAGTAAAATGTTAGTATTTATTATTTTTTAGTTGCTTATTTTTTGTGTAGTCAGTACACCGATTATTGGAAAATTGATAGTAAATATAAAGACATACAAGAAAATTACAATTTCAGTTCAAATTCTACCAATTCCAATATTGCTGTGGTTGATTTTTATTGTAATTATACATTCATAAAATTTTAAAATATATTCTAAATTTATTAAAATATATTTATTAAATATAAACAAGGGCTGTAAATATAATCACATAGGTGGTGTATTCAAGGCCTCCTCGTAAAAGAAAAGGGTATCTATGGAATCAACAAGTGGACGAAAAATATTTCCTCCCCCTAGGGCATGCATGCAACAGAAAAAAGGTGAGGGCTGTATTTAATCAATTTTTTCACTTAATATTTAAAGTACTTATATGGTGGTATCTACATCCTATAATATAACCATTAAAATATTAAGTGATTGTAAACATTATTCTTATTCTGTTATAATACCAAAGTTTTGGCAGCATTACTGGGGATAAAGGCGCAGTCACATAATTCTGACTCTTCTTGGGGATTACTTTATACTTCGACTCGAAGATCGTATGTTCAGACGCTCAACGTCCACATATAAAATAAAAGTTTTCCACTTCTAAAAATCAGTACAATTCTCTATAAAACTTATCATTCACTTCGAACTTAGTCTAAAATTACGGCGTACGATACTGGATTTGAACATGTTATAGAGTATTCAGGCATATTTGTACAGTTTTACGTTCGATGATCGAACATTCGTCGTCGTGGCGGAGTACAGAGTAACTCCGCTAAATCAGAGCAAACCTCTTTAAAATTTGCACCTCGGCCTAAAACGACAATAGTTTATGTTTATTGGGTGAAAGGCAGAGGTACTAAATCGTAAATCTAAGAAACCATTTGTCGAGAAAAACGATCAGTGAAAGGAGAATGGGCGTTTTGGTGCCCAAGTCAAATCATAATGAATTAGATTAGGTTAGATTGGTCTTCTCAAGAGTACAAAAATCTTCTAAGGCAACAGACTCGTCCGAATTGTCATGAGTTATAATCTTTAGAAGACGCTAGATATTTAGATCTAAATAGAATTAAAAATATACTGTATCGCTGGTGTCTCATCAATTATGAGAATATAACATAAAAATATCTTGCTCATGATGTATCATTCATTCCTTTTGGTGCTGGTACCAGGTTCCATACAGTTTGCCCAATCTTCTGTACCTATATAAACTAGGAAGTCACTGGATGCAGGCCGCTTTCAACAGGTCACTTAGGAGATACTTGGATGGCCTATGTTATGCAGTGGACTCGCTGTGCCTGAAGGGAGTCAGACAGAGGAATAATACTAAAAACGCATACAATATTTCAAAGATTCAATGATAATTTGGTTACCAATATACATATGTAGGTACTACTTCTTGGATTTTTATGTATCTTCTAGTGAACAGCAGGTTTTGAGCATATTTATATTACGTTTATTGTTCAATAAATATAATTGGAGAATTTTCTTGTTACCTTTGTAAATCATTGTCAAGATTTCATTCAATTTTGGACTCAATTTTATTAATAGGTATTAATTTTGATTTCAATTTGTTGACTCGATTTTTATTAATATTTATTTCAACACGTCACATTAAGCAAAACGTAAACAGAAAAAGAATATTTTGATATTTTTTTAATTAATTTGATTTTAACCAGTTAGAATCGTTTCAAAGATGGATGGAGGAAGATAAAAGGATGCTGTGATCATCGTGCTGTGACTTTGTTTTTCATATTGCATTACTAAATATAAATAAATTAACCCAACAGTCATGAGTCACATACATGTCCCGACCCCACACTAAGATGGAATCTTGCGTCGTGGGTATCAGAAACTATGAGAGTCTTGTCGGTCTCACAAACACCCAGACTCGAAAAAATACCCGTGCATCACACAAATATTTGTTTCAGTACCAGGATCGAACCCTCGTTCCTTGTTTCACAAGCGGCGTTTAACCAACTGCGCCACAGAGACTGACCATATACATTAAAAATATTAATTTATTTATTTATTTATTCATTCTTTACTGCACACAAAAAATGACAAAGTATACAATATTTTACATATAAAATTAAAGAGTACAGTTGGCGGTCTTATCGCCCTAGGCGATTTCTTACAGACAACCTTTGGATGGATATAAGAAAAGGATAAGAAGAGAGGGCAGTATAGAATTTAAATAAAACTAAAAACATGCTCTTATAAGGAATAGGTAAACAAATTATTTATAGTGAATATATACATGATATATAATACATAATTATATAATACACTTAATATACATACATATATAAATATTTCTATAGATAAACATAGACATAAATATACCTACATACTAAATATAAATTATAAATTACCTATTGAGACAAAAAGAGGAAATAAAAACTTCTTAATGCAGCTACTTAGAGAGAAAGATAATAGTCTAAGCATTTTTTTGAAAGATGTCAATGTTTGAGCTTGCCTTATGACAACTGGTAATGCATTCCACAGTCGAACGGCTTGCACTGTATAGGACCTATCCATGAACGTTGTGGTATGCATAGGCATTCTCAGTAATATATATCTCTGTAATTTTTATTAATATATTTTATTATTATTATTTATTATTATTATTATTTTATTATTATATTAGATTAATATGTATCTCTGTAATTTTACGACCAATTTTATTGCCGTTTTAAATTAATGTTAGTTATAATGGATATTTTGCAGAGATAATTCATTTCTGTGCCAAATTAAACATTGGAAGAATACCTATTACTGTTGTAGCGTCAGTATTCAATTGAGTATTTAATTGTGTTATAGAGTTCTACTCCTTCAAGTAAATCGAGCCTGTATACCTGAGGGTGACGGTACGTCTGTTTTTTGTATGTTGCAGAAAGATTGCTTCACATATTTTACGTTGAACTATAGATGTTCCAGTTCTAAAAAAATTATACTTTTCCGATAGAGAAAACGGAACTCAAGACGTCACGTCCGTTGAGACTTCTTCTCGACCAATAACAATATACCTACTAAAAATAAAGATCAGAAGTATCTCAGGAGTCGAATCTCAAGCTTAGTAATGCTTCGTTTTTTATCTGTCAGTTCAGAACTATTTTTTTTCTTTTATTTATTGAAATTAATTATTATTCTATAATTGTTTTGAACCCACTGCTCAAAGCACAATGATCGCACGTCCTGCGTGCTACCAACCAATGACGTCATTCATATTGCAAGTAATTTTTTGTTTGCGTGTCCCTTAATCTAGGGGCGTGACAATTTTACCTGGTTGTGACCAGGTATCTAAATTACAATATCAAAAGGATATCTACATAAATCTATCAGCCGGTATATGCTAAGTATTATCCAAACTCCGAAACTAAATTTGAGCTTCCTAAGCCCTGAACAAAGCTTATAGCCTTAACAATGTGATAACATGCAAATTGAGCATTTAATATTCAGCCTATCCCTATTTTTCGCATAATAATCAAATTTAATCGTTAATTCCAGCTTTTAATTAACAAAACTATTAACAAAGGTAGGTACATTAAGTTAACTATCTTAACTGTTGAAGACTTCACTGGCGCAACTAGCATAGGCTTTATGTTACGTTTCCTTGTCGTTTAATTTAATGCATTCTATAAAGTTTACACGAAAGGTACGTTAATACGAGACGAGTAACAAACGCGCCACGTTACCCGCTCTCCAAACATCACTTATGCGCCATCCTACACAGGTAGACACAGCCGAAAGAGACAAAACAATCGGCCTTAACGTATTTTAACACCGCCCGTTTACAGTGCGACTTTCTTTCGCACGTCCCCGGCACAATCAATACATCGTGCCGCACATTTTACTAAAATACAACAATACCGTTGTAATGCACGCGAAAAATTAGCCTAAACATGTGTGCCATAGGTTTGCGAGCGTGCCGTTGTCGCAGCACGGCGCGATGGGCAGGCTTTGAGCGGTCGGGCACGTAATCTGCGATCAAAATGGAAGCCGTCGGCCATCTTAGGTCCGCCGCGAGCGAGACCGCTTCGGGAATTTGGGAAATTGGTGTTTTTTTTTCTAAAGAGAGCAGTATATAAGGTCGGTGGGCAGAGGACAGGCGCGGGGCGCGGGGGGTGATCTCCGCACGGGCAAAGCGGTGTGAAGGGAAAGAACTGCGCGTGGTGTACGCGGAGTTAACTGTCGCGAGATGTATCTCGGGATAGGTTGATCATAAATTTTGTTTGTCACTAGTGATATAAATGTATTGCGGCAATTCAATTGTATTACATAATAATGAATACCATCGGTGAACCTAAGCATTTTTTTTATAACGTTTTTGATTTAAGCAATTTTTAAAAAAATATTTTATATGTTATTAAAATTGATGAATACATGATTTATATACATTAGAATTAATAATCAAAAAGAACCTGGTTTGATGCACAACTAAAGAAGGATAATGAAAAAATTTAAATTAAAAGTATTTATTACATCCTTCAAAGTCAAGATCATAAATTATAAAATTAACTACTAATGTAAGGGTACATAATTTTATCCTTGCAAACAAAAACTTTTGTGAAGTAATAATATTAATATGCTAGTGTGGTATCGTGGGAGGGCAAAGAGTGTAGATAATGATATTTTGAGATGCGTTGTCGATCTTCCACTGTAGTGTGAAGCCACTAGCTATCTTTCATTGCACGTACGCGGTGCGCGCGGCCGGTGCCGGCGGGGGTGCCGCGGGCGCGGGCACGCGCGGGCGGGACGGAGGGGGAGCGCGCCGGCCGCCGCGCGGCATACGCGGAGCCATCTTGCCAGCGGTCGTTGAATCGCTCGCGTCTCCACACACAAATCTCCATTAATTCGCACTAATTAATCTCTAAATACCATCAAAAATCCACAATATACAAGTGTGAGGATATTCTAATGAGTGCCGTGGACGCTGTGCCATCGAACGTTGTTGATACGTTGTGTGTTGTTTGTTTTATGTGTGTGTGTGCATTCTGACTGTCTAGGTGAGTAGTCACTAGTCTTTGTGCGCGACAATTATCATTCTGATCGATTCGGCGAGCGCGGGGGTGTGCAGCCGGCCCGTTTTATATCTTTTGTTGTTTTGTAACGCCACCAAATCAATAATTTTAGTGTCGGACGGCCGCGGCTGGCTTCGCTCGCTTAATGCCATCGTTGAATGCGTGTTCACTGTTCTTAATACAAACGCTTTGGGTGTTTAACGGTGTGCCGACTGCCGAGTGCCGACTACGGTTCTGTTTTTAATTCCGAAGTGTTTTATCGTGTGCAGATTACAATTGCAAATACCGTGCGAAAGTTTGAAGAAATTGATATGTTGGTGATAAGTGTTGTGCTATCTGAATAGCTGCAATTTGTTACGTTTTGGTGTTGGAAAGCGTTATAACGTTAGATTTAAGTCAACGTTTTCTATAAATAGCGCGGCCAGGTGTAAGCGTCGCGTTGCTTAATGCATTGGTAAATCACGCTATGCAATACTAATATTAGCCCACTTTACATTACATCGGACGACACAAACGTATCGATCACATGTAATGTGTTCTCCGAGTTAATTTTTACTTTAGAAAGTTTTATTCATGTCAAGCGAACGTTACGGGTGTTATACGTATCGAATAACTACCGATAGAGATGTTGCATTCATTTATATTTACATGTTAACCATGCACAATGAATATTAACGCAAAGATGAATGAAACTATTTACTAAACTTTTGAAAACAACAATGTCACTGTTTTCTTTAAGAACTTAATATACATATTTCCGGTCTTCAATCTATTTAATACTCGAGAGGTTATAAATAATTTTAGGCATTTTAGTTAAATTTGAATGAAAATTAAAATATTGTTTACAAAAGGAAAGCTTATTGTGTGCAAATAACAAGAATGATAGGTCAAAACAATTATCATTCATTCATAAATATTGTTATGTGTTGCCGATAGTATATTATTATAACATAATATATTACGAGGGCGTGCTGAGATAACGTTTATTGCATCACTTGATAACGACAGAAAATAAACAAACTTTAAATATAGTTCATCGTCTTTCTCATTATCAACGCTATTAAAAACAATATCATTTTTAGATTAAAATTATATGAGCGTGTTTATAGCCAGTATTACCTTTTAAATCACGACTTAATTAATTGAAATATCTTAGTTCCATTTTACAAGCCGGTTCAAAATACAAAAGTATTTGCGTATACGACTATTCTTAATTATTGCGATGACGAAAAACTCGAAACAGTTGAAATTCGAACACGATGTTCTCTGTAATGGCGGATACGTAAGCACATCGAGCATGAAATAATTGCATTCACGACCGCGCCTTGTGAACGGCCTCTCCTCATATTAGCTAGACATACCTACCTACATACTTAAACCAGAGTTACTGCCTATAGTTATTATCCGTTCACGTGAAATTGTGTCGGCAGTGGTTCGCGCTTCGTTTTTCTGCGCTCATCTCGAATTTGTCGCGTTGCATTCCACAGACAAGACGGGTCATCGTATGTTTTTTTTTTTGAGGCCTATTACGCGGCTGGGTAGAAGCGTCGGTTTCCAAGTTGAGCAAATGTAATTACGCGTGTTATACATAAATTGTCAGGGTTAGCGTTTTAAACACTGATTCATCGGTGGTTATGGTCAAGAGATGTTATCTCGCCGGACCGGCTAACGTTTTTTGACAATGACTGATCATTTGTTTATTGAGCGGCTCATAAATGAGTGAATGCGAACTTTTCGAATATTCCTTAAAGGCATTGTATGGATGTGGTCATTTTGGACATGTATTGAATGCATAAGTAAGCGGGAACAATCACATAATATTAAGCAAACCATAGAGTGCTACGAAATCTTAAAATATTCCTATCTTATCTTATACATTAAAATCAGTTGTTATTGCGTACAACGAGGGTAATAGAAGACGATTTATCAACATTTATAAAGGATGGAGCCAATCGAACTCTCAAGGGCCTATTAAAAACTATCGTTGCATAAATGAATCCATAAACAATGGTCACAAGATATTTGGAGGTGATATCCTTATCCCTATTACTGCTACAGCTCATAAAGTAGTTAAATAAAATTGACATCAAGTTCAAACTATACACAATATCGGACATTGTTTATAGAACTTAAAAACTTGGTATGTCAAATGTAAAAAATTATATTCGTCCGCCATGACGGACAGGTCAAGATAAGTGACACCGTGGAACACCACGCGACACAATGTCGGCAGTGTCACGCTTCTCACATCGCATGCTCTCTCATCGCTTACAATGATACACTGTGTCGTGTAGGTAGAAAACTGCAGCCAACCTTGTCCTCGATTACATTGTTAGACACTGGAACAAGATGTATGGAAACTCGAATCGATGCGATCATGTTATGATTAAAGCTTTAAACAGAGTGTTAGATTTGTAAATCGAATCCGATTATCTTTGTCCATAACTATTGGTTAAACAGTAAAAAAATCAACTACCTTAAAGCCACTTTTAAACGTTGTGATAGTTATTAATATTTACTAATTGATTTTTGGTTTTGCCAAAATGAATTATGATGCTTTACATTTATTAAGAATCATACAAATGGTTTCGAAGAATAATTGTAAACCTTTCATACTTTTTTATGCTCATTTCAGTAGCTCCACTCTGTATTAAAATATTGGTATTAAAGTGTTAAAATATTGCAACACTTTATTTACAACCTTATTATTGCAATAGAAAGAAAAATGAAAAAAATTATGCACACAAAGCAATTAATGTCGATATACAAATATTTTGGCTACTACAACTTACTCCTTTTCTTTTAATAACAAAGTTTTATATTTTTGCGATCACTAATATTACGCTGCACTCCCGAATTTCAAAGAAGTTACTAAACACTGGTTGCAGAGGATGGCAATGCACATGGAATATAAAAAAAATCATTTTAAAATAAGAATAAAGTTGCACATACCTACTTAGTCCTCTTTGTCAATGCAAGCTTATCATCGTGAGTTGTCACGCTTCCGAACTGTTGGATTTAAGTCGGCTTAAGTTTTTTGCGCTGTTTTTATAAACTCTGTATAGATTTTAGTTTTTGTCTCGTAATGGGACACTGTGCGCGATTGAATAGATAGAAAAGGAACGCATATAGATCCAAATTTATGTGTCTATATTTTCATAGAATAACTGTTGCTACATTATATATAATTCGGCCGGTGTCACCCAAAATACGCGAAGAAAATCGCCATGCAATCGATCGCGATTTATAGGTATAAACCTATGAATCACACGACACTTACTTTTCCGTGTAATACGAAGAAATTATGCATATGTGTTGATTGTGGTTGAGGTCAATATATTCTTGTGCTATATTCAGGCCTTCATTTGTGTTGGGAAAAGCCTTGAATGTAGTTGGAATTGGACAGCTTTGACGATTATCATTTTCGAATATCAAGTTTCGGCTTCTCAATAGTGAAGCACGTTTCTAATATAAACACAAAACAGGAAGTCACCTTTATCCCATTTGTTTTCATCCCAAAATTGAAAATATTTATTTATAGTACCAGCAGCTTACACACTAAACTTACAAAATAATAACAGAAAAAATAGTATAATACAAATATGCAAGTCAATAACAGGTAAACACCGCATGTACCAAGTTAAATAAAAGACACTAGAAATTACTGAGATTATTCATCGCCACCTTAGTTATTAATAATGAAGTTAGTAAGCATTAGAAAAAGAAAAAAATGTGGACCAAAACAAAAGATACAATAAAAAAGGTAAAAAACAACTACTTAAAATATAGACATGTAGTAAATGTGTCTATAAATTATGAATGCATGTCTAGAAAAATGTTGAAACAATCAGGTTGGCAGGAAAAATGTATCAAGCCATCCCTATCAATTAGCTTTTTGCATAATGGTGACAGCGGAATAACCGCGTCAGTAAACATAAAAACATTCGATGAAAATTGACACTACTCTGGCCACCAGTCTAATAAAAGCCAGGTGTCCATCCATCCACTTTGGCCAGCTTCGCAAACCTGTTCGCATAATATGCAGTGACTCCTGAGCCCCTAGGCATAAAAGACCGGATATAAGTTAATACATAGGAATACATCTCCGCCGTCCGCCCGTATAGATTTATGTGACGTCGGTGATTGCGACACTTCTGCTAAAATGGCGGAAAGCTTAACGTGGGCGAGATTATCAAAGGGAAGCTAAAGAAAATTACCACATAGCTACGGTTAGCTAACAGGATTTTGAAAAGGAAAATTGCCCAACATGCTTACATAACCTTTCATCATTTTACTGTGTGCTTTAAATGAACATTTTTAATTGCAATAGAGGTTGCATTCAGCACAATCTAAAAATATCAGCCCATAACTCCAGAGGCTTCATTTGTACTAAGTTTTGCTTTGCCTGCTGAAATGCGTAAATATTACCAATCCAATAGACTAAAACTACGTGATAACTAATGGAGCCACGTATACGATTTTAAATCACCCTACTCATGAGGAAATCGGAGGTGAGATTACCAGGCTTTTAAGATGTGCGCGGCGATTACGAAATGGGAGAGCAAATAATCTGGGCTGGCAACTTCTACAATTAAATATGCCAGTAAAACTCTTACTTTTTAGTTCGATTTCCTTTAAAACAATAATAAAAAAAAACTTGGTACCGGCGGAACACGAGTTTGACCAAAATAACCTCTAAATACGACAAACAGAGAGATTGATTTCACACATGTTAAGTTTCCTGTTTATAATTGCCGCTCGTTGAATGCAGACTAATATCAGCACAATGAGTTAAGGCATTAACAAAAAATACTAATGATGCAGGAAATGATAAGAAAAATTAGTTGTATTAAGCCCGCGGTTTCGTTTTCTAAGATAAACTGTTGGCAGGAAATTTACAGATCGATGTTATACATTGAAAAAATGAATTGGACCTCTGAAATAAATCCGGACCAAAGATATTACTTATTTTATTTTATTTTTACATTAGGAGGATCCACAGCTACACAATACAATAAAATATATGGTTATAAAAAGCAGCTTAAGCCATTTAAGGATCTACACGACTAATACATATAATATACAACATTACACGCAAGCAAACAAAGGTAGCAAAATATTAAGTAATATTAAAACTAGATACTGAATACAATATTAGATATTAGAAACTTGATAGTTCTAATGAAGAGTGATAAATACTAAAGATATCAACGAACATTAAAAAAAACAAAAATTTATAAAGACACTGCTACTAGTTGAAAAAATGATTAGCCAACCGCCCTCTTGCCGCACTTATACTAGTATGAAATAAATCTATATTAAATTGATCACTTAATTTATTAAAGTTTTTACTTGCTCTCACAACAAAAGAATTTTGCCTATATTTCGTACATGCATTGAACGTAGAAAATGTTTGATGATGCCTAGTGGTTTTAAAGGGAACATGTAACCGGAATTTATTTAATAGATCTGGACAATCAATGGTTGAAAATATTTTTAAAATTAAAGTAAGGTCCGCAATTTCGCGTCGTTTTATCAATTGTAAGAGATGAAATTTCCTACAAAGATCAAAATACTTGGAGTTACTATAAGGGATCATAGTGCGAAAACAAAGATACTTGATAAATTTCTTTTGAATACACTCAATACGGTCAATAGGCTTGTTGTAGCATGAATTCCATATATGCGATGCATATTCTAACTGGCTTCGTACAAAAGTACAATATAAATTTTTTTGTGTTTTAATGTCATTAAAAGACTTTGAAAGGCGGGTAATGAATCCAAGTAGTTTTAAAGCTTTTGTTGTTATTTGGTCAATATGTTCATTAAATTTAAGCTTGGAATCATGGATTACACCAAGATCTCGAATTGAAGTTACTTTAGGAAGCGTTTCACCGTTCAGTGAGTAAGATGAAGGTATTATTGCGTTTTTTTCTCGTGAAAGTCACCAAAGAACACTTAGACGGATTGAGATCAAGTTTATTTCGATAGCAGTAATCTTCAAGGCGGTTTGAATCACTCTGAAGAGCAGCTATATCTTCAAAAGATGAAACTGAAGTGTAGATTTTCATGTCATCTGCAAAACATAGTAATGAAGATGATTTCAAGCAAAAGTGGATATCATTAATATAAATTATGAACAATAATGGACCTAGTAGAGAACCTTGCGGAACACCACTTGGTACATGAACCCAGGAAGAAATATAATTTTTAACAGCTACTGCTTGACTCCTATTGAGTATATAAGAAGTAAACCACCTTAGAAGATCACCCTGGATCCCCACATTACTGAGCTTTTTTAGTAGAATTTCATGATCAACATGATCAAAATCTTTACTATAATATGTATAGATTACATCAACTTGTTTGCCTTTTTCCATAGCATCAGTAATATAGTCATTTAAGAGAATAAGATTAGTAACAGTTGAGCGTCCCTTAAGAAAGCCATGTTGAGTAGGGCTAAAAATACAATTTAAAGAAGCATATACTTTATTATAAACTATACGTTCAAATACTTTTGCAATTAGACATAGTTTAGATATCGGCCGATAATTAGTTATAATCGACTTGGAACCTTTTTACCTGCCAGTACGACCACTTACCTGCCAGTTCCAAGTGCCGTCACGCATATTAAGTATCCTAAGTCGTCTCTTAATTATGCCATTGCCAAATCACTCTTATGGGGACCAACGGTTTAAGAATCATGATGAATTAAAATATAAATATATAATTTGAACCAGCGTCCATCAAACTTATCCAATATTAAAAAAAAAAAACAGAACTTTTTTTTTCATAAAAATGACTAAATTTTATAGAGTGCTCATTTAATAGCGACTAACATTTTGAAAAAAAAGGACTACTTGATTCTGAACTCACTCATAGTGTAGTCTTAATCAGTCACGACATGAGTTTTAATTAAATAAAAGACACCTATTGAATTATTTAAGAAGTATTGTACCAAAAAACCATTTGCTGCGTATCACATAAAATGATTTACAAAGAGAAACGTGTCCATTGATGGCGCATGCAAAATGGGGACGAGTGACGCCCGATGTGCGGTGTGCACATTTCATTGTGCTTATTTCTACCCGGCTAGTACGAGACTATTAAAGCCATAGTTTCAAAATCATTCATCCATTTTGTCTGGCTATTTAGTGATCTGAATGATTAAATATGTGAATTTGTAATTGTTATTGTACATTTTTGATTATTTATTCTGAATTGTGCAAGTTTTCCGACCCCATCCGTCATCAGATCTCCGCGCTATGTGCCCTGCCCATTGCCACTTCAACTTGCTAATCCGGTGGGCTATGTCGGTTATTTTAGTTCTCCTACGGATCTCCTCATTTCTGATTCGATCTCGTAGGGAAACCCCGAGCATAGCCCTCTCCATAGCTCGTTGGGTGACTTTGAGCTTCCTAATAAGGCCCATAGTGAGAGGCCACGTCTCGGTGCCGTAAGTCATCACTGGCAACACACAACTATCGAATACTTTCGATTTAAGGCACTGAGGTATTTTAGACGAGAAGACGTCGCGTAGTTTCCCGAACGCTGCCCAACCGAGTTGGATTCGACGATTGACCTCTCTCTCGAAGTTGGACCTGCCTAACCGGACCACTTGTCCTAAATAGACATATTCGTCAACAACTTCAAGAGTCGAGCCCCCAACACCGATGGGGGTGGGCACAACATGGACATTCGACATGATCTTCGTTTTGTCCATGTTCATTTTAAGACCCACCTGTTGGGAGACTCGATTGAGGTCTTCGAGCATAGTGCTAAGGTCTTCCAGCGATTCTGCCAAGACTACAATATCGTCGGCAAACCGAAGGTACTCGCCGTTGATGTTGATGCCGAATCCTTTCCATCGCAAGAGCTTGAAGGCGTTTTCCAGCGCGGCAGTGAACAGTTCGGAAAGTGCTCGAATGGAGGCCGCGTAGCGGAAAGCGCAGCGTAGGACGTCCACCCACACGATGGTCCGACGACCTGGTAAAGGTCGCGGGACGTCGCTGGATGCAGGCTGCCTCCAACAGGTCTCTGTGGAAATCATTGGGGGAGGCCTATGTTCAGCAGTGGACTTCCTTTGGCTGATGGATGGAAGGATGTGCAAGTTTACTATCTTGATTGGAAAAGGAAATCATCACCACTGCTCATGTACAAACTGAATATGAAAAATCATTTGTGTTGATATCCTTTGATGATAAAAAGGGAGACGAGAAATGCGACGCATCCTGATCGTAGGGTAGTTTTCATTCCTAACGGTAAATAAGCCGTAATCGCGATTCACACAAGAATCAGCTAGTATGTTATACTTATATTTGTTATTTGTGACTGCAGTGTATTTACTAAGTAATTAACTAGGCAGTGACATAACTTCATGAGACAAAATAAACTAGGAATTAGGCTTGCCAGTTGCTAGATGTTACGGACTGGCCTAGATTATCTAGACGTTTTAAGTGACGGGCACAAGCTTGTTACAATTAAACGGGCCGAATGAGTAACCCGAAGGATTAAAGTATTACTCAGTAAGATATCATATAAAACGGTATAAGAACGGTTAAGAAGATAAATAAGGATACGGACTTGATGACAATAGATGTTTCTTACGCCGCTATTCCATTGTCGCCATTGAAAGCGATAATTTGATATATTTTGCCTCCCAACCGGATTGTTTCAATATATTTCCATACATAGATACATAATACTCACGCGTTTTTCTTAGAAGAGTTAGACAGAGGTTCTACTACGATACCCACTTTTCGCCTTGTGTGTTCTGTCCCATGATGTGATAAAATAAATATTTATTCAATATTACTCCGACCCGGGATTCGAACCTCGATCTCCGCTTTACATTCATTCTCACTGTGGTACATCTGCGCCACCGAGGCAGTCCAGTCAGCTTCAATTTCCCGTCTTTCCTTTTTCACTACAAAATCTAAATTCGTTTACGCGTTTCGTATCGTATCGTATCAGCCCATATACGTCCCACTGCAGGGCACGGGCCTACTCTACAATCGAAAGTACGATTGAGAGTGGTTAGGCCATATAGTCCACCACGCTGGCCTAGTGCGGGTTGGCGGACTTACATACCATAGAAATTCTTATAAATCGCTATGGATATGCAGGTTTCCTCACGATGTTTTCCTTCACCGTTTTAGTGCGTGGTGATTGACTGTCAATACACACATGACTCCGAAAAGTCAGAGGTGTGCCCTGGGATTTGAACCCGCGACCACCGTGAACATGTTGGCAGCCGCGTCTAGTCCGTTTACCAACAGGCCACCACGCACTTACGTTTACGCGTTTATCCATAAAAATTAAGATAAAAACCGCTGCCTAAGCTTTAAACCCACATAACTTAAGTGTCTTTGATACACGTAGGTATATCTGTTTGATTGCAACTAATGTGTTGACCACAGATGCAGGATGTTGATACCAGTCAATAATATAATGGCAATTAGCGTCAATTACAACCAATAAAGGAAAGCTGTTAGTTCATGGCGTTGACATCTGTACTCAAGTAATAGGTTCGTACCCCGGTTGGAGATCTATTCTCGACGGATTCAGGATTTCTGCGCGCTGCGGAGTACATTTATGACTTGTTGACATAACTGGAATAGTGTTAGTTAAATAGTTTTTAGCATGACTTCTCCGCGCATCCGGTCGGAGCAAGAAAGTAAATGTTAAGCGAGACTTTCGATATTTACATTTGTAGCAGTTTTTCAATCCAATCGGCATCATTATAAGTGTCCACTGCTGAGCGCATAGGCTTCTCTTGAATATTTTGTAAACGAATGTAGAAAACGGTTTATATTCAGGGTCTTCTTTCAGCCTTCATTTTTTTCTTTCACCTTTGAACTCCTCCTGGTTGAAGGGGATAATGTTACATTATTGTTGCGCATAGACCACTCACAATGCAAAGAAAAAAACTGCATAAACTCCCAATTGTTCCAATTGTTAAATAATACAATTTATTTACAAGATTTGCATACAGAATATGCAATAAACATCTTACTCACGCTCAGTGACTCACCGGCCGAAATTGATCACTCCAACTGAGCCGTATGGTGCAATCTATTCACGTGTAATCTTGATCGTTCAATGTGTAAGCCAGCATAATGATAGCAACTATCGAAATACTTCCGACTAATTTATTGGCTAAGTAAGAAGGGGCACAAAATTGTTTGATCTTCTATCAATCACAATTATTATGCAAAGAGCGGTATTTTAATATCACCTAAACGCGGGTTAGTAGAGTCATATTTCAAGATTTAAAAAAAACCCTTGATGATAGATATTTCTTTGATCAATTACCTATGGTATGATCCTGTAGTTAGGATAATTAGAATGACAATAGAGTAATTAGTACTAAATCTGCATCATAACGAACTATCTTCGTCCAATTCTACGAGTCTTTATGCGATTAACGTCTATATAAATTATATAAAAAGCGTTTTAAATAAACATTGATCAAGTGAAGTCAGCGACTAACAATCCGGACTAATAAGATATCTACCTACATCAAACGCAAGGTGCTCGCAGGGTCACCTCATGGTACATTACATGCATATTATATACACGCGTTATGTATCAGTACTATTGTAACATGTTCTGTTTGTTTATGTATGTTTAAAGTTGTTTGTTATTGCTGTGCCAAGTGAAATAATAACTAAAGTTGTAATTGCTTTGTTTATTTTGGTGAAATCATTATACATTTGAATTATAATTAATTTAAGTGTACATCATTAAGTTCATTTCCAAAATGAATGTTCACACTCAAACCCTTTTTTGTTTACGTTTGACTTTATATCCAAGTTCATTCTTCTCATTAAAATATACCTGTCTCTAAAAGGAAACTTAAAGAGTTTTCCATTAAACAAATCCCTTCAAAGTATTTTCTTAGCTATGAGTCGAGAATATCCACCACATTTGTGTTATTCTGTAAATAAGTCTGCAATTCGATTGCTGGTGAATAATTAGTTCTATAAAATATTCAACCACTCCAATCATTAAAGCTGAGTCTAAAGACGTCTACAATATAACTTAACAACTTATTTCAAATATTCCTATCATTTTCAACCTTATTTTTAGAAAGCAGCTTAGCTAAATTCAACCTTACCCATCTTGAAATGACACATAATACATCCGGTATCACCTTTGTGACCCTCGGTTTCTCAACCACTTGCTCAGTGCAAGACAGGTATGTACATAAATCCTATGCCAGGAGTATATAGGTATATTAATGTTATTACACATCCAAGCGATACCAGCGGATTTGCCGAGTTTAATCACAGGCGTGGTACTAGACGTACACGTTTTTTGTACGTTCGTATCATTTTTCCAACTGATTGGTCTTTCTAATTGAAACGCTTTTAACGTTTTTGTATCATTGTACGAGTTTAGAATCACATATTTTGTTGAGATTTACAGACGCTGATGTTGCGATGATAACAATTTAATGATATGTAGTGTGTTTTTATTAGCTAGTTAGGTTCTTTAAAATAAAAGAGTTTTCAAAATACTCAGCTCACTCCTTGAACCTTGCATCAATTCTTCTTATGGTCGACGATGTTCAATTTTCAGGTGAACTAGCTCATTGGGTACTTTTATGGCAGCTTAAGTCTTCTCAACTCTTGCTATTAACTTAAGCAATTCCATTTTGATTACATCCGCAATAAACTGTCTCGCACCTGAATACTATTCAAAGGAGATGCCTCGACAAAGCTGTCAATTCACGTCGATTTTCTGCTAGATGGTGGTGCCTCATCGAGACGGTTCATTTTTACGGACCATTCATGCTTTAATGACTACACCAAGGCTCTACCACTTGGTCCTCTAAAGCAAGTCCAGTTCAGCCTTACGTAATAAGGAAATTCATAAAAGAGTTATTCAATCAATTTTCGTGTAGTGTTCTGGCGAGGTTCCAGTGGCAGGGACGTTGCCAAACTGTGCCATATTATATAGGTTACGGCGCTGGCACTATGGATTTATTTCGCTCCACTTTATTGACGCTGCGGATGGGAATTGTTACGTGTAGTTGAGCGGAAGGGTTGACTTCAAGCCTTCCTTGAAGCCTGTAGTGGAAAACGCATTTCCTTTGCCAATTTACTTTTATGTGGAATTTACCTGGCGCTTTATTACTTTCTTTGTCATTATAATTTAATATTGTAGAGAGAAGTATTTTAACCGCGAATCAATGATATAATAAGCCAACCTTAAAATAAACCTAAGCCGAGAATAGGTTTCCCCTACATGATGCATTATTTAATTATCGGAAAAACTTAATGGCCGTCAAGTGTGCATGTTAGTTCGCCTCACTTGTTATAATATTAACGCGATCGATTCGCTTCTGAGTAAGACAGTCATCGGAATTGCCCAAACAATGCCCGCACAATCGTACGAGGAAACGGATCGATGGCTTGGAAATTATCTCGATAACTTGTTTGCAAGTCAATATAAACGGCCGTGGTGATATTTCCTTTACGAGTAGTATGTAGAACACATAATATAGTTGACGCGTGAAATCTTGGTCTCTCACTAAAACATCTCTTCCTACTTAATACCCTCAAAAATGATTTTTTGTGACGATCTCGTATATTCGAAGGTAGAACATCGTTTCCTTCGTTGGAGTTGCGTGGGTTCAACATTCAAATCTAAAATGAGTGATTACGTTCGATGATATGATCAAAAGTACAATAGCACATGGTTGATACTTGTCTTTGATAGCATTTGTTAACGCAGAAACCCTATATTGTGAAAATTTCTAACAATAGACGTAGACTAATTAAATCCATCTACCCACCCTGTTAAAGTATGTTATTACGATTAACAGTTATTTATAAATGCTGTATACACGGAAAAACAATATCCAAACTCTTAAATTCATCGCTAGAATTTTATCTTTTACCTACATTGAAATTCACAATAGCAAAAAGTCGTAAGATTTCGGGTATTATATCGGCCAAATCAGAATACTGCTAACCGTCTGCCTTTGAGCGTCCTTCATGAGTCCTTAGGTAACCTAGACAAGCGATCCCTAAACAAGTTATCCCCAAGTTTGCGCCTAATGCCTATTTAAGGAGGCTTCTTGACATTTTTCAAAAGTTGCTTCGATTTAAGATCTTAAAGAACACCTGGTGTCTATTGTCCGACGGGACTCTTGAAATGTTGCTTTTGTTTCTAGTTTTATTGATAATATTAAAAGTTATTCGCAGAAAATATCTTTTTTTTTTTATTTTATGTGTTCAATCAATCAATTGAAAAGAAATGGGGTATTTGTTGCTTTTTAACAGATTTGTTTTAAAACGGAGCCCTAATCTAAGCGTTTAATTGTCATTAATTAATCTGGGGTAAATAATTGAGAATTCGACACATCTAGGCTATCGTTTTGACATTAGGATTTTTTAATGACAATAAAATATCAGAAATTCCAAAGCTTATAAAATCTTAGCCGTCCTGGAGTCTGGCTTGTCAGGTCTGACTTTTTACACTCACAACGTACTTTGTGTCCAGTAGAAAATTTTACTTACTGTTTTAAACAGTCCGTAAAATCAGTTACTAGGTTTAATATTCCACAAAATATTCACATATTTTCAGGTCATACAGTAATTACAGGCACTGCAGTGTGATGTAGAATTGGTTCTTGGTAACTGGTTTGCCAAACACGTCGCATGTAACCACTTTATGTAATGGCTCATCATTAAAACTTAGTACATAACTGTATTAATAACGATTACAAGTTAGAACGCTTGTAGTTGATGTTTTGAATGTCATAATGTTTTATTTAGTCTATTATTTTAAAATTTTGGTACAGTTAAGTTACCCATCAGGCCACAATATACTCGTAATAGTATGAAATGATTATATTGATTAGTTGGAGCTCGTTAATAAGATTATGTCGAGTTGCATTATTTGATTATCAACTGTCTTCCATGGTGATATTTTTGTCCTAGGACTTTTGGCGGTCTTTAGTATTCTTGAGAGTAAAATATTTCATTATTATTTCTTATTAGGACAAGCCAACGTGTTTACATATGAAAACGTTCAGAATAAGGGAGCTAGGATTAAAAGAACTTTAAGTAAAATAATAAGTTGTATAGTGGTACTTATTTAAGTAACATTTCCACTTAATAGTCACGTTTCGCTAGCAGTTTAGAATATGGATTCAGTTGAGTTTTAAGTGGGGAGGTGACCTCAATTTTTTAAGCGAGTTAATACTAGAATGAATCATAATGTATAATTAAAGCATACATCCATTTATAGCCAGTAATTAGAGTTTTTGTTCGACTTAATTTATATTATTAAAACATTTATTTATTTCGTAAGTCTGCGCAATGTGGCAGTACAGTTTTTTTACCTGTAGTGCATGGTATTTTCGATTTAGTATGCTCCATTTTATATATTTTTTTGGCTTCGCGAATATAATTTGCTCGGTACTGTAAAAAATCTGGATGTTTCCATACTATTTCTGATATTTAGAAACACTAAAAACGTAGCGCTGACATAGCCACTTTTTGTATATTGACTGATAAAATAATAATAAATAAACTATTTCTGGATCAGCCCATATACGTCCCACTGCAGGGTACGGGCCTACTCTACAATCGAGAGTACGATTGAGAGTGGTTAGGCCATATAGTCCACCACGCTGGCCAAGTGCGGGTTGGCAAATAAACTATTTAGTATCTAATATTCGTTTTGTGAGTAAGCTATTGTCGCTCACGGCGGTGCGTGATTTCATATAAACTGCACGTTTGTATAGGAAATGACAATTACGCCACACGTTCTTACACCAAGGCCGGCACAATTTGTTGTAATGATTAGGAAGATTGTGTACGTTTCAGCATTAACATATTACGTGAGTTTATAACGTATTATAAATACATTTTTAAATCATTCGTGATTTACTATTGTTTGCAATAAAAAAGGACAGGTGTGCAGACTTACAGATTGTATTCGTATATTTAGGCTTATTTATTTAAGTTTTATGCAATGATTAAAGGGGCATTTAAAGGTTGAATGAGCTATTCCACTAGCTAAAATGTAACGTACATCTGTAATATCTAATAATATAGCCTGAGAGATGAGCTTCCCCGTGTCGATCTATAACGAGACTATTTGAATACAACAGTGTAATTAATTTAACTGAGATGACGATTTCAGCGCTTGTCTACTGCTAAAATAATGCTGGATATATGATATATTAAAAACACAAATCACCGCAATGGTCCGTTGCTTGACAAAAATCAAAAACGAAATTTATGACCAGCTGTCGTCAGCCTATCCCATCACATATTTGAGTCGGAAAGAAAGCTTTGCAAACCTAGAGCCCAGAGGTGTGAACTTATGTTTGCGTTACAATTTTACAAAACAAAGAACTACTGGCGCATTCGCAAAGACTATTTTAAATTATTGAGATCAATCTGTGAGTGTATGACTAATGCGTACTACCGGAATTAGAGCCGTATCCTTATTCACGCAGAAACGAATTCGCTGACTCACCTTTATAACATCTTAATACAATAACAAATTGACATTGCAGTTGTACCTTTGTTCGTTTGCAATGCGCTTTGTAATTAAATAAATGTTAATATTGAGCTAACATTGCAATTATTTTGTAGGTTATGAATAACTGAGGTGTTAAACTAATTAAATTCATGAATGTTATTGTTCTAAGGTAATTAGGTTTCTATTCGCTACATTGAGCATGTCAGGTATTAAACTGCCATGTTTACCACCAATGGAAAATTAATGTTTCGTATAACGAGGTTTGCCAAAATCTTATAAAAAAATAATTATACCTACGTAGGTAAAAGAAGCCATAATTTATTATGAAGTCAATTATACACCTACAGTGTAATCCTTAAAATAAGGATATAATTTATGAAAGTTAAATATATTTTCTACGTGCAGATTTATATTCCTGTGACTATCTGCATCAGAAGCACGAAGACTCAAAAAATCAGAACTCCCACAGTGTGATATAGATGAAGTTACAAAAAGGTGGAGGATAATTCGTGACGTCCCGCCTGTAAGCGACTCGGTGCTCGTCTGCGTTTTTTTTACCACAAGCCCTTCACACAAAGGGCTGCCACGCGTGGGAATTGAATAAAGATATATATTATAAATTCCTTAACAAATTATTTGATTGACAATGCTCCGAAAATTGTAGTAATGAAAGAGACAGGCCAATGACAAAACATGTATCCCGAAGATCCAATATTATTGAAGACATCAATATCTTTAAGAGTAAAGATTATTTATAGACAAACTTTATTGTACGACACTGCGAGCTAATCAGACGAAATCTGAAAAGTCATAAGCAATCATTGAACGGTGAAAGCAAATTAGATGATAATAAATGAGATGTATGTGAGATGTGTGTGTAATGAGATGTGTTATAAGTGACTAAATTAATAAACCATGTTTAAAAAACGGTTGATCTGTAATTCAGTAGACTATCTTATTAATTAATAATTAGTGATGTAGATATTTTTATGGCGATCCACCGCTCGCATGCAACAGGCAGTCCGTGATCTGTGATCCTACGAAACTCAATATACTGTCCGGCTCATTGGTTCTACTATATTATTTGAATATAAAATTCAGAAATAGTGATTGCGGTTTTTGTGCTCAAATGGGAAAACCGAACACGAATTGTCAAACTCCCCATTGCAACCTATATCAGCCAGTCAGTCGACTAGACCCGGAAACCGTTTTTGTGTAGACTGGCTTAAATATACTACTTACTATAATAACATATTACATATTGATAGATGAGAACTAAAAAATCCATGATCCAAGAGCTATGAATGTTACTGGGCTGCAGTGATCACTTACCATCTGGTGACATGTTAGCGTTTTTGCCAGACATTTGCCAAAAAAGAAACATTTTATGCATAATAGATATTTTATCTGCACCGCACTGTACTTACCATCATTTGTCGTTATAAAACCAGTCTCGTTGGAAAAATGTGATAGTAATTAATAAATTAATAATTAATCAGCATCATTCGCTTGGCAACCCTGAATCGTGCAAAAGAGACAAGCGCGAAGGACATTGAGCGTTTTTTATTGTAAACGAATCTATAGCCATCTCAAGACGCCATGTTTATTTTTTTGAGATGCAAAGTATCCTGTGTGGAGCATTTCCTCGCACCTGGACGGAGGGGTGTATTGTTACAGAAAGTAATTATTAGGATACAAGATATTTTTGATATATGTATTAAATAATGCGTCGGTACACAACTAGTCTATAATTCGATGCAGTCAATAATAAAAACACCACATAAGAAATTGAGATATGATGTCGCGATCTAATGAAGCATGCCTGCAATCAGCTACAATACAGGGTATCTCAAGACTGCTACCGAAAACGAAGCCGGGTGGTAGTTTTAGTGGCTACAAACACAATGCAATTAAAAATTTCGCATAGAAACGCGACAATTATTTTTTATGATTTTTTAAATATCGTCAATTTTGGGTGGTAAATCCATAGTTTTAGCTAAAATAATAATTTAAACTCTTTTATACCTTAGAGTATTTATAAATAAAAGGATATACACTATTATTTTAGGAAAAAATGTATTTACCACCCAAATATGGCCATAGGAAAAAAATAACAAAAAAAAATTGTCGCTTTTTTTTGCAACTTTTTCTGTTGCATTGTGTCTGAAGTCGCTTAAACTATCACCCGGCTTCGTTTTCGGTAGCAGTCTTGATATACCCTGTATATTCAGTTATGTAAGTCGGCATAACGATCACATTTAATGAGCGTTTATCACAGCTGAGCGGGCTTCGCGTACTCATAAACTCGAACAAGTAAAAAACTTGCAATGTTCTTTTGTTGACCGTTGCATTAGCGATGTGACGTAAGTGACCACTTGTTCCATTAAGATTGAAGGAAAAATTACAAGCGAAACGAACAAAGAGCGAATGAAAGGCAAATAAATCAACATGGCCGCCACTTCGAATTCAGAGAATTAGCGAACTCGCAACTCGATTAGTTGATACAAAAAGATGTTAAGCGCGGATCAATACTGTAGTTTAGTGATGCAAACGTGCGGGGACATCGATACAATTAATAAACGTAACATATTTAATTATTGTGAGTGATGTTGTCTGGATATACATATATGTACATAATATAAACTTAGGTTTACTGTTCTAAATAATGGATGAACGACTTTTAGGATGGCTGATATATTCTTTAAATACAATTCTTTTCGGGAATTATCTGTATTTAATAATAGTAAAACTACGCTCAAACCAATATCTGGCTCGGGACTGAAGCCCAGGCAAATAATAGTTTATTTACGCTGTCATTATATTGATGACGCGATAGAAATGAAATTATTAATTCTTATACTTCATATTCTGTGACACGTGATATAAAATAAAAACTCAACATGTAATTGTACAATCACGTTATGATCTAATTATATGTCATTACATAAGAACAAACGCGTTGCCTTGACAAAACCAGATGGTAAATAACAATTTAACTATAATTGCTTTATGAGTACATTATTATTCGTACAATAGATTGTTTCAAGTTATTAACAATGTATCTAGTCACTGCTTACCTCTCAGGATATGAATGCGTCACTAGTTTAAAAGCAAAGACATTTAAGGTTTGCGGGATACAAGTGGATTTAATTTTATAGACAGGATATTTTTTTAAATCTCAAGTAACGACACAATATAAAATTCCAAACTGACGTTTTTACAATAATCATTAATAAAGTGTGGTTTACGAAGCCCTCATTTTAGATCCGCAGGTACGATATCCGATTCTTGAAAGGTGAATAAACTATGTCAGCGAAACCGGAGGTAAAATTTAGTGCTAAATATTCATATGCTCGAGGCATATAAAATATTCAGAGTGGTTTCGTGTCCCGCCACTATTTTATATCTCACTACGGATGCACAAAGCCTGAAGCCAATAGCAAACCAAACTTACTACATTTACATTTGCTGTTTGGGATCAGATAGTGTATACGACAGCTGTAATAACGACGTACGCTGACTAGTGTTAGTGGCATTTGTTATTAGGTATTTTGGAGATATTTTTTAATTTTGACATAATTTGATGACGATTATGAGATGAAGAAGATAAGCGGCTGTGTTCAACCATTTAATTGTCAAGAAACAATTAAATTTAGGTTTAGGTTAGGGTCTCCTTCAACTTTCTTTTCAAGACTCGATCGTTTATCGACTATTTCTTCCATCGCGGCGCATCCCTACGTCCGTCTTAGTTTGTCGCGCTTAGCAACAGTGGTTAGGTAAGCTTTAGAAAGTGACCGGCGCCTTCGTAGCCCTCACACACACATGCACCACACGTAACGCCTCTTTTAACTTCAAAACGATAAAATGAACGCGTAGGCTCCTTCAATTAGTTCGCTCAAAGGTTTATAGCTGATTAGAAATATCAAACCCAATATAGATTGGAGAATTTAAATAAATTAGATTTACTTGAGTAGTTCTGTGAGTGTCTGCTAAAAAGTTTTTTTTTTAAATAGTATTTTTGTTTGGAACATCTTTCATGAATGGGTTGATGAAAGTGGATGAAGTGGAAGTAATATGTCAGAATCGAGCAAATTGACGATTTATAGTCTCTGTTTACCTCTATGGGCTACAGGTATGACGAATAAGGTCGTAATTATATATTAAATGTATAATCAAAGCTCTAAAATCATAATATAATCTGCATATATTTATGTAAAATAATATTCATTAATAATACTTTTCATAAAATTTAAATATTTGTATGAGTGACTTGTGGTAATTCAGGCGACTGATCGTACTGCAAGACACTTAATAAAGTTCTACGCAGAAATTGATATCAAACCGACTTTAAAGTGGATAATTGTGAGTTTTTTTTTTATATTGGCCAGTTAAGCTTTAAAAATAGAATTACGCCAAGGATCTCAGCTGTACCTCTCTTCTTTTATATCTTTACCATTCTATATTTTACTCACAAAATTAAGTATTATAGTTAAGGGATTATTTTCTTTGCTATTCATTTAATATATAAGTAATAAAAACAGAACTTTAATACAAGTTAAAGTTATTCCAGTGGCGTATCTGGGTGCGTTACAAGTTGCCTCGTTCCCACAGCAGCGTGTCGTTTGTCAGGGGACGCGCAGTAATAATGTAAATCCTAGCGCCAATCAATCAACGCTTTTTGTACACGCATATTGTTGCATAAGGGTGCCATTAGTACGGCGTGGTTGGAAATTTGAGTTCATGTCGTAGAAAACTGCACTTGAATATTGCTATAGCTAAATTAGTTGACTGGTAGGAATTTTTGAATTTACGTGTGTATACCGAGCTTTTTGAGGTTCTTTACGTATGTTGGTCGTCTGAAGTTGTGTATCAGCCCATATACGTCCCACTGCAGGGCACGGGCCTCCTCCACAATCGAGAGTACCGTTGAGAGTGGTTAGGCCATAATCTGTCGTCTGAAATTACTATAATTCTTTTTATGTTATGTAAGTTGTTGAAAAGTTAACTTTTATGCCGCCTAGGGAATTCATGTTTCTATATTCATTGTACTTAATACATATGTACGCGTGATCGATTAATCATAGTCATTGTAGAAATTATTTTACAGAATTTATATTGTACTAAATTTAATTCTAATGCGTTTACTGAATTATTTTTCATTTAATTTTCTTTTACTGTATAATTTCAATATAACATTTGTTGCTAAACAAAGGACTTTTAACGAATTTTGATAATCGCACAGATTAAAACACAACAGATTTCCACCCCTGCATAGAGTTTTATACCCCACCGAGAATGAAGGGATGAGGGTGAGAGAAAGTCACCACCCCTTATGTGAATCACGTTTGCGATCTGCGTGTGCATCCATCAAAATAATTAGGGCTTATTATGTTACTTTTATTAGTAAGTGGACCAGTAAAAAAATATCATTATTACACATATAAGTAAATAAATATACATATTAAGTATATACTAATTAATTATTCATCAAATACATCACGGAATAGACAATTCCGTCGTAATTTAAACTGAAACTCTGACAATATCTTGGAATATTTGTTACTATATTGTTATTGTTGACTCTAATATAATTAATTAATCATCATCGCCATATGAATATCAGTTTTGGTGTAACAACACCCAATTTATTTAAAATTATAAATCGATTAACCTGCATTGGAATATTTATATTCGGCTATATTAAAACTGCTAGAAAGATTTTATCAGTAATTTTATACCTCAGGTACTATGTTAGTGAGCTAGATATCTCTTAGGACTTGCTAAAACCGCGGCTAAGTCAATCGAACCCGGCCGACATTACATCACACTGCGTTACAGCCCGCCATCTTAAAACTTCTAACCGAGGGGAAATCTACGATGTGTATAAAACTACCACATTGATTGTATGTTTATCGACGTCGATAAAAACCGTTTCAACCGTGCGTTATTTATCGACTCGATAAATGCGGGCTTTACGATTCGCAGCAAATCCTTTGTCTGGATGGACGTAATTTATATCGTGTGCTATCAGTTTAAAACATATCCGATTTCGTTTAATATTACGTTTAATTTCGTGTTTTATTAGATATTGCCCATTGGTTCAGTAGCAATGATCATGAAACTAGAAACTAACTGAGTGGGATTCCCAGAGCAAGAAACCGTCTTGAAGATTTCTCATAATGAACAGCATTAAAACTAACATAATAATTTCATTTGTAAGCGTATCCCTCTTCATTACCGAACGCGTTACGGAACAGGTTTCTAAACAATAATATCGAATTATAAACCACTAGTATCGGAAAGGTAACAAAAAGCAACAATACCCCATCTCTAAAGCTGTACAGGGCGTTACCCGTTAATCTGCACACTAGTAAACATCACGGGGCCATCTCAAACGTCTTGCCAGCATATTCCGTCACTGTCGCACCCGCCGGATCCACGTCCGTGCGAGCGGGACAGCTGCCGAAGGGCCGGAATCAATACCCACATGACAGTGGCCGGTGTTTTATTTTGTTGGAGACATCTTTGTATGTGTGGGAGAAATGGTTTATTGAAACTGTATTGAATTCTAGTTTAAGTGAGTGAACTGTTATGACTTCAGACTACGTAGGTTTGGTATATCAATGCTTGATCGTGTTTTAGGATATTTTAGTCATTTCAACTGACTCTATAAAATACTGATAGGCAGACAATACTATAATCCAGTTAGCTTAATGTTAGTTTAACTCCACTGAGACTGAAATATACATATTTGGTACGGGGGACTTTTTGATAATTGAGAGGAGTAATATATTTTTTTCAATTCTATAAGCATAAGTAACGATTCAAGTGGTGTGAAAATTTATTTCAAAAAGTGACATAAATATTGTTATTTACCTTTTATTATTATCAATAGGATAAATCTTCGGAAAACCATCTTTATACTTTCCTTAAATTTCTACGTAAATACCACATAATGAAATCCAAATTTAATCTGCTAAAGCATTACCAACGGGCAACGGCAAGACACATAAAACACAATGGATTTTATTGCAAGGAAGAGGTTTGCAAAGTAATAGCGTAGACAAAGGCGCGGTAATGGAAGCTCCGTAAGATCATTGTTTGATTCGCATTCTAGCAAAAGCACTTATTCAATTATTTAGTGTGAATAGTCTAGTCTGGGTTTTGTAGTTTTATACAGGGTGTGTTTAACAGTCTTTACTGGATTCTTTTTAAATTCATATTAAAGTATTTTAATTTCTTGTGCTCTTAACTTTGAATTAAATAAGAGGGTTGATATTGTGTTCACACAGATAATTTAATAATTAGAGTATTCTACTATATTTTTCCAAAACATTATTCGGAATCAAAAATGAATTAAGCTTTCGTAATTTCTGGAATATTGTGACAACGTCGATTTATAAGGCTTATATATTTGAATGTAAATATATAAACGTATGCATAGCACGTTTGTGTAACATCAAAAAGGCTATGTGCCTGATATGGAGATAATCCACAAATCGGATTGTTATAGATTGCTTTACGTCCGCCCGGGCAGAAATAATAGCTTTCACGTTTAATGTTATACATTTTTATCAGCCTTTTGTTTGTTTTGTTTTTGTAAAAAAAAAAACAGAACGATAATTTATATTTTTTATTAAGACTGACGTACATTTTAAAAATGATCCAAATTTACACATATTAAGAACCTTTGTTTCCCTTAGTCGGTTAATATTTAATTTAATAAGGGCAAAATGTTTGTTTTGTTTGTATGGTAGGTAAACGCCGAATATCACCTGTGAGTTAGCTGTATGTAATGATTTAAAATTGTTAGTAGTTAGTATTTATTTGTAAATATGTACGAAGTAAAACTACTCAAGTTCCTGTTCCTGGTAACTACCGAAAGCTAAGCAATATACTGGTCAACATAATTTAGGGTAATTTACTTATAACTACGTGAGACGGACAAATTTGGGACTAGACCCCACGTTATATTTCGTGTTTTTTGTCAAACCCATCCCCCCTCTTTCAAGCCTCACGACGGCCTCTTATCGTAATTAAATAATGCATAAACTAACTCCAAGACTAGGCCCAAGGTTCTATGAGTTTTCGCCCGTTCCCTTTGTTCCATTATATTAGAATTATAAAACACCACGCTGTAATAAATCACAAAAATCGCAACATTTGGCATAATTTGCCAAAAGTATAGTGTTTCGACACATTATACGGAGGGTTCACTCCCCTATTCACATAACTTCTTTACGATTATGAAATGTCGGTCGCTTTCTGCGTATTCCTATTTCGAAATTGACGTTTGTCAATGTTTGATCAAATGAGTGCCAAACAGGATATTCGGAATTGCTTTTATGAATCAGAAATTAAACTTCCTTTGTAGTTTTTGAGAACGACGGCAGAAATCTTTAAAAAATCATTCGATACGGTGGTTCCCAGAAATTTGTACTTATCTGGTAATGTGTAATGATTGTTAAGTCCCATTTATAATAATAGTAAAAAATAAAACACTTTTAAATTGTTTTTTGTTAATTAACTAACAATTGAGTTTTTTTATTCCTTACAAGATATTTTTACTCAAACTTACTTTAGTAAGAACGAAGTTTGTTGGATGAGAATATTTAATTTATGTTTTAAAACCTTAGCGTAATTTACGAAGTAGCCTGAAACTCTGAGAATATAAGTAAAAATAATCACCATAAATAAGGTCGCATGAAAGGTTGCTTATTTAAAAAAAATACAAAGTATTGCATAATAAACCGCTTTGTTTAAACATGGAACGTTGTAAGGATCTTGCTGCCATTTGGAAAACAACACCTGGCTGGCTAGAAAAAAAACGTCGTTGTAAAAGTAGTGTCCATTAGAAAGGGACAGAAATGAATTAGCTTTAGGGTAAAAAGAGAAAGTGAATAATAGGGTGAGAAAATGCCCATAAGGGTCTTTACCATTGTGTACGGTAATTGTACAGATTCAGTCGCGAACACGATTTTATTAGGCGAGGGGGCGTATTGATTTCCCTTTATATGAATCAAACATTTATGGGATATGTTAACCAAGGGCTCTGACATTGTTTTGTTTTGACATAGGTTTTGACATACTTTTAAAAATAGAATGTTATATTTATCGTTACCAAATAGGTAGGGAGGTAATGTACATAATATAATTATACGAGTACATAAATTAAATTATGATAAAGAAAATATTCTTAAATTCTCTTTATTATTTTAATCTGTGCTTTATTGATCATGTTTGACCTCACATGTTGTAGTACGCCATATTGTTCTGAGGCGGTTTTGTGGACGACTAGTTAAAGGAGTAGTTATTAGTTTTTTTTTTCTAAGTAGAAGCTTTATATATTTTTTTGTTGTTGCAGATATTCACGGATGTGCCGTAGTGTGGTGCAGTGTTGTGTGTGAGTGTGTGTGTACAGTGCAGTGACATGCAGCAATGTAACATGTGCCGGGAACACGGACCAACTCCACTCGACACGGAACTCTGAATGATAGCTACCGTTGAGGGTAAGAATCATTTCATTAATTATTTTTATAATAATCCACCCCATGTTATTTAATGACATTCCACAGTTTCCAGCATTGGATTGCACCGTTTCATTAAAATATTACTGCCATCTATGTTTGAATTTTTTTTTATGTTTTCCCTTCTAGAAAAAAGAAAAGTCTTATGGCTTTTTTGTGTAATACAATGAAGTTACAGCAAAATGTTATTGTACGCAGGGAAATGACTTGTTGCTCGAACTAAGTCAGTAAAACCAGCCTTTTGACATTAAATGTATCGACATGCCACCAATACTAAAAATAAATATTATTGAATTATATGTGTCGCCCACGCGTCTGTCCGTGCGACCTTCAAGCGACGCGATGCCGGCTAAATGTTAAGTGAAACTCATTGGACTCTCGTTATTGTATCTAGGTACGTCTTGATGACTATTACTAAGTTGTATGGAATAGCTAAGCAACTAATAATAAATTAATTGTATCATTTCTAGAAACTTGTAATTGAGCTAGTTCTTTTTTTTTTGTTATGTTACTTATGTTTTGGAGTTATTATTATATAGAATTTTATGTTATTATATAGAATACCTACAACGATGTAAAGTGTAACCCGCTAAATCCAAAGCAAAATGAAAAACAAACGAAAAGCCCTTACTCCTTCATCTGTACCAAAACTTTTTGTATCTATTGGGCATATTCTGAATTGATTGTCCAATAGCTTACGAAATAGGTATCACATATTATTTCAGCATAGAACTTTTGTAGAAGGATGCACAATATGCCTCCCCTCTTCCCATCCTTTATCCTTCTAGGTTCTCTCCCGATTCTGGATGTTCATGAGCGGCAGTGAACACTTACCATCAGTCGATATGTTTGCCCGTTTGCCGGATCGATGCTATAAAAAAACTCAATATTTAAAATCAAAGATTTATTGGACCTTTCTTTACTTGAGCCATATTACATTCTTATGTTCCATCACTCATCATATGTAACCGACTAAACTGGTGGATAACAGTTTGTAGTCTGCAGAGGCTCTTACTGGTCGCAAGGTACAAGACAATCTTTACACTCTCTTAACAAGTTGTGTTTAACATGTTATACAAACATGGTGAAATGCACTTGAGTTACACACGTAAATCAACTTATTGTGGAGCGACTGTTAAAGAAAATGTTTTAAGTGTACAAATATTAAAATATTTCTCAATTGAATCATTATTTTTGTTGGTAACTATTGCCTAATATGTTATCATCAATTATTAATTGTGAATGTGTTTATAGTAAAATGTATGGATTGTAAACCGCGACGCTCTACTTTTTGATACTAATACCGGCCATACTTCATACTGTGTTTATACTGTGTTGAGGTTTATGGTTTCAACTGAATTCATTTTTTGAGAAATGCAACTATAAGTCGGGTGCTCAGAACTTCATAGCTCTCATCAAAGCGTACCCTAAACCCATAATCGCAATGTTCAAGTGGACCGTAGTCGTTTTAGGTGAAGATAATCCGGTGGTATATGTTAGAGCAGCTCGATGAGTCAAGCTAGTTGATTGCAGGTGCGCGGCGAGTGGTGACCGTTTACCATCACTCATCGGTTTGTTGACCCGCTTCATTGTCACATTTGCAATCTGTTTGCGATTTCGTGTGCGTTTTTAATAGGGCTGTCAATTATACTTTTTGGATTAATTCATAGCGGTAGCTGATTCATCAATAGCAGAAGGTTCTATTAATAATTAGAATGTAGATGTAACGTCACAATACTCAAAATTATAAGTTAACTATGTTTAAAGTTCTGTAAATTACATTACTTAATTAACTTTGGAGGTCAGGTTGAACCGTCAGTTCTAGTTACTATCAAACAGAAGCAGCTATAAATGAGTTAGCCTTTAGTTAATTTGCTACACCTGACCTTGTACTGGTTATTAATTTAATTAGACATATACCGGCATGACGCTTTCTTGCCTGATCACAAGTCAATGCGATGCTAAAATAAGAATACTGAAGATTGTCTGGAAGAGGTTGGCGTGTGCAATAAGGCCGCTAATTGTACTTTTTTAAAATTAAATTATTGTCTATGTTATTTGCTTGGTATATACGGAATATAAATAAATAAATTGAAATTTATAAAATATCGTATAATACAATGTGTGGTTTGACTCGACTGGAACAAGAAAAACGGATGATAATACTAAAGACATTGCACACATGTTGGATAGGCCAATTTCCAGCAATCGACTCATTTAGGCGAAGTTTGGATCTTTTATGATTTGCTTTATTCGCAGATGACAATTCCACGGAATTCCACGAAAAACTGAATAAAAACGACATGTAATTTAATTTTTTCGTGACAACACGGTGCTCAGTTATTGAAGTCCATTCAGTAATGTATCATTATGACTTATTTTGTGATAAATATTAAAATCTTCATACCATTTGTGGGTAAGTAAATCCGGTTTGAGTTGTTTGTCTTGCTTTGCAGTTTGACTAGGGTTCATTTTATATTCATCTTTGTCCTACAAATGTCGTGCATATTTTCGGCCAATAAATAGATTTTCGCCCGAATACTGGAAAGCCATTCAAATAATAAGTTGCTCTTAACAGCGCACGGCCCACTTAACCAGTACATTTAATCGGGATTAACGTAGTTAAGCGCCATTTATATTTAATTTGCGTTCCAGTATTTGGGCGTTAATGTTAAAATTATATTGCGTTGCTTCGATGCTTCTTAAAAAGGGGAAACCTAAAAATTATAGTTTCGCATATAAAAAATAGAAAAAATGACAATATTTCGGTGTAGGTTCCCATTTGTATGATATTTTGTATTGGAAATTAAATAAGTCCTTACGTAGTCAATCACCACGCACTTAAACGGCGAAGGAAAAGATCGTGCATACCATACCGATTTGTTTGAATTTCTATGGTATATAAAGTCCGTCAGCCTGCACTGGGCCAGCATGCTGGACTATAATAATGGCCTAACCACTCTCAATCGTGCTCTCGATTGTAGACGAGGCTCGTGCCCTGCAGTGGAACGTATATGGGCTGATAGAGAAATTCTTACTGAACTGGCATGTTATTAGGTCAAAATCCAATCCTTCCGCGTATAAAGGTCGTCATACAAGAATGTTCATTATTATATACAAATACAAAATATATATCCGTTCTTAAAATACCACACCGTTTTCCCACGGAGGACAGGCCGAAATCAAAAGGTTAATGAATTGACTCAATGTCATGTCGCAGCAAGCTGTTGTATTGGACATTCGACAAGAATACCCATTGCTAATTCGCTTTGTAAGTTATTTAGCTCACAATTGAATAGTACCTATATAATATTTTGTATAATCTTTATTCAAATTGGATCAGATATGTACCTGGTTTTTTCTCGACATCAAATAATCATATTTAGTCACAGGAATCTCACGTGAGACATAGTCATATAATTTTTCAATGCGAAGTTAATTTTTGTCTCATTTGTACATCTCCCAAAGGTTGACTGGTAGAAAATGCTAACGGTATTAACTTTGTCTGTATAATTTTATTGCATAAACTTTAATAAATAATTTAAAAAATTACAAAAAATATATCCGACATCCATAAAATACGATAATAATGATAAAATGAATATATATTTCATAATAATTTTGAATATTCTAACCCACTAAATTTAGGCCGTATAAGTTGAGTAAACAGATCTAAATCGATTTTATTCAAAGTACCAAATACCAAAGCAAAAGGAATCACAGAAAAAAAACAATTTTCTCTGTATAATAAATGGATTTGTCTAGACATCGAAGGAAATTTCCTGTTTTGTGTCCCTGTGGTAGGCGTACGTTCTTAATAGATTTTATTCCCAGACAGAACCGATTATTTTCCACCTAGACATCAATGAATATTGTAATAATTTCTATTGATTTACATATTTAAGTGAAGTCGGCGCAATATTATTTCTTCTTTTTATCACGAAGTGACAAGGCACCACCTGTTCGTACCTACAGACTACAGTCCGGATAACTTATTGACAATTCAACGGCACGATATATGAGAGTTTTATATTTCATCGATTGTCACAAATATGCCGGTTCTCTTGCTGGTTATAACCATGTTGCTTCTCTACGTCATTAATTACTCCTGTTCTTCATCCGTCTTCAGCTGCCTGCAAAGGAACTACTACCGTTAAAATGGTTAATATTTTCTATGCTTTAACTACTGTTAGTTCCACGACATGGCTGGTTCGTCAACCCTGCCATACAACTCCAAACAGATAATGTAGCCCACGCCTGTTCACTCATACTCATTAACGCGACACGCTGATAAAAAGTCAGCTACGCCTAAGAGGCCTAATTTCACATGAGCCGCGTGTAAACAAAAGTTTGTCGTGTGCAGCGCTCCTTTCGCGACGTATCGAGGTGAATATCTTGCATTGTGCAACATCCTGCGCCCCACATAGAGTTCATCTGCTATTACAATGAATTCGTTGCACAGTGCACACATATAGGCATATGGGCTAGTTTTACGGTTATTAGTTATATGGGCTAAAAGATCAGAACACGTTTGACGATCTTTATATGTCATAAAGTACTTAGAGAAGATTTGTATAAGAATCCTAATTTATGGAGTCATTTTGGTACTACATCAATGCCAAAATATTTAACACAAATATTATATTTTTATATCTCAAATATTATAAAAACCAAAGTTTTTTTGCAACCCGCAACGAAATTTTACCGTTGAATATAATATAAACTCACGCATTTTTCTCAGAAGGAATAGGTAAACATGCTATCAGAACACCCATGATTCGCCTTGTGTGTTCCTTCCCACAATGTGACAGGGGGCGAGACAATCGCCATATCTTGGGACTTGGGGCTGATAATGAATAGAAAAATCCAATATCACTTTACTTAGCCCGGGACACGAATTCGAGACCTCGGCGTTGCAATCGTACCGCAGTAGGCAGTTACCATTCAATGTATTTATTATCACTGCTATCTGAGCTGAGGTTAAGGTTATGTTTCTAGATCATCCGAAGCTTATGAAGAGGTTCTGTTCCTAATCGGTTTCAGATACAGCTAGAATACTGTTGCCATGAAATATTTAGTAACAATTGCCAACTTCTGAATAAAACATCGTACGTGTTAACAATCACACTTTACTCGGAATCGATATGAACGACAGAATACTGTTAAGAGCGTTTACACCTTGCACGCAAAGTCAACTATAGGTAATTCTTCGTTAATTTCACGCACACATAAGCGACCAAAGCTGTGTGCGTAGAGCTGCCGTGTCTGGCGTCGCCTCGCTATACAGTCAGCGCAACCAACTTTGATCCGTGCGCTTCAAAATTCTAATATTCAATTGAAATGTAACTTATGATTTATATATTGGTAATATTATATCATAAAAATATTTTATTTGCATTATAAGTAGCCAATGTTACTGTGCAAGCAATGAACAATACAAATTTAGATACTAATCATATTTTCGTTATTATTACATTGTTAAGTTGCATTCAAATCAGTGTTCAATCAGTAGACACTACGGACGTTTATTAATCATTTCGTCTTCGAACACATGAAAAGAGTTAGGGGCCTTACAACCCCTTACAATTACGATTTATATATTTAATTTTATATCACAATACATAACATAATTTAGCCTCGGAATCACATCCCATTATATTATCTGAAACATAATTTATACTCACTACAAAATCATTGTAGGTAATAAAAAGAAAAAATATGTTTTACTACCAAAGTACTAAGATGTGGCAATCGCAGTCCGCGCGTGGCTATTTTTACTACGCACGGCAAAAATCGACTGCAGCCAGGCCGGAGCGACGAGCGATACGCCCTCCCTCTAGAAGGCCTTGCGGCGGTCTGATTTGACCACTGCACCGGTCGGACAGCGTGTTTTATAGTGGTTTTTAAAATATTTGTAGAAAACATGAAAACTGTAATCTGTAATCTGTATCAGCCCATATACGTCCCACTGCAGGGCACGGGCCTCCTCTACAATCGAGAGTACGATTGAGAGTGGTTAGGCCATATAGTCCACCACGCTGGCCTAGTGCGGGTTGGCGGACTTACATACCATATAAATTTTATAAATCGCTATGGTATGCAGGTTTCCTCACGATGTTTTCCTTCACCGTTTTAGTGCGTGGTGATTGACTATCAATACACACATGACTCCGAAAAGTCAGAGGTGTGCCCTGGGATTCGAACCCGCGACCACCGTGAACATGTTGGCAGTCGCGTCTAGTCCGTTTACCAACAGGCCACCACGCACTTACCAACAGGCCACCACGCACTTATTTTTGTTGAAATATAAAAATGACAATTTATTGATACGATGTTCTTCTATTATAATATGCAATTGCTATAAAAAATTATGTACGATAAGTTGGTGAAAAAAAAAAATGTTCTTGACGAGAGTTTCTGAATAATTTCGCATTGTTTAAATTTTTATTTTTCAGGAACTAAACATAAAATGATTATTTTTCTCAGCAAAATCCCTCCATAAGGGTCTTATTAGTCGGATAATATTTTTATTTTCATCTTATATTTAGTGATTTTGGACATCTGAAGCTTCTAAATTGCCACTTAAAGCCTAAATAACGAAACTTGTGTTCAGTAATCCTTATAGTGCTCACAAATTATCCATCAATCTATAATGTTTTCCACCAAAATCCCTAGATGACAACCTTTTCTAAAACGAGTACTAATTATTTTTCCTTTAAATTGTTTATTGGTGGCTATTACCTCGTTTGAAAAGTCCTGTTTTTTAGCCAAAAAGCGCGCAAAGGGTATAAACGCTCTTAAGCGGTTTTACCACATGCAATTTACTTCACACATGCAATTGAATGATTAAAATTTGAGTTTAAACTTGATACTTTTTAAAATAGAGTAGACATTAATACAACATGCCGATCTAATGCAGTTAAGTAGTACACTTTCATTAGTACACATGCCATCAAAATAGGGAAAAACCTTCGTGAATGAGGGTTCTCTCACGATGTTACTGTTGGGCCACGTAATTTTAAGTGATAAGTATCGTTAAAAAATATTCCGAGTGAAGATCGACGTCATGCAGGCGGTCGCTCGTAAAATGAATACGTGTAAACTTTTCCATAACACCACAAACGTAAGGGACAAAATTATTCTAAGAAAAGATGACGACATGCGGGTATTGAAGTTAATGTTTATTTTTTTCGTATTCGCCACCACTGGAAAGCTTCAAAGGTGTAACATAAATAATCTTAATACACACATAAATACACGTCATACTGTATGCTATCGAGGCAGACAGAATATATAATATCTATTTAGCTCGATCCTCACATAGTAATTTCGCTTTAAAAAATCTATGATTAATAAAAACATAACTAACCTTCATATAGTCCTGGTCTCACACTAAGATGTTGAGTCTATCAGGAACAAATATGAACATGGGACACCACAAAATCCATCATAAAAGTGTTTGTTAATTGATGAATCATTTCGGCATAGAAGTGGTCACTTCTCACTACTTTTCTCGAATTTTTCTGAGCATTTGCATGCGGCCCACCTAATGAAAGCGGTCCGTGTCGCTCATGGACCTTCGTATTGCCAGGGTTTCTGCCAGGTCGCTGCCTACCGTAAGGAGAATACTCTCTTTAAACCTCGCTTAAGAAGGGCAGGTCGTAGCGCTCAGATGGAAGCAATACTTACAGTTCTGGAATAGATAGTTATATTTTATTATTTAATAGCATATGCTCTCTCTTCTCAAAATCTTATTTAGAAATTTATCATCACGCACCTGAAACTCAAAAAGGTTACAATCGGTAAATGATCGAAATCAACGGATGCGTAAAACACGCACGACATTACAAAAAGTGTCAACTGCATACATTTCTGGGTCGAAGTGGGTCAGTAGTTGGTGCTGAGTGGAGTTCACGGGCCGATTGCTGTCGGCTGTCGCGCGACTGATTGTCGCCCGAGTAATTACTCGCGTGTAACGTTTTCAAAACGTTTACTTTGATATTCGTAATACGTTTTAAAAGTATATTGAGTGTATAAGCTTTGGGCTTGACTTCACCAAGTAAGCAATGACATTTAGTACATATAGTCAGTTTGATCAGTAAGATAAACGGACATCTAATACTTATGATTTATTTTTTCTTTCCCTCCCGTATTTATTTGCCTTAGAAAACCGGCAACAAATCTATAGGTTCTTTAAACTTTATCGGCCTCATTAATAAACTCGGATGAGCGAAGGATTAACTTTAGGCATTGGGCTAGAGAATTCAATCGATTATCATGAATAGCTAGATAGTAATGACTATATTAAAGAAAATTCTATATTCTTCAACCTGACATGATAATCCTGTTATGGCAATCCACTGATTTTAAAAGTAAAAGGAACGGTCAATATAAATTAGTCAATTTTAAAGGTTTTGGCTAGATCTAGGCCGAGTTTATTAATAAGGCCCTATTTGACTGTTCGCTCAATATTTTTGGCAGAACCTACATTTGTATGTACTATGTACTTATAGTCAAAAATGTTGAATATAAGCATTGAATGTTCTTATAAATTTTGAGACAAAGTGTGGAATCAGAAATTTAGAGAACGTTATTAGATCAGATACGGACATTAGCTGCAAATTGAGGATGTCGGAAGCCATTGTTTTGTTGTTTGTGAATTGATATAGCCACAAGAGCAACAAGTGATAGCAATTTTAAAACATTTCCCATACTACTTAAATGAAGAGCGTTCCTCGAAAAAACTTAGCAAATCTATTACATGCCAAATTGTATTATCTGATAATTTTGTTGAATTAAAATGTTTGGCCATATAGATGTTGTCCTTTAAATCAATACCAAAATTCAATTTAACAACAAATCATATTAGCTGTATAGCATATTATGCTGAACATAATTATATTAATGATATGAATTTCTATAACTATGCTTCATACATGACGTTCATTACGTGTTCCTAATGTGATCGTAAGAGCGCAATATGGATCTTCATAGAAATTTGCGGACACGCGAATAGAAGATGGACTCGTTATTCTTCTATAGAAAATATCTTTGATCAAGAATACACATTCTATAGTTGATGATGATTAAAAAACCTTAATGCTAGTTGGATTGAAAGTTTGTACATATGGCAACGTCCTGCCGATCTATAATCGATACATATTATGGGTATAATACCAGTTATTCGGCAGTTTTAGCACTATAAAATAGATATAATAAAGATATTTAGAGACTGGTTGTTTTATTGCGCATAATTTTATTGTGGCGTACTCGTCGATTTGGTGGCGAGTAGCAAGTCGGGAACCCGTTTCTTTTGTCGCTGTCATTATACCTTTGTTGACCGAGCGATCATTTCGCAACAACCGTTAGTGAAAGACAAAAGACGTTTGAAAACGCATGCTTTATCATTTTAGCTATTTCAAAGTTTGTTTATTTTGTGAATAATATACGGAAAATTCAGTGTTATTAGGTCTGTAGTTTTATATTTGTATATCTTTATATAAATACATGCGATTACATATTATCGTATTTGTGCGTAGCTGTAGTAAGGTGAGTGGGCTTGCATAATTTCAATAAATAAATAATAATAAATAACACCCAACAGTCAAATACATAGTCCTGACCCCACACAAAGATCGAGTTTTGTGTCGTGGGTATCACGAACTACGAGAGACTTCGGTGTCACAAACACCATTAAATACATTAATAACAAAATATGTAAAGATGTAATATGACAATTTCGTATTTTAATTTATCAAAAGGAAGTCAAGCATGTTGCCGACCGTTTACGGTGAAGAAGAGGGTCCCTAATCTTAACGCATACCTACAGTTAATTTAATGGAGATTAATATTAACAAGCGATACACGAAGCAGAGTCCGACCAGCACGCCGTGCCGTGCGAGGAGGAAAAGCCGTCGTCAGACGCGCCTATCTATGAAGCCGCGTATATACGCTCTCAGTCGAAGGGACGCTCCCTCAACACTGCAGTAGAAGCATTGACTTTCTATGTCTTTGACACTTCACAATGACCATGTCTCTATATAAATACACTTGCTTGATAAGCAAAAATTTCAAAGAGTAAAAACAACTATGAAACATTTTAATTTGTTCTTTCTCTAATCGTGTTCAAAACCGCTTAAACCAATATCCACGCAGTAATTGTATTCTTGTAAAACAGCAATAGTTTAAAGCGGTGTTAGAAGCCCTAGAAATAGGTTAAACTAGCAATAGAGTAACCGCAGACTAATCCATCCACTGGCGGGAATTAGGTTAACTTGAACACTGGAGCAACCCTTCACGATACTAAGCACTAGGCGAGATCATAAAATCCAGGGTTTGCGCGATTTTAAATTACTAATGATTGATAATGACTTGCCAACCCGCATTAGGCCAGTGTGTTGGACTATATGGTGTCACCATTCGCAATCGTACTCTCGATTCTAGATTAGGTCCGTGCCCTGCAGTGGGACGTAAAGTAAAAAATATATGCTTATAAAGAAGAGACAAATAGTGACCTATATAGCTTCATATTTTAATTATATTTTTTGGAAACTTAGATGTCGCCCGCGTTTTAGGTCTCCTTGCAAATATAAATTTCACATACACAAACATTCAGATGGAGGACAAATATGGTTGGTTGTCTGGAAGAAATCCCTTTTAGTGATAAGGGCGCAAATTGTTTCACGAAATCTTCTTCTGTTTCATATATTTATTTTATGTTTGTGGTGCAATAATAAAGAGTTTATTGTTATTATTATTAAATATTTAATCGAGGTTCGTATTTTAATTATTAGTTACAGAAATCAGTACCTACATCCGCTGCAGATAAAATCATACTAAAGTACATACAACACCTAACCGTTATTTAAAAAGCCAAAATATTATACGTGTAATGAATTGCCCGTAACTCTATGTTTTATATCTTCGATCAAATATACACTAGATACAACATGAGCGCTTAGAAAATGGCACCAAAAAAGAGTGCTTTAAGCACTCTTTCGCCTTCAGTCACGCACCGACCGTTGCTTCTAAAACGTCGCAGAACTTTAGACAATAGTATGTGAAAAGCTACTTTAAGCTCCAGGAATAAGGTGGAATTTGTGTTAATATATTTGGAATATGTGATCTTTTTGTTTACTTTTTTTTATGTCATGCATCGGTGCCACTTTTTAACAGAACTTTTACAGGGAACTGTGTATCTAGTGTATATTTGATCGAAGTTTTATATGGTGAAAAACAATGTCATGGTGGTCCCACATAATGATTAATATCATTAATTAGATTTTTAATAGCGGACCATGTCGGCGGTTTTTATTATCACTTCATTTAATTTTAAACTGTAGGTGTGTGAATATGCACATTACATGACGCTGTAAAATGCTCAACAATGGCATAGTTCTAAGGAATCCGTCTGTGAATATGAACATAAAATTAAGAGATTGTAAAGATATGGCTGTGAAAACAACCTACGAGTATACAACTTCACAATTTTATTGATCGAAATAAGGAACGATGACTAGAACTTTTTATACTGTTTTACTAATGAGGATTAGCACATCATGTGTTAATTCTTGGTATTAATAATATATTATGTTTACTTAGAACTTGCCTTTTAAATCTGACATGCTGCAACTGAGGGCTGCACAATTTACAGGGTATATGGGCTGCTAATTTTGTGCTAAAGTACCGGAAATTAAGTCCTTTAATAGAAAACGACAACTATAGGCATTGGCCTGATAGTCACGTATTATACATGTGATAATAATTTTATGTTGGTGAATATTTAAACATGTTTCTGCAAATAGTAGGCCACGACCGGAAAACGCAAGCCTATTCTCTATTATATAAAAGATACGAAACAATTCGCAAGACTGTTTATACAACTAATTATAGGACCTTTATAATCTCCCCTGCATTACAATTTTCAGAATTAGGGATAAAATTGGATAGCGTCATTGTATTGAAATTGATCGTGGCGCAGTGGCTGAAAATACAACTGTGATGCGAGTGGTCGCGAGTTTGATCATCGTCTCTACCCGAGATCAACAAATATTTCATTTCAATTTGGCGGACGCAGGACGGTAAACTCTTAAATCATGACGTCATAGATATAAAAAATATCGCAAATGTATAGTCGAGGCTGAGCAATGAGCATGACTGTTGGATGCATTAAATACATTACTTATGTTGATGGCACAAATTACACTACGCTTCCTCTCGGCTCATTAATTACAGCGACCGATCACTCAGTCGTAGCAAATAAAAAACATTTACACAGTTTAAATTGCCCATACAGCATAAACTCGCCAGTCATCCGTACTTTTCTCACGCTATTCGAGTTTTCTAAATCGTAAGTAGCTGTAACACGACCGAAGTCGGGTAAAAGCAAAGACAATGAGGGGTCACTGAACCGCTGCCCGCCCTGACCAACGCCACTCGTTACGTAGCGTAGACGCGCTCGTAGGCATTTATTGAGAGTTTTGTCTCTGAGAGACGCGGACGGGTCAATCATGAAGGTATTTTTGGCTTTGCGGATTCGTGAAAATACTTGAGGATGCCAGAATTAGGGATAAAATAATATTCATTCATATTATTTTAGGTCGTATATCGGCGGAATATAGTTACGGAATATTTATATGTTATACATACTCGATTATTTGTGGCGAAATCGTATTTGTGGTATCTCGAGATAGAAAAACTAATACAGGTTGTGTAATTTGCTGAAGAATGTAAAGGATGATTATAAATGTCAGTTAGTTTGATTGATTATTAATTATTCAATTGTTTTTCCTATTGTTTGCATTAGCAATCAACGATGAACATGAAACATAAATGAAATATTGACCTAACAACACGTATTTCTGTGTTTTAATGGTCATATTTAAATGTAGGAAACATAAATCAATACAAAATTCAATTAGCAATATTCAAACCAGATTTTCTTGTACATTAATATAAACCGAAGGCGTGCACTTGAAGCAGTTTTTTTATGACACACATACAGACATGAGTGATTGTTATTGAGATTTGTTTTGTGCTAATGTCACATATGACAGGCGTTGCTATAGAGCAGCTACCAGCAACTGTTGCTATTGTGAGGTAGTCAGGTGCTGTGATTTGCATATGATAATGTGTTAGGTAATTGAAACAAGATTTTCTCGCTTGTTGATGTGATCCTGTATAAATCAGGTCTCGGTCACGTTGCTATAGTCCTGCTATTATTGTAATTAAACAATTGTTTAGGTCACCAAAAAACTCTAGATTCAATTAAATTAAAATTATAAGGAACATTATATCTTAGGGTTTGAGTGTCAATATAGCATGATTTGTTAAATCTATTTTTAGCGTTCCTAAAGTATAAGATTCATTCCGAGAATAAGCAATTCTTGTTATTTATTTGTAGAATTTTAAATCGACTGGCAGCGTAGGGAAATGCCGCAACGTATGTTAATATCGTTGTGTGTCGCTGGATGTAGGTCGCTTCCAACAGGTCGCTGTAAGACTCTTTGGAAGGGGCTAATAGTCAACATTGGACTTCCTGAGGCCATGAAGATGACTTTTGATTTATTCATCGCTAGGTTCACATAACCACGTATTCAATGCCATCTATTACTGACGGAAGTATCAATGCATTGGTTGCCTATACCATTGACGACTCAAGCATGCATCTACGTAAAGAAAGAATCATAGATTGCGTTTATGTCAAGTTTTTACAATGATTAATGGTAACACCACAATGTTAATGCACGGCTACTTTCTCATTACACTCTAGTGTTTACCGAACCATTTGCAATTTAAATACGTTTCTAACATCCTTTTTATGGCTAAGTGTAGTTGCTGTAAACATATTCTAAAAATATCAATTCTGCTAAATGTTTTGCTCGTGCATCTAAAAACTAAAAATTATCGTTTCCTGTGCCAATATCATCCGCCACAAGATATTAATTAACTTTATTATGAACCCATTAACATGTTATTTATATTGAATAAAATTGACTACTCACCTAAAACAAAAATTTAATCAGAAATTATTATATGCGAAATTCTTTAGTTACAGGAAACTTCCTGTCGCCCTACAGCGTTAATACTGATAGAAAAGAAAGAAACCAGTCAATGTGAACATTTAATAGGCAAAGTAAATACGCAGATGTATGACTATTTACATTACCACCAACGTGTAAGAACATAAATTCGTAAGTAATTTGCACATCCGCCGGTCGACACAAGAGTTTAGAGCGCAGGATATCGAATGTTATCACGATCAAGTCGTTACCCCCGAGAGATCGGCGAGAGCGGATGACAATATGACCTAATCCAGTTTTATTGTCAGATTTTAATATTATATTCCTTGAAGTAAACGAGTGGCTGCTTAAGAAACTATCGTCGAATTTGCATAGTGACGTCCCGAGAACGACTCCCAAGTTGAGTAAATCCCTTGTGATTTTTGATATTGTTGAAAAATAATTGTATCCATCCCAAGGTTGCCTGGAAGAGATTGCCCAGTGCGATAAGGCTGCCTTTTGTATTTTTTATTATGTTATTTTTCGAATGTAACTATGTAGTTCTATGTAGGTATGGTGCAAAAAAATATAAATAAATAATAATGTGGTCAGCAATATAATAATCCTCAATCTTTTACAACAATCGTTCATAAGGTGGAATAAGAACAAGATGCAAAAACATGGGATTAGACGTATCATTCTTATTAGCTAGAGTCTAAAAACCCATATGTATCGTTAAATATGGCTTGTAATAGATTGAATTCTTTGATTTGCTATAGACTAGATGAATTAAGCATGCAGTACCTTGCGGTCGTAAATTCATCATAGAGTGACTTGAACAAAAATATCGAAGGCACAGTACCCAAGTGAAATTATAATGAATCATGAATACTTGTAATGAAGCGGGATGTATTCTTAGTAAATTATTTCGGTCAAACAGCGACACGTGTGGACAGATTCAACAGCAGTCGCGTCATAGTCCATGTCCAGAGAACTGGCATCAAATTAACTCGGCGCAATGTGTACATCGTTGACGAGTTTGACGTCACAGTAATCCTATGCATGGTATGGTGTAGGCGACGCGACGCGCGTCACGAGCTGACGGCGTACCCTCACGCCCCCCGCTGTTCCACGTTGTTTTTAGACAGCACTGTAATTACCATCAGGTGCAGTGCAATCCACTGTCACAGTGACTCGGCCTTTCGAGTCGTGCCAAAAACTACATTATAATTTTGTACCGGAAAAATAGCGATTGTACATGTTAGAACAATTTGTGTAACTCATTACTGGCATTTAAAATAGCCTGTTTATATATTGATTAATGTTTAACCAACTGTTTTAATTAATTAAGAAAATGTAATTTTATTTTTCTTGACACGCTTGTAGATGCAAGTTTTAACTGTAATGTTTAAAAAATTGTCTATTTATTTACTGTCAGAATATACATTGTATTATATGACACACATTATAATTGTTTCTATTGGTATGGGGCTGTCGTCCGATGCCAATGGATACTCTGCCTGGGCGGCATTTGCGCTCACCATCAGGCGCAATGCGGCCACAATGCCGGGCCAGAATAAAAAAAACAGGCCAATTAAATACAAAAGCTACAATTTTGCTCTCAACAAAGCATAAAATAACATTTTCTGTAAATAAAACACCTATAAGGCCGATGGACGCAGTGTCTAATCTCCATAAATACATTTATTCTTTGCGATCGTGCTTCAACTATCGTAAGTAGGTATAAGTATTAAATGAACACTAAATTTGGTTAGTTAACTTGAAAATAAATTGTCGGTTGCGACACGATTGTACTACATTGTGTTGGCAACCGATTTACCGTCCGTTCCAATGTTTTACGAATCGCTTCTAAGTTTTTATGTAGTAATTTATGTTTATATTTGAAGTGCCGAAAATGGATGCGATATAAAGATTTCTATAGTGTATGTGGCGTACAGACAATATTTTGTAGCTAGATGTATTTCGAGTACGAAAATTACATTGTTGAGTATTTTGTCACAACCATAGTAATCGGATATGGCTCCTGATGGATAGCAACCATCATGCGTATTAGATTAGTGGCTAAACAAATTTTCTACATAATAGCTAAATTCATCATTGTTTAATATACAAGCAAGAATCTTCCGTAAGTTCTTTTAAAGATTGTTAAAATTCCTTACATGTCCCCCACAAACGCAGATTACAAGACATAATACTTGACATTGTAGTATTATTTCCGTCCTTATTCATAGCTAGTTTTAAAACCTATTTTAGGTATCAAATGTTTTGTCCCTTTCAAACGATTATTGAATTCAGTTTGAGCGAAGAAGACACAACAAATAACTGAAATACTTTAATAAACTATCTACATTCTACAAATAAAGCCATTAGAGTAGAACAAATATTGTATTTGAACAAGAAGTATGTGAATACTAATGAGCTATAACTATTATTAAGCCAGGTCAGGCGTGCTGGATTCGACTTGAAAATTGGTATATTATTCTCTTTCCCTCCCTCTTTTTCTGTAAAGCTATAGGAAGTCCACTGCTGAACACAGGCCTCCCCCATGGTTCCCACATAGGCCAGTTAGAAGCGGCCTGCATTCAGCAATTTCCTGAGACCTTAACGAGGTTGTCCGTCCACCTTGTATATTATTCTAGTAACGAGAAATACCTCTGAACGTACACGAGCTGAAATACCTATATTTTGTGCATCTCTGCCTGTGGATTTACTGCGACACAATTGCGTCAATTTCGATGGAAGTCCGGGGCTCACAATACAAAGTTAGACACTAGAAATAATGTATACTGAAATGTTACGAAACGACTGGCCTAATATAAAAGCGACGCCTAAATCTCTATTTGTGCGATTTTATTACCTAACATGTATATTAAATAATTACATTGTTGGCAGTGGCGTAACAATAGGGTGGCAAAGTGCGCAAAATGCCACGGGCCCCCGGCCTAAGGGGCCCCCGGGCCGGCAGGACCCAGGTCCGACAGGGTCTCAAGCCCGACAGGGCCCAGGCTCGATTAGGCCTCGGCCTTAAACCGAGAACCGAAAACCTTAAAAATTATAATTTAATGAATATAACGTTAATATTTTCCAAATTTGTACATGTCTTATTCTAGAAATTATTTAAAACGTAGGAGAAAAACGAAAGAGAAAGAGGGAGTCTGAAGCAATAAATAGAAAGTTATCTAAAATAAGTCAGTACTGCAATAGATGTGGACGGTGTAGATTCAGCCTCACAGCGAGTAGGCCTTAAAATTAACTCCGACAAAACCATACTAATGATCCACAACCCCAGACTTCTCGCTGTATGTGGCCACCAGCTTGAAGTTGTTTCTGATTTATCCGGCTGGGGCAGACCCTTTAACTAGGAACAAACATCTTTGAGAAAGATACTAAAAGTCTTCCCGACACCTCTGCCAAAATGCTTGAAAACGATAGCTTTCAACCAGTGCGACCTACGATGTTGAGACTTGGCAACTTACAGTACTACTGATCCACTAGTTTATAGTCAATTAGCGAGCTATAGAGCGTGCTATGCTCAGAGTCCCGTTGGAAGATAAGATCCGTGATGATCTTATCGGACAGAGAACCAAAGTTATAGACATAGCACATAGGATTAGCAAGCTGAAGTGGTAGTGCGCTGGCCACATCTGTCGAAGAACTAATAACCGTTGGAGTAAACGTGTTCTTGAGTGGAGGCCGCGTGTTGACTAACGTGGCGTAGGACGCCTACCAGCCAAGTGACGAGTGAAGATTTGCAAAAACTCGCTACCACATGCTGGATGTGATGAGCTGACAACAGAGTGAAATGGCGTAATTTGGAGGAGGCCTATATCCATATAACAATGGCGGTAACATTGGACATTAGAAGAAGAGCAACAATGCATATAAAAAAATAAACATATTTTTTTACGCCAAGAGCTTACTCACTTACACTACTACTTATACTCCACGAAGTTACTAATTTAGTTTTCGTGGACATAGAGATAGCCCTGATAGCCATAATAAAGCAGTTACTAGCAAAATGTGATCCTGATTTAGAGGAATGGGTAACTAAGTCCAGGGGCTTAGATTAAATACTTAAGTCTGAAAATGCAAAATGAGCTAATTACTGTTTTAGGCCTAAAACTCCATTATATTTAATACAACTTCAGTTTTTTTTCTAAAATAGACCAATTATTTGAAGTTTTTCGCTACTGTGTGATAGAAAGAAATGAAAATGGAATCCAAAAGCACTTGTTCATCGTTATTACAGAAACCTTTTTTTAGATTTTAGAAAATGAGTTATGTTCATAATCGGATGAGAAATATGAGGCCATGTCATTAAAAGATTTTATGATGTACTGTATCAGCCCATATAGGTCCCATTGCAGGGCAAGGGCCTCCCCTACAATCGATAATACGATTGAGAGTGATTAGACCATAATATAGTCCACCACGCTGGCCTAGTGCGGGTTGGCGGGCTTACATACCATAAAAATTCTTGCAAATCACTATGGTATGGAGGTTTCCTCACGATGTTTCTATTCACCGTCATAGTGCGTGGAGATTGACTATACATGTCCGAAAAATCAGAGGAGTGCACTGAGATTCAAACAATATTCATAAAAACGAAACTACAATATTCATTTTTTTTATATCTACGAAGGGCCCCATTTGATGATTTTTGCCACGGGCCCCCGGTGGTGTAGTTACGCCACTGATTGTTGGCCACATAATATTTGTCTAGATCTGGGTGCCTGTAAAACGTCGCCATTAGAACAAGAAATCAATTTTACGGCATGTTTCCAATGTTCTTTCCTATCACGCACATGCAAGCTCTGGAATAAACTTCCTGCTTCGGTGTTTCCTGAGTGTCTTAAAGAGAATACTATCCTTAAGGTATGCAGTGAGTTTGTTGTGCTGGTCCCCTGGCACTGCAAAGGTTACTATCAGGTGAGCCGCTAGCTCGTCGTCTGGCTATAAAGGCAAAATAGTAACAATATCAAAATATGGTCCGTATATAGGCGTAGTTTGATAAAGCTAAAATGATTAAAACAATGCATCGGATTTGGTCAGCGTGCCCGCACAGACCTAGTTCACAGGCAAGTATTCCGGTTCGCCGACATTCTCATTGTTCTGTCTAACTTTTCAAACCTCTGATAGGTATGTGCAAAGGGAGACATGATCGTATTCCATAGCTAGTAAATGATAATTTTTAGGAGAAGATTGTAGATAATGTAATGTAGAGTAGTAACAAAATAAGAGTTTTTATTTCATATGTATTTAGGAATTTAATTATTTTTCCCTTTGTGTCGGCAGCGCATTTACGTCTCTGGCATGGGTAGTTATGGTCAATTGATAGTTGCTCGTTTTCTGTTTTTATAAAAAATGCTTAAACGGTATGCTTAAATACTTGGTATTCCTGTCTATATAAGTTTAAAAATATATCAAAATGTTTAGTTTTCTTATAAACAAATCTACCGATTATATGCTAATAATCAAATCTATTTTCGTCTTGTGTATGCCAAAATTAAACATTTATAAACAGAAGTTACCGAAGTACTTGCGAAAATAAATATTTTTTTTGTATCGACGTGTCTTACGTCAGAACCTTGACCAAGGTCAACCTCTGACACACACACCTACTTATATATTTATAGTATGCCAGTAGTACGGGGGTCGCTGTACCAAAATACCCCCCAGCCTGCCGGGGTGGTAAGCGGGGATGGGGCTTCCTTATTGCATTATCCTTGTATGTAACCTTGAATGCAATGAATGGACTGGGTGTAAAAAATCCGAGGGGGATTATTGGTCAATGACGCGGGGAAAATGTATTAGTTTTTTTTTTGTTTTACATGCCCTCAATCAATTATTGTTTTTTTTAATTACGGAAATGTTGACTATAAATACATTTTTATGGCTGTATTAACCAGCCTGCCTTGATTGTTGCGAATATTTTAAGTAACTCGTAATTACATTGATTAAGATTGCTTAAGAAAATAAAGTCATAAAAGCTTTTTATTATTTGCATATTATATAGCAAGCAAGTTTAATTTTGTTATGCAGCTTTCTAGCGGGAACATCTATCAGAGGTATTCGAAACGTAATCATTTCATAGATATTTAAATATTAGCCTCGCATCCGCCATAGCGTAATGACATTTCATAAAATATTGGTATAGGTCTCTATTCATTATATTCTAAATAAATAACGGTAAAATAATAACCTATGCTATCCACTGGAGATGAAAAGAGAGAAGAAAAATGATATGTAAAGCATAAACTGCTTTTTTACGTAAAAATAATTTGTTATCAAGTCGAAATTGTTAGTGTCATCATAGTTCTCTGAAATAAACATGGCTGTACAGATGTTATACATATAATCACATCTACATATACATAACTTTTTTAGGCGTCGATAATATCGTTGAGTAGTAAAAACACGATCAGATTAACGCACTGTGTAAAATTACACTGCGTTTTTTATTGTATTCTTATTAGACACGATCTATTGTTGAATGCCAGCTCGCGTGGTCTATTATTCATTATACAAGTATATGCGACTACATCTGTGAATGTAGCTATATCTCGACCGAATCAAAAAGTACTTTATCAAAATATTGGTTCTAGTCACGAACATTCTCCAGTTTGTTGGTTAAGAACAATGTTAGTATCTGACAACAATTTGGGGAAACTTTTATAATTTTATAACTATCTAATGATGTTACAATTTGTGTAAAGCGATATATCTCCATCAATAGGTACTTTGTGTTTTGACCATATTATCTATTAATTGTGTGTTGTGGTTTATTGATATAACCACATTAAATTCATAGAAACATCGAATACTCACACACATAGACCCGATCAGTAATATGTCTTGTCTCAGAAACTGAGAAACTTTTTGGTCTGGAACAACGCCCTGGCTCGTAATAAATACTTGTAGCCAAAACAAACATTAATAGGGAATATGCATGTCATTTTTTTTATATTTTTAATCAATTTTGTATGTTATTACATTATCGGAAAAAAATCTTTGAAAATATCCATCAAAAAAGTACAAAAAAATAATCAAAACTGCTATCAGTTTCGAAGCATTTAAACGCCATGTTGGCGCGAACCCGCTGTGACGTAAGAGGGCACGATATGAACAACGTAGTATTTGGATTAAGAGCGTTTATACCCTGCACGCGCTTTTTGGCTTAAAAACAGGACTTTTCAAATGAGTTAATAGCCACCAATAAACAATTTAAAGGAAAAATAATTATTACTAATTTTAGAAAAGGTTGTCATCTAGGGATTTTGGTGGAAAACATTATAGATTGATGGATAATTTGTGAGTACTATACGGATTACTGAACACAAGTTTCGTTATTTAGGCTTTAAATGGCAATTTAGAAGCTTAAGATATCCGAAACCACTAAATATAAGATGAAAATAAAAATATTATCAGACTAATAAGACCCTTACGGAGGGATTTTGCTGAGAAAAATAATCTTTTTGTGTTTAGTTCCTGAAAAATAAAAATTTAAACAATGCGAAATTATTCAGAAACTCTCGTCAAGAACATATTTTTTTTCACCAACTTATCGTACATAATTTTTTATAGCTATTGCATATTACAATAGAAGAACATCTTATCAATAAATTACCATTTTTATATTTCAACAAAATTAGTTTTCATGTTTTCTACAAATATTTTAAAAACCACTATAAAACACGCTGTCCGACGTGGATCAAATCAGACCGCCGCAAGGCCTTTTAGAGGGAGGACGTATCGCTCGTCGCTCCGGCCTGGCTGCAGTCGATTATACCGCGCGTAGTAAAAATAGCCACGCGCGAAATGCGATTACCACATCTTAGTACTTTGGTAGTAAATTATTTAATTATTTTTATTACCTACAATGATTTTGTAGTGAGTATAAATTATGTTTCAGGTAATATAATGGGATGTAATTCCGAGGCTAAATTATGTTATGTATTGTAATATAAAATTAAATGTATTTCGTAATTGTAAGGGGTTGTAAGGCCCCTAACATTATTTATGTGTTCGAACACGAAATGATTAATAAAACGTCCGTAGTGTATACTGATTGAACACTGATTTGATTGCAACTTAACAATGTAATAATAACGAAAATATGATTAGTATCCAAAATGTGTATTATTCTTTGCTTGCACAGTAATATTTGTCTACTTATAATGCAAATAAAATATTTTTATGATATTATATTACAGTTACATTTCAATTGAATATTTGAAGCGCACGGATCAAAGTTGTTTGAACCGATTGTATAGCGAGCCGACGCGGCAGCTCTACGCACACAGCTTTGGTCGCTTATGTGTGCGTGAAATTAACGAAGAAATACCTATAGTTGACTTTGCGCGCAAGGTGTATACGCTCTTAAGTTTCTTTGATGAATTGCTACAGAACTGTATTTCGTGACAAAATAATCCATTTTATTTAATAGTATAAAGAAAGCACAAAATAACTCATAAACAAACGTAAAACAACAAGCTAAAACTTCATAAGAACGCAACCATTATCGTCACTTTCCTTTTCAAGCAATAGATCGCGTTTCCGAAAAAATGCGCGGCAAATTTGAAATGTCATTTTTTAAGTATTTATTTTACCGATTTAGAGGTCATAAATTTAAAAAATATCTTTAAGGTATATATCTATATTAATAAATATTACAAAAAAAAATATAATGACTTATTTTGAAGTCTGGTGCATATTCCCTATTGTCTTTGTGCGTGATCAAACCCGCGGCCTTTAGTTTCATATCCCGGTTTGAACCCACTACGCTATGGAGACTGCAATCTGTCGGTATATAGTATTTTGTATGTTATGTAAATAAGAACAATTAATTATGTTAGTACACTATTAAACATTCATGTCCAACGCTCGGAATGTAAAGGAAGTAAATAAATATCAAACAAACTTTCAGCACAATAGTTATTAGTGCAGATACGATCTACATAGACTGAGTAAACACCTGTATTGAAGGCCGGACTAATTAAACTTGTTACATACCAGATACATTGTTTTAAGCCCTTGCATAGATTAATGTGCCGATATATCGAGCACATTTGTGGCTATTTGATATACCGGGTATCTCAAGACTGCTACTGAAAACGAAGCCGGGTGATAGTTTTAGTGACTACAAACACAATGCAACTAAAAATTTCGCAAAGAAACGCGACAATGATTTTTTATGATTTTTTAAATATCGTCATTTTTGGGTGGTAAATCCATAGTTTTTGCTAAAATAATAATTTAAACACTTTTATACCTTAGATTATTTATAAATAAAAGGGTATACAATATTATTTTAGGAAAAAATGTATTTACCACCCAAATATGGTCATAGGAAAAAAATAACAAAAAAAAATTATCGCTTTTTTTGCAACTTTTTCTGTTGCATTGTGTCTGAAGTCGCTTTAACTACCACCCGGCTTTGTTTTCGGTAGCAGTCTTAATCATAGATTAGAATTATATACAGAGATAGATGCGCAACTCCACTTTTTTTATTTTCCGTCGTGATTTCGACGTCAGAGGGCGCGCTAGGCAAACGCGCGAAATTTCATATTTGTTATTCTAATATTTCAAAATGTGTATCTTTCGTAACCTCTTGTAATTTTAACCAATATAAAGTTGAAATTGTTTTTAATATCAAGAAAGTTCTTTATATCAACATACAAAACATATTTCTTGGTTTAGTGGTACACTTCCGCCATTTAACAGTTAGATTTAAACTCATTACAAGATAATTTCCCGTTCTCACCAAAGCGTGGCGCTAGAATCGAAATAATCGTTTTCAATATTTTTCATGTATGAAGTCGCACCCCTATGGTCTTAATATACCCTGTATATATACATATATTATGTATTGTGAACAGTAAGCTGATGTCTGAAAAGTTGGTTTCATACATTAATTAATTGTCTATTCACGTCGAACGATATAAAACACAGATTACATATTTCTGTGGTTCGAATCTTTGATGTCCGAGGCAGGTATACATAAGTTTTCGACTTCTAAAAATTAATACCTACTATTCTTATCATTCATCGAAGTGCGTGGTGGCCTGTTGGTAAACGGACTAGACGCGACTGCCTACATGTTCACGGTGGTCGTGGGTTCGAATCCCAGGGCACACCTCTGACTTTTCGGAGTCATGTGTGTATTGATAGTCAATCGCCACGCACTAAAACGGTGAAGGAAAACATCGTGAGGAAACCTGCATACCATAGCGATTTCTAAAATTTCTATGGTATGTAAGTCCGCCAACCCGCACTAGGCCAGCGTGGTGGACTATATGGCCTAACCACTCTCAATCGTACTCTCGATTGTAGAGGAGGCCCGTGCCCTGCAGTGGGACGTATATGGGCTGATACAGACATTCTTATCATTCACACTGAACTTAGTCTATGGTTATGGCATACGATGGAAGATTCGAACACTTGGTAGAGTCGTACAGTTTTACATACGATATTTGAACATTCTTCGTTTCGGATCATAAATTAATCCCCCTATCGACTAGCTGCAAAATACCTTTTTCATATCGGCTGTTGGTACTATTATTGTTAATTTCAATGTTCTAGAATCTAGATCGTGTGCCATACAATTATCGATAGACGATCTTGAAATATTTATAATCATAATACTACATCCATAATTGCTATACTCTGTCGATGAAAGTTCCTGCTAAGGGCATTGCATGGTTCGGCTGGCTACGCCTGTTAAGTTCGCGAATGATGAATGGGTCTTTATGGGCGGTGGTGGATCATTTACCAACTTTTATGATTGCCAGTTTTTCTGACTAACAATTAAAAATATGTATGCTCTAAATATTACAACCTAAGAGCTGAGAATCGAGTTCTCAATGGTTCGTGTCTGCAATGACACGTAAATATTATTGATTTTAGTATAAATATTTTAGAATTGTGTGCGAAAGTATAACGTTACACTTTCCAATACCAATAAAGGCAAGCACGAATTAGGTGATCACAAATGGAAATGGTCGTGAGAAAAGTTTGACAGAATGTGCGTTATCCACAAATCACGCGTCGAAAACGTTGAAACTTACGGTAATAAGGTTTCCTACGCTCGCAGCTCAATTTTATTGCATTGAGAAGTGTTATTTACATCCACGAAAACATACATTTCGAACAGAGAGACTATGGTTAAAAAGCTGTATAAAATATTAGTTATGTACAAAAAAATACAATTTTTATCACAATAAAATATTGACTTCACGAATCAGTGACTCCGGTGTCTGCATGGAAAAAAAAATCAACAAAAATAGACATAATAATATTAAGTGCGGTGCTGGCAGGCACAATTTCATTAAAAAAATATTCTCCATTCATTGTGAGGGGGCGCTGGGCGAGGGTGGTTTCATTGATGCTCCCCCGGGGGGGCACCACCGTGGTACGTACAGCTTCGCCTGGGTGCTTATTTATACCACAAACCCCTCCCTCCCCCTAGTTAATTCATACATCAATGTACGAGAAATTCACACGCACTTTATGACTTAACTTTAGTTTGAAGTCATATCTATACATGCGTAACTGCTGTGTGTCTATTTTCTTAAATATGATGTATATTTTTTTGTAGTTCAGAATATCGATTATGTTCTTAACTAAGGTGTGATATAATTTAAGATGAAAGGCTGCTTAGTTATACTATATTTCTGCCGAAGGAAGATATTGCGAACCGCCCAAATGATTAATGATTACATATAAAAATAGTTGCTAACGAGCAACATCACAATGTAACAATTATATGTGCTCCATACATCGTATAAAATAGGCTAATTAACTTAAAAAGTAATTAAGATTTAAAAAAATAAAAAGTCATATGTTTATCAGAAATTGAATAATTTTTAACATGCCTTACGCGATCTACGAAAGTGATCCAATGTCCGATTTTTTTTTATACAACCGAAGGTCTGTGCACGGTCAGGGTCGAAACGAGTTTAAAACTTTTACTTTTCTTTTTAGTAAAACACACGTACCTATGGACCGGCGAGCTGTTGGACAGCTTTAAACGATGTTAATATTCAAGAACGGTTTTTGTTTTATCATTTTTGTCCAATAAAGCCGGAAAAAATAGTATGTTAATATTGTAAATAATATTGTCTAATTTCGTTGCAAGCTGCGTTTGAGTCATTCCTAGTCCAGTGATGATGTCGACGACATTTGTCTTATTCATGTTTTCGTAATGGTATGTATATTATCTACCGGTAAAAGATTCTATATTATCAGATGAAAGAAACCATTTTTTCAGAAATCTACTGGCTCCGATTCCACTTTTTCATGTTTAAGAGTCACTAATGTCACAGTAAATTAGTCTTTCCAGAGATCTACAAGACCGAATAAATATTGAAGTTTATGAGATACACGCCGCGGTTTGAGTTGAAACAATTCCACTAAAATACAAATTTTACTATCATATACGATTACTGTCTAATATCCATAGATTCAATGATAATATACTAAACTAAAAAAATGTAGTTAAATATCCCGATCAGTTATTTAAACGAATTAAAGAACTCGCGTCTACAACCCACGTGTAGCGACAACATTCAGTGTTAATTAGTCTAAAAATGCATTAAAAACCTGTCTTAAGAAACTTCTGTTTTAGACCAGCTTTTTAGTTTTTTTGATGACAGCAATCTGTTGTTATCCACTGCTAGACATAGACATCTTCCAAGGTACGCCACAGATCCCGGTCTGCTGCTTTATGCATCCAGTTGCTGCCGGCCTTGTGCAAGTCGTCCCTCTTTTGTTAATGGCATGAAAATATTCTTCCAACATCTACTTCTGCTATAATAAGTACGTCGCCAAGTAGTGCAGTGAAATAACAACGGCTTGCTTGATTTAAAAGTTGCGGGTGCGATTTAGGATTGGGAATATACGAGTATCATCTTGTATTTTTGATTACAAACGTTGTCATGATGCAGAAAAAATGCGCAACATATTTAAAACATACATAGTCACATGTGCTTAGCATTAATCTTGACATCGCAAGCTGCATTTTATTTAAATATATTCTTAATATGTTATGTAAATAGATTTTAGCTTTATTTATAAATATACACAAATAGGTATGTATATTGAAATGCACTTTTATAAAAATAGAACTAACATTTGCATAATGTAGAGATGTTACGAAAAAGTATAAAAATAACAATCGTTGGAATATAAATTTACTTTCAAGTGGGATTTTTTTTTGTCTAACAAACAGGCTCGCTCCAAATACAATAAGTAACTTAAGAAATCAACGTACAAATAAAGTATCGGGTATTTGGGTTGAGCAGGTGTGACAATATGACATCTACCGTTTCATGATATTGACAAGATCGATATTCTTCTGTCTAACAAGGGCAATCCACAGCTGGGATTCTAATTAACGTAATCACTACATAGTATAAAACAAAGTCGCTTTCTTTGTCCCTATGTCCCTTTGTATGCTTAAATCTTTAAAACTACGCAACGGATTTTGATGCGGTTTTTTTTAATAGATAGAGTGATTCAAGAGGAAGGTTTATATGTATAATACGTACATATTATTGTACAGAAATCTATTTGTACCCGGGCGAAGCTGGGCCGGGCCGCTAGTAATGATAATAAAGCTGTACTGTATCTGTACCAGTACATATACGTACCGATGCAGGGTGCAGGTCTCCCTCTACAATCCAAAGTACGATTAAGAGGCGATGAGGTCATACAGTGCACCACGCTCGCCTAATGTGTGTTGCCGGACTTTACATACGATAGAAATTCTTACGAACGGCTGTGTATGCAGGTCTCTTCACGATGTTTTCCCTCATAGTAATATCGTTACAATCGGGTCTCTCTTTCTCTCCAGCCACACTAAGTTCATTGCTGAACATAGGCCTCCTCCTAGTATCTCCACATCGAACTGTTGGAAGCGGCCTGCATCCAGTGACTTCCTGCAACCTTAACCAGGTCGTCCGTTCACCTCATAGATTTAGTATAAAACATAGATCGGCAATGTGAAAGAGATAGAATAATTTAACTCATATGTTAAAGCGAGATGCATGATGCGACCATACGTTTACACAGGAGTAGCCTGCAGTGACCCAGAGTCAAAATATGTCAAACTAAGCGAGCAGCAAAATTCGCTTAATTTCATAATTTATTTAATTTTACAGTACTTGGTTATATTTATTAAACGTAGTTTATTATAGTGCATTGTGCAGTGCCAAGGTGTGGTTCATGCAGGCATAAAAATCCGAAATAATTAAAGTTTTCACAGGTACCGGCCACTTTTGCACAATACTATTTTGTGACGATATTATAGAATTAAATGGAAATCCGTGTATACATATCGGTAGAAAAGAATATAGTATTTCATTATATAAATACGCTGAAAGCATCCATTGCGTATAAAAAATAATATGAAATACTTAGATTATATACTCGTCTAGATGACACATCACACCTCACCGCGCGGCTCAAAAAAAGTCTACCAAATTTGGTAGACTCGCTTCTCACATACGTCAGTGTCATTTCAACTACATATGGATAACGTGCTCCCGAAAATAATTAATTATGCCGGTTTGTGCTGTCGAATTGTATTGCAATTGTGTGGGAAAACTGTATAATAATACCAATATCACTTTCTAACGGTAACATTATTGTTAAACCACTATTATTTGAAGAAAACATGAACTTTTAATTCATTATTTTAAAGATGAGTTTCATTGGCCAGTGTTGTCAATTTATTACTAGGAAGATTTGTTGAAACTATGGGAAAAACTATAAAACACAAATATCATTACATAATATTTCGATCAGAATAACAACAAGAAGAATGGCATTATTTATTTAATGAGTAAATAATACTTACCTACACGATATTAATGAAACCTACGACGACATGCACTTCATAGTAATTTTATTAATTCTTTGCCTTGCATGTGTATTACCATTCAAAATTTCACAAACGGGGTACTGCTATTGTCATCTTTGAAGAAACAGCGAGAACTTATTCAAGGTCCTAATAATATTTTTAGACATCCTACGGATTCCGTACTAGCAAATTGCTGGAGAGACATTACACAGCGGAAACGAAAAGAAGACCATTCGTAGCCTCACATGACTTCAGTTGTGTGTTCCGAACATTTTACTTATGATGATTTATATTTTACATAAATACAGAAATCAGATAACAGCCCAGGCAATAAATCCAAAGAGTTAATTCTATTCGGTAACAAACACTAGGAGATGGGTTTAGATCTTTATTGTTTTTACTAAAATGCGTTATAAATATAATTAATAGTATGATTACTTTAAATAAAGAAAAAATATTTTATTTAACCTATTTTGTATATCAAATAATGGGGAAAAGTTAAGTTAATAATCTGGAGTAGGCATCCCTAAACACACACACCTTGACAGTTGGATTACAATAATTACACGACCCGTACTCACACATATCAACGAAAGTGAGGACACTTTTAGCGCATCGTTTGTTGACATTGCTCAATCTAGACGAGTATATAATCTAAGATGAAATACGTGAATTTACAAATTTCAACCAAAAGTTGCTAGGGATTGACTGACAGGTTCGATCAATAAAAGGTTGTCGATGAAATAGTCGATGACAACACATGTTCCCTACATTTTTATGGAGCTATAGTATGTTGTGATAGTGTGCATTATTCTTCTTCTTCTTCTACCTGGCGTTATCCCGGCCATTATTATAGTATTCATTCTACAATATTACTTATTACTTTTACTCATTTATTTATAATTGTGGAATAATTATTATAACACTTCATGTGTGTGATTTATAAATCAAGAACCTGTTTCAATCTCTGCCAAGAGGCTGTCAATTTATAATAGTAAAACAAGAACATATTAGATATTATTATAAAATATGCGATACTTCTATGCACAGTATCATCGTCCAAACCTTGAAGCAACATTATTCATTTATCATAACATTAGGTATAGGTTTAAAATTTATAATTCTCATAGGGAAAATATTAATTTAGGTGACGTGATCGAAAAAAGCTTCATAATTTATTAAACTGTCTCTTTCTTCAGCCACAGGAAAGCGACTAATGAACATAGGCCTACCACAAGAATGTCTACATCAGTTTGTTGTAAGCTGCCTGCATCCAACGACTTCCTACAAGCTCCTCCGTACACCTCCAACGCGACCTAGCAGGCGTCCAACACTTCCCAATGTGTTACAAGTCAATTAATTGACTTAAATAAGCATATTTTTTTAACTCTTGTACACATATAGTAAAAATGTGTTTCTTAGACTTACGCGAATGTTACTCATTGAAAAAAACTAATAATCACGGATTTTGTTGCAGACTGAGTCCACCCTGTGACTACGAATGCTGTAAAGTAATCGAAACTTCGCGACAGGAAATTAAAATTGAAAAAAATAAACCGAAACCGCCAATACTTTGTAAATTATGGTTTTATTTTAAAAAGTTTTTTTTTGTTCTCAGTTTAATTAGGTGTATGTACTATGTATACATCACAATGATAAAATAATTTTGTTCAGGTGAACATAAAGACCCATACAAAACATCTCAAACAAAATGTTTTCAAATAATATGACAATTTATCTTTATTTATTTGTGTGTTTATCAATCTGTATTGAAATAAACACATCAATAAGTTTCTGTTAATATATAATAAAATGTCGCATATATCCATAACATTTTATTTCATAACTACAGGCCGACAGCTATATCGATATCGATATGATAGTATCGAAAGTGCATGGTACACCACTATATGTCAAGCACACATGTAAACTTCACGCACACAATCGTAAATCAGTTTTGGTCGCGCTCAAAATGACACATTGCCGATCTATGTTCTATACTATATCTATGGTTCACCTTGTATCGTCGAATCGTTTATACCTAAATAATAAATAGACGTTCGCTTTGTGACGTTCGTCGTTGATTGTTCTGCGCTGTGACGTAAAACCGGTTGACGCTCCTGAATAAATAAATATTCATTATACAACACGTAACAAGAACAACAGTAATTCGTTGTTAGTTATCGCATACTTTAACTGTGAAGGAAAACGTCATGAGGAAACATGAATATCTGAGGAATTTTTCACAAGTATTTCAATGGTGTGTTGTATATCACTACATAGTATAAAACAAAGTCGCTTTCTCTGTCCCTATGTCCCTTTGTATGCTTAAATCTTTAAAACTACGCAACGAATTTTGATGCGGTTATTTTTTAATAGATAGAGTGATTCAAGAGGAAGGTTTATATGTATAAGACGTACATATTATTGTATAGAAATCTATTTGTACCCGGGCGAAGCTGGGCCGGGCCGCTAGTACTTTATATAAGCTAGAACAGCATAGTGGACTAAGGGTGGCTTGAACATGGGCTGTTATTAAAGGATTAACATTGCGTTCATCTCGCATGAGTTTTAATTTCCGCCAACCCTAACAAAGGTTATTTGTATCAGGTGTGCCTGTATGAGGCCATACAAATATACGTCCTTACTGTAGGGCACGAGCTTCCTTTACAATCGGGAGTACGATCGAGATTGGTTAGGCCATAAAGTCCACCACTCTGGCCTAGTGCGAGTTGTCGAACTTTACATGTCATAGAAAGGTCAGGCATGCAACTGGTCGAGAAATCATGAGCCGAATCATTTTGCAACTTGATAGTCCTGTGATACTTACTTATACTGTTGACCTTAATGTAGGTATAATAAAAGGAAGCCAGAAAAAAAGCGCGGTGATGAAACCATTGGACTGATAATAGACAACATATTATCGGTCGCTGGATGCAGGTCGCTTTGGATATCAATGGGGAGGTCTTCATTCAATTGACTTCTTGTGACTGAAGAAAAAGTTGAGAGACTTACGTTTCTAATTTATTTTCGCAAACTGTGGATTATTCAAGTGCTACCTCTAGTTACAGGCGTGGTTTATGTATGTATCATTGTTGTTTATCAGTTTATTGTGTTGTTGCAGGCGTGGTATGGACAAGGAGGGCGGCGAGGGCGCCGAGGCGGCGGGCAAAGCGCCTCCAGATGGATTGCTCGACGCGGCCGGCCTCTTCGGAGGTATGTACACCGACTACTGAGTAAACCCTATACTGATCTCCAGAAGGACACCAACTTAACTCCTATATGTGACAGCCTTATGGACAATTAGGCCGGTTCGGTTTGAGTATTAGTTTTTTAGAGAATCGTTCTCCCCTTAATTCAATGCAAATAAATGTTTAATAAAACCAAGTTATTCACTCCTGCACCAGAGCTCGAAGGCACTCGGTAGGTATCTACTACGTGTAATAGAAATTTTACGACAACATAACACGAAGCCAATTTACGTTTCCACTAAATAGTCTTACTGCTTAGTACCTAATGCCCCTCGTCAATTCTAGTTTGAAGTTTCTGGCACGTCATAATAAACCGTGTATACTCACAACACTTATTATTCGACTTTAATAAACGTGATTCTCGAGTGTTCATTCTGAACAGTTGCTTTGTATGTGCTAGTAATTATACGCTATTAAATTATTTCGAAATATATTTGCGCTGGCGTGCCAGTTAAAAATACAATAAAGAAGGAGATTCTAAAGGTACACGCACATTTTTTCACCATACTTCAATTGTTGACGTAAATTATATTGCTACGAGCTATTGTTAGGTGAGGCTTCGCGCGATGATATTTATCCCTAAGGAACTTTTCATTTTCCCGGGATAAAAACGATCCCATTGTTAACCCGCAACATAAACTATAAGCGTCCCGGTAACGATCGGCCGCACGTCGAGTTCAACTTAACAAAATAACCTCACAGAGTGTTGGTAACAAAATAATTATGTGATTATTTTGTGGAAATACTCGTCAGTATTTGCATTGGAAAGCCTTCATGTTCTGCTAAAAGAGCGCTGTCATATGGCCACGTTCAATACTGACGGTTTGACAAGCTGTCTATTGCACAGGCCTGAGATTCAGACACTATGTTGCTTCGCATTTAGGAGCCGGTCCAATAGAGCTACGAGCCTCCTATTGTACCAAAGTATTAATATTGCATGTATTTGATGCAGTGGTGTAGTGTAGGAAGTTATAAAGATGCCACTTTCTAACCGAGTGGTGAACATAAAGCAAGATGAATGCGTTCATACAAATGGCACAATTGCACCACGTATCATCTCTTTTATATGCACATTGATCATGTATATTACACGCGTGTCCTCGGCATGCGAGTCGCGACAATGGACAGAGTTATTGTCATGTATTTTTTAACGTTTTAGTTCGGTGGAATCTTTCTATTTTGCATAACATAGTCGGAATTATCATCCACGCTTCGTGTCTTGTATCTTGAGGTCATATTTCATTCTTCTGACACTGGATTATAAAAGGCTCATCTCAGGCGAAATGTACAAATATATGTATCCGTAACTTCTATTGCAGAAAGCTTATTATTTAACAGCTGCGCTAATTGGTCGTCAAATTTGACAGTGATCGCCAAAGAGTGTAAATGGTTTTGAGTGTTAGCACATAACTTCCGCTAAAATACTATTTTCGTAGATAATAATACATGATCACGCGACACATGTGCCCATTCCTGTGTCATGACATTAAACAAGCTATCTAATATCTATAAAACGTATGTGATATCGGCAGTTACAAACAACTTTATTTCCAGCATATATCCTAATTAATAAACTGCATTAATTAATTAATTAGGTTTAGCGCATTGAAACAGATTATTACAATTTAAAAAGGTTCATTTTTTTACTCAATTTAATATCCGTAGTAGTACTGATCCTAGTTATTAGATGTAAAATAAGATGTTCGAAGTATAGCGATACACGCCATTTATCGATACCGTTCTACAAAATGCCGCCACCCACCTTGCTAATTTATTCCGTGGTCGATTTTAACGACATGCATAGAAGGATATGAAGTGTATTTTTAGCTTCAAAACAAACAAATTTAATTACATTGTAAGTCGAAGACTCAAGTGAACACTCGTTAACTAAAGGTATGTAATATTTTACAAGTACGCGCGATTGTTGAGCACTCTGTGTTTAGAAAACATTCACTTTTTGCGCTCGGCCGACCGTTTGAGACATTGTACGACCGTCGCTAACTACTAGAGATGCGGCATTTCGATTCCGATTCCAGTTTGAGTTTTTCTCAGAACTCTCTTGAGTTTGTTTGCTGGCAAGACTTTTTATTGCCAGTAATTTAAAGTTTGTTACTACGCAGTCCTTTTACTTCTGCTAGACGCATCACGTTAAATGGAAACGGATTATTTGATCGATGATATTGACTTAGCTAATCAACACTCAGATTATTATTATTAAACAGACGTACACTGATAACAAGTGTACCTTTATTCGCTTTCATGTCTTCGTAAATTGATTTTATTTATTCTATATATATAGGATCAGTCTTTTCGTATAAGACTGGGAGCAATTCCGTTTTGTCATCTACATCGCTCTTATTCATGAGCAAATACATGAATTTTGTATATATTTCGATGTTGTGACATCTCTAGCAAATATTCCGGGCGGTTGGGATAGTCTCACGTTTGCGTCGGATGGTAACACACAGTACGGTGGTCGATAATCTGTGCGGTGACCATCGTTTTCCGGTCGCTCTGCGCGGCTAATAGCTGCCGATGGTGCGTGTGTCTTTTGTTTGTGCCCGCGTTGTAACTCGTCTCATTGTCGTTTGAACGGCGCGGCGTGCGTAGGGCTGTCATCATCTATAACTGTATGTGGTATATAAATACTGAAATCTTTTATTTTTCTGATGTTTTTAAAGAGTCATTTTCAACCTTATACTGATTGTTTACAACTTTTGTGAGGCAGAATCGATAGTACTCTAATTTTCAAGAAGCCCGTGTCACCAGCAAGCTTGTAAATTTTCTGAATACAAGTTTAAGTAATTTAAACTCGCAAAAGAAACCGCAAACAAAAGTATGGGTTGACGTAGTATGTAAATGAGTTATTTTGGTATCAGTTTTACGTATATGTAAAGATATACTAACGTCATAATGAGTTGCGTGTGAGAGCGTCGTGGATAGGCAAATGTGCCCCATAAACTCTATAAGTAATTGCATGTCTGAGAGTTTCTCACCTCCGTCGATTGTGTAAGTTTTTCTTATGAGCATTCTCAGATGTTTCGCGTAAATAATTAAATTCATACGCTGTTAGATAAAGGCTTCATAATATTCTATGATTATTTTCTTCAAATAAAGTGCGTTGTGGGTTGCCACCAGCCACTTGCCATTATTATTCTCGACACGTTAAGAAATTCTGGCACAGGCAAAAAACGGACGTTAAAAGAAGTATCTATTATTAAACTTAATAGTATCCGTATAGGTATGTAAAACAATTTAACGATATTTTGATGTTGATTGACGGAGCAACAAGAATTTGGCATTCTATGCTAAATATTTACAAGTTCGATCTTCACACGGACTTGTCTGTTTCGCTTCTGAGTGTGCATGCAGAATTCAGGCTTGTAAACGAACCTAATACACGGGCGAAGTACTAAAGTTGGACGCAGGCCCATGTGGACTTTGTAAATCAAATAAAACAAAAAATGTTTTTGAAAGTAAATAGAACTATGCCAAATACGTACTCGTATATTATGTCCTTGCATCCGCATGTGTAAACATCGACACTCGCACTAATATTAGTAGGATACAACAGACAACCCTGTTCTCGCGTGTTGCTATACCTTATAAGTAAACTTGGCCGAGGTCACTGCCCCCCGCACCGTGCTAATCACAATTTACACCCTACCATCTAGCAATAAGGTGCACTTTGGCACGTGTTGTGGGACACAGGCGATGTTTCCTCGTTATTGAGGTATTTATTTAGTACGTCTTTAGCAATTTATGTTGATAGTTGGATTTGGATAATCTTGATATGTGAATAGATGTGTACATCGTGTTTGATGCTATGGGATTATTTTGTAGTAAAAGAAGACTTGTTTTGGATGAAATTAGTTTAAAGGCACGGAGGACTTATTCGTATACTGTTGTTAATGACAGAGGAAATTTGAGGATTTATCATTAAGTTACAGTTTTTTCTAAGTTGAAATTAGATTAAACTGTCTTTAGAATTACTTGTGTACTATATGAGTTTATCACAGTTATGTCATAATGGTATATACGAGTAGTCCTTGTTCTGAATATGAGTGATTTGAGTAAGCAATAAAAAATATCTCAAATGTTTAAGGATCTTCTTTTCATAATTGTAACACAGCATTGTTAACCTTAAAACCGAACCTATAGCCTCACTATGCATAATCTAATAAATGCACTGCTGCTACTCTATCAGTGTACACTCAATTATTCACAACGCTAAAAATCCCTTCTATTCTTCAACCGAAGTTTCTAAAACGTCGTAGCTTACCGAGCTATTGTCAACGGATTTAATATTGTACAATTTATTCAGAAAATATTTTATGATGTAATATAACAGTGTTTCACCCGCATTCAGCCGTTTCACATATTGCTTTCCATAAATTGCGCAGGTCAGTCTGCTGCAATTTTTACTTGGCAATTTAGCTCTATCATAGTTTATGTTTACGAGTGCTTATTTAGGGCTGAAACGCTTAGGAAGGAGAACACACAATGCAGGAATAAAAAGAAATATAGTGTACATGCTAAATGTGTTAAAATGTAGCTTAAAAGAGTCACGCAACGACTACAAAATAATGTCAATTGTTTTTTCGTCAAATAGTATCTCTGATATTCTGGAAGATGCTAAAATTAAGTTGTGACAACCCTGAGCTAAAGATTTATTTAAAATTAATACGCATACGATAGAAGAAAATCCTAATAACATTTAAAAGCCCTTTATTACTCACACGTCGCATCATTGCGAATCCAACAAACAGCTATGGAGAATTTACGTTCAGTGTAGTCGTTTTTTACTTTCACATGTTTAACAAGGAAAAAATAGTCTTTAATTGACATTTTCGAAGTTCCTACAATCTTTCACTTCATCTTGTTTTCTTCCTTTTTTCACCATATTTTATCTAAAATCTGTACCATTAATCGTCTTCGAGTGATCCTACCATCAAGTCAGTCGTGACCACAATTTTTCTAAAATTATGAGTATATAAAAAATAAACATGTTGGCAACCTCTGGGGGGCTACTCCATGACCCGAAACGAAGTTCGAATGTTCGAACGTCTCTCGTACGTAAAACTGTACGAATATGCCTATGTACTTTACAAAATGTTCGAGTTACAAAGCGGATGCAGCCCACGTTCTATCTTAAAATCGTCAGCGAAGAAGGTAATAAATTGAAGGGTCATGCTGCAATTATACAGATCATTAAACTGGGTTTTTATATTTTATCTATTATTTATTAATCAATTCGGAAGTATATGTACAATTAGATAAGTCATTACTTTATTATAGTAGGAATTAAACATAAAATTATTGGTCATCATAGTATCAAAAGCTAATTCCGAATTTTTGGTTTGTTGCGATCTAAATTATGAGCTCTTGTATAACTTGTCCAGAATCGATAGATATGGGAGAAGTTTCGGGCCTTTACAGTAGGATCTCTTGATTCTATAAAAATATAAAGCATAAAGGTGTAGAGCATGTGGGCACTTGTGAGGTAATTGTTCCGAGCGGTCCGCTTCCTCAGTGAATCATCGCTCGCCGGCGCTCCGTCCGCGCCCGGAATGCTTATACCTCTATATACTTACGTTTTTTACTCGCCATCACACAAGTATTTTTGTTTGACGCACTGGGAATCTGCTAGATTACTTTTATTGATTTAGAACAAAGAACATATAGCACTTCGTTGTTAGACGCTGGTTTGATCTTTATGTGAAGCTTCAGTCGGTGTTGAGAAACCAGAATTTTACTACGTAATGAAGTGTTACGGCTTTTCAAAGCGCTGTTTGTGCCAAAAACTCGATATATGATAGTCATTTCATAGATTTACCAGTAGGAGTTAGGACGCTTCACAGATCTGATCCATATTTTAAATCACACGGTCTTGGGCATCAGTGGTGATCCTGATTATATTATAATTAACTGGTTAAGCCGTGCACGAATAGTTAGCTAATTTATTGTTCACGACGCCGCTCACTATTATATTCGTATCGTTGTTTACATTTGTCCCATTACATGCTGCCTGGATAACTTGTCATTTCCTTGCAACTGCTGTAGATAATTATAGCTATTTCATCAATCATGTTACTGGTGCAAAAGGCTATATGTGTTGCGGATCGTTCGTTCTTGTATTCAGATACCTGGCTTAGGTGTCTTGTGGCATTTTCTATAAGCAAACAGGATATTCCCAGGATTAGTTCTCATAATAATTATTTTCATACAACGATGTTCAAATCACATGGCATGGCGACCTATGTCCCGATCCCACGTTATTGTATTGATATCGATCATCGAATGTAAGTTATGCAGACTTGTTTTTCTCGTGTAGTGCGTCCCAATGCATTGTTCAATTGAATGCACATTGCTCTAATTAGTTTGTACGTTTGAACTGATGGTTAGTCTAGTTTTATGCTAGTCAAGGTTCCGGGCTCTTTCTGATGTTAACTAGTTTTAAGGATGTGAGCTAAATATATTATGTATATGTATAGGCACGCTTCAATAACTCTGGAAGAAGATAGCTTTTCTTAAATGTTAGAAATAATTAATATTGCTTAACTTGCGGACTAAATTGCCACGTTAGGTCATCTGATTTTCCAATTTAACCTTCGTGTAAATAAGAATCTTAGGACTATTTAGCAATGTAAGTTATAACTTGTAAAACACGAACTCCAGGCGGACCGGTAGAAAAGGGTACGGTAGTATATTTACATGTAGCTTATGGATACAAAAGTTTCCATATGAAATTAGGTACTAATTTCTGGTCATAATTGAACTAAAATATTTGCAGGTCTGCGCAAAGTCAACCGCTGCGGTGTATAAATTTTCTTTAAAGAAAGGCCAAAGAATAGTTCAAATAATAAAACACTTCCCAAAGGCTGTAGCAGCGATAACTCCGTCTCTGGAGTGGAGCCAAGCGCCCTGATCTAGGCAGTACATGTGCATTTCTACTTGAGTGCAAATGACAGCAGTTTTGGCGCCACCGCTGACACTACTCGGTAGACACGGCTGCTCGCCAGTCGGGTTTTCACAGATAGACGATGCGACTTTATTTGCATTGCGTATCGTAACTTATTATACAAAAATAAGTTAGTATGGAGTACACCCAGTGGTCACAATATAGTCCATGGTAATTTACTGATATTTTAGATTTTTATATACTGTACGCAAAAACAAACTACTGTTTGGTCGAAACAATTATTTATGGGTCGCATAAACATTGAAAGATTTCTTCGTCTATAGATCTATTAATTATATAAAATAATATTATATGTTTTAAAAGCCCCAAATAAAAAAAAAAGTATTAGTATCTATAAAGTATACTCATTGCAAGCTTTCCTGATGTAACTGTTGCGTTTAATATTAAATTTACTTTCAATCTTCTTTGCCTGGCGTTATCCCGGCCGGTGCCAGGGTCCGCCTTCCGGCAATATTATCTTCTTTCAATATTAAGTTTAATTGAATTATTAATATAATGTAATCTATTGTTCCAGCATACTGGGGCCGGGACGGCGCGGGCGGCGGCGCGGCAGCGCAGGCCCAGGCGCAGGCGCAGGCCGCGCTGTTCGGCTTCGGCTCGCGTTACCCGCCGCCCACCACGCTCGGAGTCGCCGCCAACCAGGCCGCCTCGCTCGGACTGCACCCTGCCGCTAGTGAGTTGTTTACCTAACATTATTAAGCTAAACTTTATCATCGCTATTATCGGCTTTATTATTTGCATACTATGACACATATGCCAATGCTATGATTTCATTTAAAAACGATACAGCAGTCGTCGTATATACACCATCAAACCAACCTTTATCATCATCATCTATAACAATCATGCCATTGCTATGCATACATCTACATGCCATGCGGCAATTGCGACCGATGTTAATTCAGTTAAGAATCTGTTAATGAATAATGAAGTTAAGATCTGATAGCATGCCACAAGTATCGCCTGATCCAGGCAGAAGTTTCTTTTAGATAGTATGTAGCCATTAGATTAATTAAAAGCTTATGTTTATGATCTAGCATAGTGGTCCAGCATTGTGCATGACAGACTAAAGCCCATAGCCAACACTATCATAATTTGTTGGTTTCTACGCAGCCGTTACATATAGCCCGAGCTTTTCAACCTGAACCCGCCATTGTAACTCCTGAAAAAGTACATTTAGGTCAATCTGTCTATAATTAATGTTTTATATTTATTTGCAGGCGCAGCCTGGTGGTCCATGGCGTCGCACCTGGCAGCGCAGGACTACCTGGCGCGGCTGCAGGCGTCGGGCCTGAACTTCCCGCCGCTGGCCGACCCTTACGCCGCGCTCTCCGCGCTCTCGGGCAGCTCCATGAAGCAGAATAAGCCTGTCAAACCGCCTGGAAGGAATGACAGGTACTCCTTGGAGATATAGAACATTCCCCTAGGCTCTATCTCAGTCTTGGTCTTCTTGTTCTTCTACCTGGCGTTATTCCAAACGGTGCCAGGGCCACCTTCCGGCTAATTCTCCTCCATTTCGTCCGATCTTCGGCATCTAGACCACCAGACACCATTGACGACATTTAGCCAGCGCTTCTTTGGTCTACCACTTGGTTGACCATCTATCTCTTGGTATTCAAATAAACATTGATGACTGATGGGACTGACTCCATTATAGTTCTAGATTATGTTACTATGGGGTCAATGTTCTTCAAGTCTATATCTTTGGAAGCATTCTTTAATAAAATCATTGTTATTACGTTATTTTATCAATACGTTCTAGATGGGATTACCCAACTCCTCTCAATACAGGTTCCTAGCTTGAAATAAGCTATAATTTAACATAGATGGCATGTGTCGGTAGGTCTGGTCGCGGCAGCAGTTCCTCGAGTGCGTCCAACAAGGAGAAGAGTCCATCCACCAGCGCCGCCTCGCAGCCGAGCATGAGTGAGTGGGGCACGTATCAGCTTGGCTTCTTACTAGCTTTACTAACCTTACTATACTATTATAACAATAAATATTCAAATCTTATGTTTCTGGGTGACGAGCGCATTGCTTAGTAATGTGGTTTAACTCAAGGTGTTTTTTGGTTTTGCAACTGTTCATGAGCAGTCGAAACGCTTACCATCAGACGAACGGCATGCTCGACTCGCCATTCATTGCAATAAAAATAACAACACCACCTAGGCCCAGTAGTATTAATTAACAATACTCGTACCATTATGGCCTTATGCATAGACAGTTTGAAAAACTATGTTAGCTATCGAATGTTTTGTCTTCTTCGTTAAAACTAAACTCAAAAGGCGTTCGAAAGGAACAAAATATTCGATAATTAAAATTGTTTACTAACTGTCTAGAGATAGCGCCTTTATAGTATAGACCAAGTATAGAACCAAACTATTATACTATAAACGAGAGCTTTAGACCCATTAGCATCAAGAAATTTTGACGTTAACTTTGATAAAGTCAATACAATACATTAAGCATCTTAAATAAGTGGAGTTGACATGGTTGAAGTCATAGTTTGGGCCAAATGTAGTTGATGCAACTGAACCTTAGTATTTAAGAACAAGGCTGTAGTTTAGTGGAACACTTAATGTTTTTAACAATCCTAGTACTACTAGACTATACTACGAGTAGTATACGTTATAGTATTAGCAATATATTAGTCTAGCCGAACTTTAGAATAGTCGGGGTTGTAGAGGTGGTGGGGACTAATGACGCAATGATATTCAAGGTTTTTAGCATGAGGGAAATTTGTCTTTTGTAAATATAGACATGGTCAGAAACACACTTCTCATATTGACTTTTTATTCGGCTCCAAGCACTTATAGCATGAAGTTAAATAGTCTGTAATATTTCTCAAAAAATGGGCGATTATATTTTAAAATAATTTTTCACTACTAGCCCCACGAGATATTCCTAATTTATTTAATTCCTAGAAATACTGAACTGTGCGGTATGGACTCCATCAATCCATATTCACACACTGCTGAGCAAGGGACTATTGTACAATCGACTTCTAAAATACATGGAATCATCAATGACAAATTCAAACAACATCGTGCCTTAACCCCCCAATGTTTCACAAACACATGTATTAATTAATGAATGTATCATTCCAGGATCGTCGTACGGTTTCCCAAAGACGTCGTCTCCGTCGGCGATACACTCGCAGGCGTCGCTGTCGAGCCTGGCCTCGCTCAACAGCCTGGTGTCGGCGCCGCACCAGCCCAAGGCCGCGCCCAAGCAGGGCACGCCGCCCTCCTCGCAAAGCCGTACGATCAGTCATTATTTCATTTAATCGTATATGACGAGAACTTGCTACAGATCAAGAGCAAAAGTAGCCCAGATAGTTAGCAATTTAAAATTTGTTGTTGGCATCCTGGCACTGCAGATGTCCATGAGCAGCGGTAGCCGCTTACCATAAGGCGGGTCGCTAGCTCTTCTGCCCAACAAAGCAAAAAAAGTGGTTATTGGCCGGACATAACTCGAAAAAATTATGACCAGTGATGATGGTTCCCGAGTGAAGAATGCGTACCGATAAGCATTGGCTTGACCTAAGAAAGAGACCAAGCAGTTCCTGGTCGCAGGCTGGTTTCAAATGTTGTGGAGATCTTTAAGTTCAGCAGTTGATTTCCCAAGGCTACGGAAAATTTATAATGTTTTTCTAATTAAGTGTATAATAATAATAATAATAAATAAAAGTATTTTGTAATAATAATAAATAAATGTATGTGTGTGCAGGCAAGTCTTCGTCGAGCGCGTCGTGCGGCAAGGGCAAGGAGCGCGAGCTGGCGCTGCTGCGCGGGGACCTCATGCTGGCGCAGGCCGCCGCGCACGGAGCCTACCACGCCGCCGTCGCCGCCGCCGCCAAGGGGAAGGTACTGCTATACTTACTTTTATTTATTTATTTAGTTTTTGTAAATAGGCCACTAGGGCCACTTTTACACGTCATCATTTTTAAATTCATTACATACAATTATTATAAATATATTAATCATTACAATTATTATTAAGTTACAATGGTGGGAAAACAATATTATAGGGTACCAGCGTATATCTAACATGGCGACCAGGCATGTTTATCATTTTATATCCATTCATCAGCCAAAGGAAGTCCACTGCTGAACATAGGCCTCCCTCAATGATTTCCATAGTGCTATCGTTACATACACAATACATACAGGGCTATATGACCTAACCACTCTCTATCGTGCTTTCGATTGTAGAGGAGGCCCATGCCCTGCGGTGGGACGTATATGTACTAATACAGAGATACAGAGAGACACACAGGTTGATATTGACACATAGTACTTAATTTAACCCACGTGTTTCTCATTACACCAGGTGATATTGTACTTAACTCGAAAAAAAAAAAGATAATATTTCTTGACAAAAATCTAGATTTTAGTTTTCACTAAAGACGGATTTTTTTATCAATAACAAGAGAAGACTGACGATGATTACGGCTACCACCTCGCAGAACATAATAGTAATGACACCCAAGGCGTCTTAACGTTCGGGTATTAGGGGATCAGTGTTAATAGATCGATTGCCTCGGTGGCGTAGTTGTACTAAGGTACGGTTATAAAGCTGAAGTCTCGGGTTCGAATCCCGGGTTGGGCAAAGGGATATTGGATTTTTATATTCATTATCAGCCCATGGTCAGGAATTTGTGCTCGATATGGCGATAGGCTCGCCACCTAACATAGTGGGACGGAACATACAAGACGAAATGTGGGTGTCTTGGCACCTCTGCCTACCCCTTCTGAGAAAAAGGTGGGAGTTTATGTATTATGTATGTTAATAGATCAGTACCTATTTCAAATACTGAGGTATACTGGTTTATGATAAAGGCAAACTTTTGCTTTTTTATTTTTTAGTAATGAATGGCGAAGAGAACATGCTTTTCGCCTGGTGATAAACGATACGACCGCTCATGAACAGTAGCAAAACTAAACAACACCATGAATTACAAAATAATACTTGGTGTTTGTTTCACTGCGCTTGCCATCCTGAGACATAAAATGTTAAATCTCAATATGTCCAGTAGTTACTCTGGATACTATGTCCTTCTAACCGAAATACAACTGTGTACACTACTGTTTGGCAGGAGAAATGACATTGCGGTGGTACCTACCCAGGCGGCCTCTCACATACGAGAGACCAGTAAATTAATAATAATAAGTAAATTGTGTAAATAATAATAATTGTCCACAGAATATATCTCCGCTGTATCCGTTCGGCATGCCGGTCTCCGAGAAGGATCGGCACGCGGGCATCGACTCGCTCACGGGCCTGCCACACACCATACTCAGGTAAATATGGTTAGATGACAAATTATGTATTATTTAATCACTTGGGGCCTTATTTATAGACGTGAAACAGTTTATAAACCTATTTTAAGTATCGAATGTTTTGTCCCTTTCGCATGCCTTGTGAATTTATTGCGAGCGAAGAAGACCAAACATTATTCGATAAAGCTGCCTAAATAAACTGCCTATGAATAAAGCCATGTATCTTTATAAATATACAGAGTAATACCTTCTTTTGTATAAAACTGATTAGTTTCCTTATATAATGATGTTGTCTATAAATAAAATCTATAAATAATTCTTAGCAATTTTGTAATGTATGATTCTAAAGTATGAATTATTCCGATATAAACAATGTAAGTGTTGAAGATGAATTAACAATCAATTGTTTAATTTAGTGCGGCTTTGGAAGGAGGGTGAGTTATTGAAAAATATATGACTTAATAAAAAATACTCTATCATTTCTTTGAATTTGCTGGCCACAATCAAATATGGACCATAACTTTTGAGTGGTAAAACTTAGTTTCACTTTTTACTAATTAATTAGTTGCATATTTCTTGCAGTGACCCGTCTTCGGTGCTAGGCGGTGTGAGACTACCGCCCGACACCGAGATCATCAAGTACACCTCTTCATTAGCTGGTCCTAAGGTAATAATTACCTTATTTTGTTATATTGGCATGACGAAGTTATTGGAATGTATTTGATAGTAAGAGTAGTACAATTTAAATCTTATTTCTACTAGAGATTGAAGGTCATCCCTGGCTACACCTGGCTAGATATACTAGATATATATTATCTTCAAAAAATAATTCAGATATTAACAAATTTTACTGCCTCGGTGGCGTAGTTGTACAGTATAGTTATAAAGCTGGGGTGTTGGATTCGAATCCCGGGTCGGGCAAAGTGATATTGGATTTTTGTATTCATTATCAGCCTGGAGTTATAAATTTGTACCCTATATGGCGATAGGCGCGTCCCTTAACACATCGTGGGACGGAACATACAGGGCGAAATTTCGTTGAGGGTTGAAGACAAATTAGATATTCATTCGTGTCATTACTTTGCGTACCACTGTTGATCCTGGATTATAGGAGTTACAGTGGTGTGAGGGTGGGACAGTCTATTCAAGGCGAAATATGGCACATTTACTTTTCCCTTCTTGGAAAAATACGTGAGTTTATGTACAAAATGTAATCTCTACTCTGTATCAGCCCATATACGTCCCACTGCAGGGCACGGGCCTCCTCTACAATCGAGAGTACGATTGAGAGTGGTTAGGCCATATAGTCCACCACGCTGGCCTAGTGCGGGTTGGCGGACTTACATACCATAGAATTTTGTTATAAATCGCTATGGTATGCAGGTTTTCCTCACGATGTTTTCCTTCACCGTTTTAGTGCGTGGTGATTGACTATCAATACACACATGACTCCGAAAAGTCAGAGGTGTGCCCTGGGATTCGAACCCGCGACCACCGTGAACATGTTGGCAGTCGCGTCTAGTCCGTTTACCAACAGGCCACCATACCAATCTCTACTCAACACTATAAAATGTATATTAGAGAATAGGATTTATTGTTCCATCCATGCTAACAAAGTACCAAAGACTTATCCCATGTAACATCCGTTGTTATAGGCGCCGCCGGGTTCGACTAACCGTGGGCGCAAGAAGACGATCTCGCTGGACCCGCCGCAGGTCTCCGTGCACCCCTCGCAGGACCGCGCCACGCCGCTGCCCAGCAAGAGGGCTAAAGTGGTCAGTACTTGGATTATATTCATTAATTTATAGTCATTAATTTCATTCTTAATTAACGAACATTAAAAATCACAGAAATTTTGGGTATACCGCTGTCAGCTTGTTTTGTAACAATTATGGTTGCTGAATCAATTGAATTTGTGCTTGTGTTTGTTACTGTTATAAAATAATTTCTCATTTGTGACTCTTGGCCTTGCAACTTTCGCATGCAATGTAATCTTTTTAGCCCACACTGCAAAAAAACTTAAATTAATCTTCATTATTTTGTATTCACAGGATGACTACGGCGGCTCCCGATCCTCGGTGGAAGTGATCCGGCTGCCCAACAAACCGGACAGGCCCGGACACAACTCCGTGTCCGGAACACCGCCTCCCAACCTGTCCGACTACGCTGGTTCGTAAACGCTTATTTTTTTTACCTGTACCGAAAACATTTGCCGCTGTGACAAGATAATGTGAGGGTTGTTAATTTTTTTATCTTTAATCATTGGTGAAAGACTAGTAGAAATTTATTAAACCATGAAAAAATCACATACGAATATTAAAAAAAAACATTCTATCAGCTTTCCCTGTTAATATGTTTCCTCGGGAAAGTGGCCTATATTCGAATTTAATTAAATAAAATTTTATGACTATGTGCAGGTATATCTCGTGAGCTGCTACAAACAATAGCTAGTCAGAGCGGCGTGAGTCTCGCCGCGCTAGAGAGACAGCTCGCCGGATCCACCGCCTCTGCAGGTAAACAAACAATGTCGACTAGATATCTGGATCGAAACAATTCCTTTTGTAACCAATTTAATTGTACTGAAACCTTGCTAAACAACATATCTATAAAAAAAGAAATAATGTAAATCGGGCCAGCAGTTCCTGCAGCAGAATAGCACAAACATAAAGACGGTACTTTATGAAATGTCACAATATTCGCATTCGAATGGAAGACGGAGCAATAATGCGAAATCAAAATGTTCTCAATAAGAATAGAAAAGATTGTCCATAAAAAAAATAAAAATAAAATAACTATACAGTGTAATAAATAAATAATAATATTTGCTAATATTAACAACATAATGCGATACATGTAAATTAATACTGCTTGTTTTTCCAGATTCAGGCATCAACCTGAGCAGTAAGTCGATGACTCCCAGCGGGGAGGACAGTCCGCTGGACCTGGGCGTCAAGTCCGCCGTGGATGAAGACACGCCGCTCAACCTCTCATTGAAACCTACACCACGTGAGTACACACTCTCTCTCTCCCTCTCTCACTCCCCCCCCCCCTCTCTCCCTCATTCCCCCTCCCCCCTTGATGATGATTTTGATTAAAGATGATTTAATTCTCGTGATTCGCTTGCCAGATTTTTAATTAAATTGTCTATTGATTGATTCCATTTTATGATGTAAAAAATTGTTTTTTGATTAAAGATGATTTAAATCTCGTGATTCGCTTGCCAGATTTTTAATTAAATTGTCTATTGATTGATTCCATTTTATGATGTAAAAAATTGTTTTTTGATTAAAGATGATTTAAATCTCGTGATTCGCTTGCCAGATTTTTAATTAAATTGTCTATTGATTGATTCCATTTTATTATGTAAAAAATTGTTTGAACTAAGTTAGTTAAATATCATGTATTATTTTTGTTTAAGCGAGTAATCAAGCATCGGACGCGTTGTCGCGGCTGACGTCACTCAGCAGTTCGCTCAGCGCCTCCAATGAAAGGATATGTAAGAATTAGATTAAGCTTACGTACCATATACTTATCTAAACTTCAAGTCCAAAACAATTCATAAGTCCGACTTTGTAGCAACTAACTACAGCCTAAAGCAGACTATTATACCTTGAATGATGAATTATGCTGTATGAGAGCAAAAGTTAAATTGTTGGTCGATGAAGAAGCCAATAATGTATAAAGAGTAGATATTAAGTAACAAAGGTTTGAAAACTTACTGACTCAGTGTGACTTTGATCCGATTCAACAGTCAGAACAATGGTTACTGGCTGGCCAAACTTGCAATTGATCATTGCGTTGATTAGGCCAATATTATTCACCTATACCACAGAATTCAACTATTACACTGGTGGTAGGTCTCTCATATGTGAGATGGCGCCTGGGTGGGCGCCATCCGCAATGCCTATGTCTCCCGCAAACAGCAGTTTAAATGCACTGTTGTGTTTCGGATTGAAGAACATTGTAACCAGACTAACTACTGGACATATTGAGACTTTGCATCTTATGTCTCAGTATGGCGAGGGCAGTGGAATGCCAAGCATTGCTTTGTAATTCAAGGTGTTGTTTGGTTTTGCTACTGCTCATGAGCGGTCGTATCGCTTACCATCAGGCGAACGGCACGATAGTCCCACAGTGAAAATAAAAAAAAAAATCTGCATGGAAATGTGTTTGGTGTGTGTGCGTGTGGGTCGCTGCAGGTGTTTATGTAGTGTGGTGATATTTGTACGTAGCGCGTCGCAAACCAGGTGCCAAGCCGCGCCGCGTCGTGCCCGACCTCAACTCACACGTCGCAGACTCGCCGCGACCTAAGTCCAGCGGCAGCGAGGACAGCGAGTGTGAGTATATAACACTTATATACCTACATACATATAAAATTAATGACCTTAAAAGTTAGATAGACCTACTAGCAGATGTTTTGGACGCTTATCGATATAATTTGTTTCCTAGAGAAAGTCGCTGCAGAAATCTTTGCGAAAGCCGTAATAATACATTCAGATATATCGCAACACTTTATTGAAAGAAATTATCCTGAAAGTTCATATTTATTGTAACAGGAACCTCTATTCAATACATTTCAATCATCAATATAGAACAAGAATTTACTTATCTTACTGATCATCTTAAATAACAAATTTACGGCCTCTTTGTGTTACATAATGATGGTACTTGTTTATCTAAATACATGATATAATACAGGGTATATCAAGACTGCTATCGAAAACGAAGCCGGGTGGTAGTTTAAGCGACTTCAGACACAATACAACAGAAAAAGTTGCAAAAAAAAGCGACAATTTTTTTTTTGTTATTTTTTTCCTATGGCCATATTTGGGTGGTAAATACATTTTTTCCTAAAATAATAGTATATACCCTTTTATTTATAAATACTCTAAGGTATAAAAGAGTTTAAATTATTATTTTAGCAAAAACTATGGATTTACCACCCAAAAATGACGATATTTAAAAAATCATAAAAAAAAATTGTCGCGTTTCTAGGCGAAAATTTTAATTGCATTGTGTTTGTAGCAACTAAAACTACCACCCGGCTTCGTTTTCGGTAGCAGTCTTGAGATACCCGGTATATACAGTACAATCTGTGGCAGGATAATTTTCTTCAAATTTTCCCTGCGTAACCTAGTAATAAGACTACGTTGAAACATTAGATGATATTGCAGCGATAGCCGGGTGGCCGGCGCGGGAGTCTCGGCCGCGCAACCTGGGCCGCGGCGTCAGCAAGCCCAAGAAGAACACCGTGGCCTCGCTGTTGGCGCAGTCGCGAGCGCTCGGACTGCGCCCCTCCTTGCCGCACCATCTGCTGCCCGACACTGACATCGTTAGTATACTATAGTTCGCGTCACGTAAAAAGAACGCTGTAAAAATGTGGAGGGGGTGTGTTTGCGCAGGATAACTCGCGCGCGAAAGTACTAGGCCTATTTTATTTTGAACTAGTCTTGGCTTCGTATATTGTTTACTGGAAGGTACATTGAAAAATAGATATAATATCATGTAATAGAATTAAAAACATGTTTAATTGAATGTAGAATGTTTAATCAAATTCTAAAAAAATAAGTAATGTTGAAACTCCTTCCATTAAGTCGTCTTGGGAGACTCTGCGGTTCGTTTCATACAATGTTTTAAATTATCAACTGCATCATTATCAGCTTCTCTCTAAATAATTTTTCTCACTTTTCTATGTAAAACCATTTTGTAATTAAAACTTTATGCGCGATAGTATTTTGAAAACGAACGTAATGTGTACGAACCAATAGCGCACCGGCAAGCGTGCGGCGCGTAACCCGCCCGCTCCGCGCCTCATCCCGCACCACCAAATAGTCCCATAAGTCGCCTACTGCGCAGCTTTACCGCCAGCGTTCTTTTTACGTTACGCGAACTATACCTTATATTGCTATATTAAATAATATATTGAAAGCTTATTCGTTTATATGAGCCTTTTAGGAATAAACTATGGGATAGTTTTTTTCTAACACGTGTGAAAAATCACTACCAAAAATTACTTTATTGTTCTTTTGTTAATGGTGCGATTGTCAATAACGAAATTAAAGACCGATCAAAAATCACCTATTTCTATTACTGAATTTTGCAGTTCTTTTAATATTAGCTTAAGATATCGGCTTAAGGCTAATACAATAAATCTGTAAGTATAATAAGATGTTACAGAAGCAAACAAGGTATATAGATAGATAGGCTTAGTAGAATAATTCAAGAAGAATGTTATGAGTATTGAGTACGTATTGTGAATATACAGGAGAAGCTAAAGGCGTTGCTGGGCGAGGCTGCGAGCACGGACTCGGAGTGTCCGTCGGACAGCTGCCCGTCAGACTCGGACGCCAGCGACACCGGGCGGCGAACGCACGACTCGCAGCTGCGCCTGCCGCTCGCGCTCGGTAATCACGCATACATACATACATACATATACACGTACGCACACACACATACACATATTCGCCCACACACACATACATACACATATACGAGATTACATAGTATAAATTAGTAAAAAGAGCTGTGTATCCGTCATCATCATCGCTATGTTAGTTCTTTATCCAGTTTAGTGAGCATAGGCCTGTTATACATCACAAAAAAAATATCGGGGCTGCGCATGTCTCATCCACAATTTGTCTTAAAACTTATCTATATCTTCAATGTATTGTTTTTATGAAGTATAGTGGACCCGCATTCCTTTCTAAAATTAGCTTTTATATGACCAAAAGTAAATGATGGTCTTTATCGTTATCTAAGAATCGATTCTGGATATACTTTAAGCGGTTGAAAGATTTATCACAACGTCAATGTCAATAAAGAGTATTGAATGTGTACAGGTTGGAAGCGCGTGACGGTGATCAAGGGTTTGTCTCGCAACTGCAGCATCAAGGGCGACGTGACGTACGCGCCGCCCGAGCCGCACGCTAACATCAAAGTCAAGTCCATGCAGGAACTACACGCGGTAGGCATATCGACGAGTTTTATAATGTTACAACAATGTGACTTCATTGCTAGTGATGGAGTCTTGATAATGGTACAAAAATGTGTGTTCATTGTAAGCGATAGTCAATGTAATAATAAAATTATGTCATGCCTTTGAAGACGATTCTACCAGGCCGCTTAATTAATTTTCCACGGTCTTGGGTTGGAAAATTGTTCATTAGCTTCATGATAGCTAATATTTTATATATTACCTTAATTATTCCAAATCGTAAGTAATCGTAATTGCTAATCCGTAGGTTCGCTTGCCTATAATGAGTGGACGTTAAAATACGTTAAATGTGCGTGACATTCTAGTTTGGTAAGATGGTGATTGAAATTATTCAACTTTATATTGTACGAGTAGTATTTTTAATACGAAGGTGTTATTATTATTTCATGCACCAATAAAATTAAATGGGTTTAAAAATACTTAAAAAGTTTGATTGTTCCACAGTTCTTGGACGCGAACCCGTGTCCGCCTCTATGTGCCGATAACTTCAGCTTCAGCGCGCGAACTATACTGGGCGAGTACGTGCAGCCGTGCGCCGAGGTCGCCGACCCGCTCGTCTTCAACGAAACTGAAATCACTAAGAGGTGAGAAATAGTTACGAGAATTTTTTATATTCTCTTACACTTAATATTAGAGGCTATAAAATATGATCTATATTTGACAGCCTACGTGGCGTAGTTGGTCGGTCACCGGAAGTGAAACGAGAGGCCGTGGGTTCGATCCTCGTACCAAAACAAATATTTGTGTGAATCACAAGTATTTGTTTCAGGCCTGGGTGGTGCGACTGGAAAGTCTTTCAAAGCTTCTGATACCCACAAGATAGACTCGATCATAGTGTGGGGTCAGGACTATGTTATTGACTCTTGGGAGTATTTGTAGATAAAGTTTACATATCGAACAAATGTGTAATTATTTGTTTTGAATTACTAAAAAAAGTGTTCTGACCAATAAAATTACATTCCTTATGTGCTTAAGGTACGCGTTGAAAATGCAACATATAATTTTAAATTAAAGAAATACTCTAAAAAGCAATTTCCTAGGAAAATTAATACTGACTCCAGGAACGTTTTTCTATATTTTTTATTAAGAATGTATATAATTATAAGTTATTAAGGCATGTACATAGGTAGTATATTAAAGCGTGTGCGTGCGCGTTGCAGACTGGAGGAGGCGCGCGCGGTGGTGTCGGCGTGCGGGTCGCGGCCGGCGCCGCCGCCGCTCGACCGCCGCATGGAGCTGGCGCGCCTGCAGCAGGCCGCCCGCGACGCGCGACGCGACCACCACCACCGCTCCAGGGACCAGGTACCATACCACAACACTAACTGGAACTGGCTTGCTGGAGGCCTAAACGCTCTCAATCGATATATCCGCCTAAGAGGGGGCGTTTATGGGTCTGTTACAATTCAGTACACACTGTACATCGATCCAATTACAAGGTCTTATATCTCGCGGTTTCATCTTCATCCTAGGATTGCCAAAATCGTTGAAATTCGGCAACCCAATTCCGTCAGTCTATCAAGCTCAAATAGTTAGCTGAAAATGTGACCTATTTATTCTACTCATACAGTTAAAGTTGACTTACTTGATGTTTAAATGAAATTTAACGTAATAAGTCGCCTAAATTACTTAACAAAATTCTAATACCCTTCCGCACATATATGTAAATATATTTGCAAGATATGGCGATAGCGTCGCCCCTCATCACATCGTGGGAAGGAACATAAGAGTCAAAATGTGGGTGACACCTTTACCTACCCCTTCTGAGAAAAAGGCGCGATTTTTATGTATCCTTTTAAAAATAACAAATCCATAAAAACTGTCTAATAAAGGATACTTTAATCAGATTTTTTTTGCCATTATGAAACAATTTTTAATACAATAATAATATAAATCTCAACAGGCCCGCCTAGTCAGAGAGCTAGAAAAATCTGAGAAGGCTGAAATGGTAAAGAGAGAAAAGGAGGCGAGAAGTCAACAGCTATTAGAGGTAATTTCAACTTGGGTGTCTTGGGGGCTAAGTTATATGTTACGGTCTGAATGTCGTATAGTTTGGGGTTTTTAACTTTTTGTATCGTCATCTTGTGTTAGTAAACTATACTAGAAAAGTTCTCATATTGAAAATAGTGTCCCAGAGTTTAATATATATATTCGAAATTCCAGTTAGATAAAATTTTTTTTACAATTTTTTCATTTATGGGAACTAAAGGTTTTGTCAAACAGAATGTGCTTTTAGTGTGTTTATTTTTTATGTAGTCAGATGATTTAGAAATGAAATAATTTATTGTTCTTTATTTAAGTTCTTTATTCTGTTTGATAAGACCAAATTTTATCTTCATATCTGTTTTAAAACAATGTGCTTGTGTTTGTTTTTTATTATTTTTATTATCAATTTGATGCTTGGCAACATTGTGCTCACATCCGTATGTAGCTCTCTATATAAAAAGCAAAAAGGATCGGGGGTTGCCAGCGTACGAACCCTTTTTGCTTTTCGTAGATAGCCGTGGATTCTTAGCTTATAGTTGGTAGACTAGCTGTGTGTCTTAGATGTATACTTTATACTTCTATATGTATTTATGTACTTATACTTGACTCTGGGTCACTATCTACTTACAAAAAAAATGAACGAACTTGACAATGTTGTCAACAATCCAATTGATAATAAACGTGTTAAAAGACGAGAAATTAACAATCAAACATTCGAAACAGCATATCAACAAGAACAGAACGCAACTGACCATAGAGCCACTGCCTTCCGTACCGAAAAGTGAGGAATGGAAAATACCAGAGATAGTGATGGGACCGGCCACGAAACCGCAAAAAGACAGGACCATGCCTCCTATAAGTCTATCGCTCATACCTGTCAGCGGGCCCAAAGACCAGTCGCCTATACGGAACCTTCTCGACCAGCCGTGGAAAGGCCACATCGAGGAATACAACGCATTAGACAAAATGAAAGACTTTGCTGAGAAAGCAGCGTTCGATCTGCCGAAGCGCAAAGAAAAGTACGACTTCACGCTTATGAAGGCCGCTGAGAAGAAAAAGGCGCCAGACAAAGAGAACAATCTAGAGAAACTTATCGAATCCTACTCGAGAATTACAGAGTTCATAAATGGCTGTGATTGGTCGAAACTTCCCGCTGACAAAAAGACTGAGGACCCTAAAGCATTGGAGCAGAAATATTTAAATGCTAAGAATGCATTCATGTCTCAAAACTTGAGTCTAATGCCTAAAGACAACCCTAAGTCGGTGCTTAAAGAGGTCATCGACTTGAGCGAGGATGACGACAACATATTGACTGATATAATGACGAAAAAGATTAACAAAGGGACTTTTAGTGTTGGGAAAGACGGCGCTTTGTCGATATCGGTACATCCTTACGGCAAGGAGTACGGATTGGTACGTTGGCACTTGAACTTAACTAACAGTTTTCGGGTTTCATATCGACTAACATTATGTGGTCTGTCTATGGTTAATATATGGGTTATATGGTTATATATTTTGTGTATTAACAAGTTACAACACCTTTGTTTAGGGACACTGGTCGTTTTTTTTTCCAAATTTTATAATAAAATTAAGAGTGCATTATATTTATTCAGTATCTTTTATTTCATGTACTGAAAACCTTGGATGACAACATACATTAAACATTATGGATCGATAAAAATACAATTTCGACGTTTCATTTTTAATCTTGACAAAATAATTGTCAGCACTTCGCAAGCCATAACCATTTTAGAAGATATAAATTTGAAAAACACCTGAATAATTATAATATTACACCTTGACACTATTTTGTTTTATCGTATTTATTATTATATATTATTCTATAAAATCTAAGCTGAACCGCCTCATACAAAGACCAAGCAAAACTTCGATAAAACAAAATAATTATAATATTATCTCTAAAAACTCTTTCTACACCTGTTATTTGGCAAAGATCTTCGAACCAAATTTTATTATTTCTCCACAAGTCATAATTATGTTTTGTAAAATATGACATAACGCGTGGACGCATAGGAGTAAAATGTACAGAGCATGATAATAATTGTATGCTTGTAATTTGCTTTGATGCACTTTAACAAAATGTGTGATATTGCATTTTCTGCATGTTTATTTCACAAGGCATGGGTTGTATATTAGCATAGTTGATATCAGTTATGGCGGATCTAAACACAATTTTGAACAAACAATACATTTCTGAAATACTTTATAACAATCAGTTTAGATGCAAAAATATCCGTCTGCTCTAGCATTGATGTACTTGTATATTTTTCATGTAGTAGTCGCCGTAAATGATTTCGATGCTTCTTTGAATTTATTTTTCTTTCAATAAAAAAACAATTAAATTGGTATCGTAACATTTTTATTTCAAGATATCGATATCTTTGAAACAAATTTATAAATTGTAATCGATAATCGATACCTCTTTTATCATTAGTATTGTTATGAAAAAAAATAGCGAATTTAAATATATTCACTTAAGAATACCCAAAAAGATTTGCCAAATTTGAATACCGCGCTTTTTATAAGAACATTTTGAGAATTTTAGTTCATATGAGTTTATTTTACTTTTGTTTCATGTTCGCTGTTGTATTATGTTTTGCTGTACCGCTTTCGATGTTGTTCGCATAATAAATGAAGGCTAAAAAGAGAAAGCAAGAGGAGATGGAGAAACAGAAGATGGAAGACCAAGCTAAGAGACAACAGGTTTGTTATAAATTATTCTCCAGGATTGATGGATCTTCGTCGACAGTTTTTTCACAACTATAAACCATAACTGTAGTTCGTGCATGTACCGCAAGATGTTACTATTATAACCAATATAAAAATACTTAAAAAACTTGAGAGGTGTCAAGGACCACCCAGATGGAACGAAGTTCCTTTCGATTAATTAGCGAAGGAATTGTAAGCAAATTTTATTTTTTTTAAGTTATAATTTTTTTATTTTTATTATTAACTTTCCAGTTAACTACAACTTTTGGTCTTAATTATTTCCGTCTAGCCCCCTTTCGCAACGCGCGATAAGGAACTTCGTTCCAATATATGGATATATAAAATATATAATTATAAAAAGTTTTTTATTAAGTTCAAGGTGAACAGCTGTACAGGAACTATAAACAACATGACTTACTCCTAGTCTCATGACTAGCCTTAAAGATTAGCCAAATCTCTACATCATAAACATATATAAACAACATGTTGTTGAGGCGAGGGTGAATACAAAAAAATAGAAGAGATGTTATTAAATTTGTCGATTTCTCTGTAGTCTGTACAGCTCGTATGGGAATCGTTAGTAGAGGTCCAAGTTGAATAAAGCGTATCCTTAAATATCGTTTTGTTTACATATCCATTTTGTTCCAGGAAAGAGAAATAAAAAGGCAACAAGCGCTGCTACTGAAAGAGCAGGTAATTACATAACATTAAGTTGTAATATATATGTACATGTATGTGTTGTGTGTAACTATATGTGAATGTTTTGTTCCAATCATCTGGATGACGCGCGCCGGTTGCAGCAAAAGTATATAACCGAGGTAATTGTGTGTTGTGTACTAATTGTATATATTGCATGTTGTGCATGTGTATTTTTATTATACTAATATCTAGGCTGCAGCTCGCTGTAAAAATATTTTCGATAGTGCTGGAGAGTTGCCGAAAATCAACAGCATTTTATTGGTGACGCCGTCAGTCAATCGTCATTACTTGTTAGTTATTTCAGAGATTAAGATATTGTTTTGGTGGTTTGAACATAACAAACTAGCCAATAGACACTACTCTGTTACAATCAACCTAATGTTATATGGCAAAAGGCAGCCAAGTGAAGAGATTAAATCCAAAAACAGGGATGTGAAATGTAAAAGTCCATACTCAATGGTAAAATATTGTAGAAACAATTAGTAGGTATTATAAAAATAAAATTTTAATATGACCGTAAGAAAATATTGAATTTGTATTATACAAAATTAAATTAAAACAAATTGCAATTTATAAAATGCAAATTGTAAAAAGGATTCAAGAAAACATAGAAATAATATTTCATTTTTTTTTACTGTGTATGCTTCATTAGTTTTAATTTTTGTATATTTATGTGATTCACACGACGGGTTCGGATGCTGTATTTTTTAAATGGATTCTTTTAGGAGCCCTGGGATGAGACTGCTGACTATTTTCTTCTATATTCTTTCTATTAAAACAGCGCTTTTGGGTTTGTTTGCGTCTTCTTTCTTGCTTCATCTTACTCTCAGAATGTACTCTTTGATTTTAATTCTTGATGGTTCATGCTTTAGTTAGTAGTTAGATCGTCTAGTAAGACAAAAAAGTATGAACTTATAATGTAGGGTGTTTTTTATCTTATAGTGATCGATTTAAAAAAATATATATACTGATTAAAGCTATCTCTAAAATAAATAATAATCTTTGTAAATGTTTTTAAATTATATTCCATTAATAATACCATGTATAAAAATAGACATAGGAATTTTTTTTTTATTTCATTTCATTTTTTCATTTCATTTCATATGCTCTTTCTGATCAAAACGATGCGATATAATTTTGTCAAAAATAATAGTTATACCAAATTATTCTTTGAAATTGGACATTGTGTTACTTATTAACGATCTGTAAACACTAATACATGGCATAATGGTTTTGACTACTATTTCTTCTCTAATCGGATTTTGGTCTAACAACATCAGTATGCACTCAATAAAGTCATACAGGTCATTTCTAAGCTCATATTCTTTCGTCAGGAGCGTGAGAGAAGGCGCCAACACACGACGTTCATCCGGCAGCTGGACTCGCGCAGGAGATGGGAGGAGAGAGAGAGGAAAAAGCACCAGAACCTGCTCGACCGACTGCTGGTCAAGGAGAAGAAGCTGCAGCAGAGGCGGAAAGAGATGGAACTGCTGTCTGAGTTGAGGTGTGTGACCATAATTATTTAAATTACATCAGAAAGAAATAATATATCACTGGGGGTTTATTTCATCATTCATAGTGTTGAATGAAATGTTGATGATTCAGATGTAACTATAGTTTCATAAATATATTCTACTCAAAGCAGTGTTAAATTGATATTAATGTTGTGACAAATTCTTGATAAAAGTCACTGATACTGGATTTTTAATATTTTAATATATAATACAAGCTGTGATATCTGATTTATCATCTTTGATTGTTTCACAATATAAATATTTCTGGCAAGCAATAACAATTGTATTTCAATCCTAGGCGGCCGCAAGAGGACTCGACTCTGTCAGACCAGAAGCCACTGCCCACGCTGAATAGGATCCCTGGATTGAAGCTGCCTGGACAGGCGATGGCGGACATCCTACAAGTCTACGAGTTCATACACAACTTCGGGCAGACGCTTGGATTTGGTGAGTTATTTTTACATAGTGTAGTCGCGATTAGTATTGGCCGTGCAGTAAGCAAGTTTAGTTACGGATGCATCCGTAACATTTCCACAAAATTACAAAAGTGAGTGAGAGCATAATATTAGATCAAGGTAATATTTATTTACGTAAGTGCGTGATGGCATGTTGGCAAACGGGCTAGACGCGGCTGCCAACATGTTCACGGTGGTCGCGGGTTCGAATCCCAGGGCGCACCTCTGACTTTTCGGAGTCATGTGTCTATTGATAGTCAATCACCACGCACTAAAATGGTGAAGGAAAACATCGTGAGGAAACCTGCATACCGTAGCGATTTATAAGAATTTCTATGGTATGTACGTCCGCCAACCCGCATTAGGCCAGCGTGGTGGATTATATGGCCTAACCACTCTCAATCGTACTCTCGATTGTAGAGTAGGCCTGTGCCCTGCAGTGGGACGTATATGGGCTGATACAGATACAGAATATTTATTTATTAAATAAGCAAGCCGTTACTGATGGTAAGCAATCACTGCCTGTACTAAACACGCACTAATAGTTTTCAGATTATTTGTAAACCTATGGATAAGTATGGTAAAAAAAAAGACAGTGGTACATATTTCAACATCGGTTCTCCGTGAGATAACACTGCTAATATGCAGGTCCTCCTTGCGTCGTGTTCTTTAAGATTGAGGGTCGTGACCTTCCTTATGTATCGTTTTCATATGCATAGGTAATGTTATAAAAAATATATATACAAGACACTGTCACTTCGCAATATTTAATATTGTAATGTTGTTGCAGACATGGACGCCATACCTACGTTGAACACCTTCCAACTAGCGCTACTGCCGGACTGCAGTACTGACGCAGAGGAAGAACTCATGCAAGTCTTAACGCAACTACTCATCACTGCCATCGGTATGTACAAATTGATTGAAGATATATACTATATCAGAATCAAATCTATATTAAGGTGTAATTTTGTATTCCTGAGAGGGTAGGTAGAAATGTCATTAGTGATATCAACGTATCGCATGGCACATTTCCCCCCCGAAATGCAGCGGCGTGCACAGGATTATGACACTGGGTATGCGGCGGAGTACTCGGTCACAAAAACTTTTTCTTTTATAGTTTTTTAGCATAGCCACAGCCACGCGACGGATCTCTAAGTCGGAAACCATGCCAACATAACAAGTCTTAGATGTACTACTATTCATGTCCATCTTCTACGGCAACGCAGACAAAACAGCGATCGATCGTCGCGGCGGAAGAAATTCTAATAAGTAAAATAAAAAAAACTCACCTAGTCTGCTTTCAATTTTCACATATTCAAGGTTCCGGTTAGTTGAGATTACTATACCTATCCCGATGTAAATAAACGCAAGATTTCGGCCACCTCATTCATTCATTTGATAAACATACATTTTTAACACAAACCTCGCAATCAAATAACATTTAAAAAAAATAAACAAACACACTAGTAAAAGCATATGACTACAATTAATATCGAAATTTAGTAATAAACTGTTAAATGTACACACTTTCAAATGTTAAAATGAAAAATCCGTTAAGAAATCTAATTTTTTTTACAAAAATACTAGTATAAAATAGTAAACAATGCAAAAACTCATAAAAAAAGCAAAATGGCCCCCGCGAAACACAAAACATTTCTATTTAAACAAATAAAACCTTACTAACCAAAAATGCATAATGTGCATAGGTGATTTATTAGATTCCAGCCTATTAATTTTACTCGGATTATAGGCAACGAACATTTACGATTACTCCCGACAACTGCCGAACTCCCGAGGCCTGCCGCAGGAGTCGCGGCTTTCAATATTCATGGGTGTGTGCGTTTGCGACTGTGCACGGACACCAAAATTACTACACACATGCAAACAAATGTAATGCGGGACGCGGCGGCATGACTTGGTTGATTAGGTACATTAATTTGCTTTGCAGCGCCTCTTGCTTTTCGCGTGGCAACCATAATATTTGCGTGATTGCAAATAGGTGCTGTTTATAAAATATTAGGCGTTTTTAAGTTATTATATTTTGTTTATTCATTTATTTACTATAAATTAAAGTCATCTAAAACGTACGAACGTTATAATAAAATATCTGTGAATGGCAAGTAAAGCACTGCATTTCTGCCTACAAGGAGTGCACGCCCCTGCCGAAATGTGATATAAAAGACTAGTTTATTGCTATGTTGGGAGCCAATTTCAGGCTTGGTAATTTTTTTTTCATTTGTGTTTTTTTTTATTACTTTATGTGATTAATAGCTAGAGTTTCTATCCACCGTTTTCACTAATACATGGACACACGATTAAAAATGTATTTTGTCTTCACTCACACTATACAATATGTATATTTATAATAGTACCTACATTACGAAATTCCACGGCGTAGGAAGGGATCGGAAGTAAACCTCCATATTGACGATTTATGGAAAATAGACAAGATATAATTAAAGGCTACTATATTTTCACATTATGTGTATAATATTGATCCGTTTCTATCGTTCGTATCGATTTTCGTTTAATTTTTGGCTCGCTACCTATCACATCGTGGGACGGAACATACTAGGCGAAATGTGGGTGTTCTGGCACCTCTGCCTACCCCTTCTGGGAAAAAGGCGTGAGTTTATGTATGTATATATATTGATCCGTTTTCTGTATTGTGCAGAGGACCCCGGCATCCCGCACCCGGGGCGGCACACGACGCTGCTGGGCCACGCCATCCGCATGGGAGACATCACGCCGCACAACCTCAGCGAGGTGCTGCGCATCTACCTCTACGCCAACGCCACGGGAGAGGTCAAGGCGCTCACAGGTACTGTACTCTCTCTCTCTCTCTCTCTCTCTCTCTCTCTGACCCCTTCTCTCTCTCTCTCCCCCTCTCTCTTAGATTAGTTAGGTTTAGAGTGGATTATTTGCCTCCACCGGCTTCTTTTCGTCGCTTCCTCCACTATTTTGTGGAGCCTGGCGGCAGACGAGAATGATAGTTTTATATGATAATAGTTTTATAGTTTGATAGGGCACTGCAGAGGTCCATGAACAGCGGTAGCCGTTTAACATCAGGCGAGGCACTAGCTCGTCTGCCTATAAAGGAAATTAAAAAAAAATAGTCTTAGGGTCGCTATCTACTAAAATTCACGGGTGGTAGGTCTCTCATATGTGAGAGACCTCCTGGGTACTACCGCAATGTCTATTTCTCCCGCCAAACAGCAGTGTGAATGCACTGTTGTGTTTCGGTTTGAAAGACATAATAGCCAGAGTAACAACTGGAAATATTAAGATTAAACATCCTATGTCTCAGGATGGCGAGCGCAGTGAAATGCCCAAGCCTTGCTCTGTAATTCAACGTGTTTGGTTTCGCTATTGTTCATGAGCGTTTGTATCGTTTAACATCAGGCAAACGGCATGCTTGCATTTATGTACCGCAATAAAAAAAAACAAGAAGCCTTAGATTATATACTCGTCTAGATGACACATCACACCTCACCGCACGGCTCAAAAAAAGTCTACCAAATTTGGTAGACTCGCTTCTCACGTACGTCAGTGTCATTTGAACTACATATGGATAACGTGCTCCCGAAAAATAATTAATTATGCCGGTTTGTGCTGTCGAATTGTATCGCAATTGTATGGGAAAACTGTATAATAATACCAATATCACTTTCTATCGGTAACATTATTGTTAAACCACTATTATTTGAAGAAAACATGAACTTTTAATTCATTATTTTGAAGACGAGTTTCATTGGCCAGTGTTGTCAATTTATTACTAGGAAGATTTGTTGAAACTATGGGAGAAACTATAAAACACAAATATCATTACATAATATTTCGATCAGAATAACAACAAGAAGAATGGCATTATTTATTTAATGAGTAAATAATACTTACCTACACGATATTAATGAAACCCACGACGACATGCACTTCATAGTAATTTTATTAATTCTTTGCCTTGCATGTGTATTACCATTCAAAATTTAACAAACGAGGTACTGCTATTGTCATCTTTGAAGAAACAGCGAGAACTTATTCAATGTCCTAATAATATTTTTAGACTTCCTACGGATTCCGTACTCAGAGTTGGGCAAAATTTATTCGAATGACGAATAACGAATAAATATTTTTTTTATTCGTTATTCGAATAAAGAATAACATAGGTTATTCTAACCAAAGTTATTCGAATAACGAATAACTTTTTTTATTCGTTATTCGAATAAGAATAAAATAAACGAGCGAATAATTGGTATTAAACTCGTTACATATTTCATTTGAAAACGACTTGAAAAAACGAATAATCGCAACTGGACATGTATACACAGACTGCATACACTAGTTTTTTTATGTTATTGTTGGTGGGGAATTGTTTATCGTGAAATATTAAAATGTTTTCGTCACTAATTTATATTTGCCATTGAAAGTGTATAATGCAACTATACAATGGGTAATGCCCATCGTGGGCTAAACGGACAACGACAAACAGAAAAACGAATTAATCCAAACATCCACGCCTACTTGAAAAACTCACCCTGTATATTTCGTTAATAATATAACATAGTTTTTGACTAATCATTCGTAAAAAGGCTTTTTAAATAAAAACAGATAAACAATAACATTATATTTTCATGATATCTCTCATTTGAGTGTCATTAAATCGACTAATCAATGGTAAGTTTACAATATTTTTATACATATAGGCTAGGTACATGACAAAATGGCACAGTTGAAGTTTCATTGAACATTTTTGTTACCTTCGAGAATGATTTGTTTTATTGGATTGAATTTATTTATTTCTGGTAACGTTAATAAATGGACTCAGCTGATTCCACACTGTGGCGGAGAAATATGGGAATAATAAAATCCTAAACTAAAATAAGTATAAAGCAGCCAAATACATTTGCGGAGTAACTACTGGACAAATTGCGATTTAACATCTTATGTCTGTGGATGGTAAGCGCAGTGAAATGCCAAGCATTGCTTTGTAATTCAAGGTATTGTTTGGTTTTGGCACTGTTCATAAGCGGTCTTATCGCTTACCACTAGGCGAACGGAATGTTCGTTTTGCAATACAAAGTAATAAAAAAAATGTTTCATTGTCAATTTGTTAAAAAGATAAGGTCAAAATGTTATGGATTTCTTATTTTTTCTTCCCTTAAAAAGACAATGGCATATTTTTTTATGTATTTTCTGATAATAGATACCCTTATTCTGAAATAAGTCCCAAAGAACCCCAGTGTAAGTGTTCGTTCTTAGACCAAAACACTATGAAAAATGGGCATTCCCCTTGATAGAGAAGTAAATAGGATAACTGTGCCATGGTTCTTTCCTCACCCACCTCACCAAGTTTAGTATCCCTAGAACCAACCAGTACACCCAAATTCCCTACATACCTTACCTCACCGCCTCTAATCATTTCTCGGTCACTACTGTAATTGGCAATTTGTGGTTTCCACAACATACTACGAAAAAGTTCAGTCCCAGGTAACTATTACCCAATATAGAAACCATAATTTGGAGTAAGTACTCGCCCTGGGTTCGAATCAAAGGCCTTACTGATCCACAACCTATATGAAGTACCGAGCTAAAAATATTATTCAGAATAACAAATAAATCATAAATAAATAATTCGTGAGGGTATTATTCACGAATAAATTATTCGCGAATAAATCATTCGTGAATAATTTTGGTGCGAATAAATTTTCATTCGAATAATTATCTAGATAACGATTCATTCGAATAATGCCCAACTCTGCGTACTAGCAAATTGCTGGAGAGACATTACACAGCGGAAACGAAAAGAAGACCATTCGTAGCCTCACAAGACTTCAGTCATGTGTTCCGAACATTTTACTCATGATGATTTATATTTTACATAAATACAGAAATCAGATAACAGCCCAGGCAATAAATCCAAAGAGTTAATTCTATTCGGAAACAAACACTAGGAGATGGATTTAGATCTTTATTGTTTTTACTAAAATGCGTTATAAATATAATTAATAGTATGATTACTTTAAATAAAGAAAAAATATTTTATTTAACCTATTTTGTATATCAAATAATGGGGAAAAGTTAAGTTAATAATCTGGAGTAGGCATCCCTAAACACACACACCTTGACAGTTGGATTACAATAATTACACGACCGGTACTCACACATATCAACGAAAGTGAGGACACTTTTAGCGCATCGTTTGTTGACATTACAAGTATTAACACACGTACACTAGGTATAAAATAACCTCCAACTGTTATTCTAATATTTGTAATGGCGTGTGTAGGTTTGACGGCGGAGCGGGAGCGCGAGCGGCGAGTAGCCGACCACCACCAGAACGACGCGGAGATGCTCGCCACGGCCGCCAGCACCAAGAACGCCGCCTACTACGAGCAGCTGCACACCAACAACACCTACAAACTCGCCGGTTAGCGATCTATATTAGTCTCGTTGTCGTAGTAAAGAAAGAAGAAAAACATATCTATTGTTAGCATAATAACAATAATAAAAAGTATGCACAATAAATTACAGTAATAATAGATGATAGTTAAACTATAAATATTGCGCTAGCAATTGCGCCTCTGATTCATTAAAGAGCCAAATAAATAAACTGAATTCAAATGTTTCATTTTCTTTCCAAATCGACGAAACATTCGACAACTGTCTATGGATAGTTTATAAACTAATAAGACCTTTAATGTGTAGAATTTGGTAACGTTATTTAATTATTAATCGGATCGATAATATTACAAATAAGATATTTTTCTTTTTTTTTACCATAAAATTTAAGCAAAAGAGAAAATGAATACAAATAATTTTCTTAAAACAAAAAACCAAGCAGATAATGAAAAACTCTCCAATATCTTAAAATGTTTCTCTATGAGGTGGCATAGAACTTTTTAGTGCACACTGTTAACTCGATTTAGAAAGTGTATGTATGTGCAGATGCGTTGCGCGACAAGCCGTTCCTGGCGCTGAACGCGACGACGAAGGCGCGCATCCTGGCGTTCCTGTGCGACGAGCTGCTGCAGAACAAGGCCGTGCTGCGACAACTCGACGCCGCGCTCGAACACCTCACGCAGCTGCGCAAGGAGAGATACCTCATGGACATGAAGATACGCAAGTCAGTGCACACACTCACCGCACACCACGCCTAAATCTGGGGGCGCGGCCGAGCCCCCTCCAAGTCGAGCTATAGGCCGTAACATCCTTTTCTCGAAGCAATTCAGACCATTTTCAACCCCCCATAACTTCGTTGTGGTTAAAGCAAGAAGCCTGAATTTTCAGTTACTAAGTAGGCATTGTGTAAACACGGTATATTTAAAATTTCATTCAATTTGAACCAGTAGTTTAAGAATTATAATGTGTCAAACTTTCGTAATTTTGTCACTCACTGACTGACTGACCGATCATCAAAAGTCTAAGGCACTTCTAGCAGACATAGAACCTTCAAATTTAGAATATAATTAGTGTTTAGTGTCTAAAGTAAGGGAAAATTCAAATATTTCATAATTTGTGTCTAGTTTTCTAGATAGACCAACTGCGTGAATAACTTTGTAATCCCATATAAATGTATAGGATTACAAAGTTACATTTGCAGTTAATGAATCATTGTACCCGTATATAGTGGAATAATAGTTGTAGATAGATATCTATATACATGAGGCAAAATAGGAGGGGATATAGAGAGGGAAATGGTGTATTCAGCCCATGAAACTGTACATTTCTCTAGAAAAACATGACGAAGAAAAACTTGCAAATAAATAGATTAAATAACTCGAAAATATCAATTACAATGAAAGAAAGAACATTAATAAGCAAATCCGCTATATTTGTGATAAATTGATACCTACAAAAATAAGAAAAATCCATAAGACAGAGGCTTTAAGAAAAATCGTTAGTGATATTCTAGAAGTAAGAAGTACCGAAAAGGAAAAAAGTAGGACTCTACAAAAAGACGTGAGATCCCATCAAAAACATCCTGTAAAAAAATTCCAAGTCTCGCAGCTCAGGTTTTCTACCGCAAAAAGTTGTGAGATGCATGTAATACCAAGTCGATTAATTTATTTAGTCCTTAAGGGACCTTCTATATAAAGTTATTACGTTAGTTATTATCATATCAATATTAAAAATTCTTTACGTTTTAAATAAATAGATCGACTTGGCCAGTAGCATTATGTATAAATTGTACGATACATTATGTTTTCATGCGATGGCCAAGTCGATCCATTAATTTAAAACGTAAAGAATTTTTAATATTGATATGGTAATAACTAACGTAATCTTAATATATATAATTCACGTGTCACGTTGTTTGTCCGCGATGGACTCCTAAACCACTCAACTGATTATAATGAAATTTTGTAGATATGTGTTATTTGTTCCAACTTAAAGGTGGGATAGTTTTTATCTCGATTGAATTGACGAAAGTATAAAAAAAAGGAAAAAACATTTTGCCATACAAAATGTTCATGGGTTTGTAACTGTCAAAGATTTAATGTTCATAGCGTCGATACGGTAAACTCTTCCCTAAAATTAAATAACGTATTTAAATAAAGGTTTCGAATCGACAACACATAGCCACAATATTCGATTTATGGCGTATTTTAGATTTTAAAGATGTAAATTAATGACAGTAATGAAAAGTGGTTGACATTTAAATTGATTGTCAAATATTTATGCATACGTTCAGGAATTTATTGTAAACTAAAGAGTATATTATGATGCTACATAAATATAGGACAATTAAATAAATAATATTCACATGTATTAAGTTTTACTTCTTTTCAAGATAGAATTTCACTTGAAAATGAAAAATCTTTAATAAAATAACACATAAAAATAAAAACTGAACTGAACTGAATAAAATAAAAATTTTATATAATTATGGAGAATATTGCAGGGATTCTCAAATTAGGCGTTGCCTGTGTCTTGAAAAACCAGTTAAATATAATTGTTTCTACGTTAATTGTGTGTGTGTGAGTGCATTTCTACGAAAATTAATATTTCATCTCTTTATTACTAACAAGAGTAATGGCGTAATATTTTTGGAAAAACAGCATAGTGGGGGTGAAATAAGGGATGGGATATTGCATGGATAATCAAAATCGATAAAGTGTTTAGAAAGTAGAGAGAAACTGGATATAATAGAGTGGGAGGTAGGGGAGAAGACTGGGATAGCTGACATATTTAATAGGACGAAATGTAAATGCACGGTATAAGACGGGATGGTTAATTAAGAGAAAGGACGCGACGTATCGGGAAGTGAATGAACAGACGGGATGGGACGGAATTGAGCAGGACAGTAGGATAGCTAATTCATGTTTAGGTATACAAGAGCTTATACGAAAAATAACACGTATTTGGTGTGGAGTAAAATAAAAAAGTATCTGCACCCAGGCGAAGCCGGGCCGGGCCGCTAGTAACTTTATATAGAAGGTCCCTTAAGGACTAAATAAATTAATCGACTTGGTATTACATGCATCTCACAACTTTTTGCGGTAGAAAACCTGAGCTGCGAGACTTGGAATTTTTTTACAGGATTTAGTCTTATACGAGAACATTCAAAAAAGAATGCATTTTACTATGAAAACAAAGAATAAAAAATATTTTTTCGTGTAGGAAAAAAAATCAATTAATATAAACATAATTGCGAGCCAGAACCGGAGTTCTTGGAAAATGAACTTGAAGTCCAATAAAAATATTGTGTTGTCTGGCTCTATGAATAAAATTTTGCCTTTTGATCTGTAAGCCAGGATCAACATTGGCACACTTATTCATGACACCGAGAATTGAAGCTCGAGCGAGTCCACGGGAATATACACCACACCTAATAATAAACTATTCTATATTCAAATTTCTCTACCCAAATTTGTACTAAATGCTACTAGCCAAGTTACCCTAGTCATAGAGAACAACGCTAGTAGCTAACATCAATATCATCGCGTCTATATTGTATTATGTAGCAGATACTATGTAGCACATAGTAGATAGTATAGAGTAAGCATGTCGGCAGGGTGCGTGTGCTACACCAGCGCAAGGTGCGCGCGGAGCAGGCGGAGAAGCAGCAGGCGCTCGCGCTCGAGCGCATGCACCGCCTCGTCGACGACGCCGCGCACGCGCCGCCACACGCTGACGCGCACGCGCAAGGTACGCGGCGCTAAACAATTTACTAACCATATTCTATTCATTAAGACTGTCTTGGTGGCGTAGTTGTGGTACGGTTACAAAGCTGAGGTTTCGGGTTGGAATCCCGAGTCGATCAGTGACATAAAATTTTACTTAATTTAATTAATACTTAATTAATTAAAAGTCGCCTGGAAGAAGTTCCTAGTGTGATACGGCTGCATCTTGTACTATTATTATTATGTTATTTGCCAGTGTATTTTTTCTATGTAGTGTAAAAATAATTAAATAAATAAATAATATTCTCATGTCCTAGGGATTAGAGATCATTAATCACAGCTATTACCACATAAAGACCGTAAGGTACTGCGCGTTTTGAATGGCTCATTGGGGTATAGCAATATCATTAAAATGAATTTACTTCTCCCGTGTTTATACTACATTCTAAGGTTTTTAAAGGAGTAATTCCTGATAAACCATATACTGTTTCCACTTTCTATGTTTGATACAAAGCATACGATTTAACTACTTCTCGTCAATTTTCTGATATATAAACATACCAGGCAGACGACCCGACATTCATTATATAGCATTCAACGCTCATAAGGTAGATCCCCAGAATCTTCTTTACACATACATACACAGAATTACGAATTAATGTTATATCTCGTTTTGTAGACAATCCACCAAATGCAGAGAAAGACGAATCGCCCAAGAAACCTGAAAAGGAGTCGTCACCAAACCCTGAAGAGAAACAAGCGCCTGATTTATCATCGCCATATAAAGACAACGCGCCAGACGAGAGTGATAAGGAACTGTCGCCCTTAAAGGATCTGTCGAATAGTATAAAAGGCAAGGAAATGATGAACAACAATAAGGAAGAATGTTCCCCGGCGGATAATTCGAAAATAGATAAAGATAGTGTTATGGGAGATGATGTTTTAAGTGATTTAGAGAGTGAAGGCACTCAGCCTGAGGAGGTAATTTACTATAGATTATTTAATATAATCACGCAGATATATATTTTTGGACATTTCATCCTTTCAAACTACTTTCATAAAATTTTCTTTCATAATACTTTTTAAAAGAATATAAATGTTTTAGGATGAAGATAAAAACCTATCAGCTGAGGAGCTGTCCCGGAAACTAGAGAAATTATTGCGACAATCTGAACAACAACTGCAACAGTTGCAAGCTGGCTCTCACGCGCTCAGAGCAACGTGCTATGGGCAAGACCGGTAAGAGCTGTTCTGCAACATTTTATAAAATATATTTAAGTTAATCGGGTATGAAAAATACTCTGGTATTAAATAAATACGTGTATACTTATTCATCGGAATATAAGATTTGTCATCAGAAAATTGAGTATCCTGAACAGAGCCAAATTATTAGGTATTTCACACCAAGTCATAGATGAACACTTTGCAAAGCGCAATTCCTGCCCCACTTGGAATACTCCTACATCTTCAGGGTAGGTGCTGCAAAGGGTCAGATCAATATATTTTCCCCTTTGTGTGACGGATTCTTTGAATTTTTAATGCAATCTGTATCACAGATAAACTTCAGTCTAATTTATATATAATTCGCTCCTTTAGAATTAGAGTGACCTAACTAAAAATATTTTATTTTTTGGGAATCGTTCATTAAAGATTTCTAACATAAGAAATTTTCCATCACATCTTCCAGCACCCTGGCTCACAGCCGAAATAAAGGAACTACTAACTAGGAAAGCTTCAGCCAAATCTAGGTACAATCGCCGTCCTAGCGAATTAAATTGGCGTAAGTACATAAACATTCGGAATCACTGCAGTAAGGTGTGTAGGAATGCTCAACGCCGACATATTCACAGCTCAGTTGATAATGGTGACCCGGCTAAAGTCTGGAAATTCCTTAAGACTCTAGGAGTGGGTAAATCTCGTCAAAATTGTATTCCCGGATCTTCAGACCTAAATTCCTTGAACCATCATTTCTCGTCACCAACGTATTTCAATACGATGGTCAAAGATAACACAATTAAAAATCTTTCAACCCTCAAAACTCCTGATTGTCCTGTTTTTGTCTTCAAACATTTTGCTAGTTGTGATGTTAGGAGAGCCATTGCACTCATTTCTTCCAATGCCGTGGGGAGTGACCATGTCAGCCGTAATATGATTCTCCCTATCCTAGACGAAATCCTTCCCGTCATTACCCACATCCTAAACCATTCCTTGTCCACGGGCATATTTCCTACCGCTTGGAAAGAAGCACATATCATCCCTATTCCTAAAAAACCTAACGCCTCCGTACCTTCTGAATTTCGTCCCATTTCAATTCTCCCATTCCTTTCCAAAGTTCTTGAACGTTTGATCCATTCCCAACTTAATGATTTCCTTTCCAAGAGTAATCTCCTTAATCCTTTCCAATCGGGATTTCGAGCTGGGCATAGCACAACCACCACTCTAACTCATATTACGGATGGCATTAGGTCGGGCATGGAAGAAGGTAAGCTGACAGTCCTGGCATTACTAGACCTCAGTAATGCTTTCAACACGGTCGATTTCGACGTCCTGCTGAGTGTAATGTGTTCTCTTAACATATCTCCAACGGCACTTGACTGGTTTCAAAGTTACTTGTATGGGCGCCGGCAACGCATCTGTGTTGAGGATAAGCTTTCCTCCTGGTGTTCCGTGTCTGCTGGCGTACCACAAGGCGGCGTGCTTTCTCCTCTACTTTTCGCTATTTTCATTAATTCCATTACTAATAATCTTCATTCCTCCTACCACCTCTACGCTGATGATCTCCAAATCTACACACAGGCAACTCTGGACGGAATGGCCGAAGCTATTTCAAAGATTAACCTCGATATCCAACACATATGCGATTGGAGCAAAGCCCATGGTTTGACGGTTAATCCTAGTAAAACCCAAAACATTATTGTCGGCAGCTCCAGGTTGATCTCCAAACTTGACTGGGCCCTACTGCCAAGCGTTGTTTGTGAAGGTATTACCATCCCATACAGCGATGTTGTGAAAAATTTAGGTCTGCACATAGATAAATGCCTCACATGGGGTCCGCAGATTCGAGAAGTCAGTCGAAAACTCTTTACCTCGGCTAAGTCCTTGCGAAGGTTACACAACTTCCTACCCGTTGCCACGAAGGTTTCGCTTGCGCAAACGCTCCTACTCCCCATCCTTGATTATGCCGATGTTAGCTATCTAGATCTCACCGAGGACCAACTAAATAAACTTGAGCGCCTTCAAAATTTCTGCATAAGATTCATATTTGGTCTACGCAAATATGATCATGTTTCTGAGTTTCGTGCTAAGCTCAAGTGGTTACCTATACGACTTCGCCGGAATACCCATATACTGTCACTTCTATACAATATTTTATTCAATCCTATCACTCCTTCTTATCTGAAACAACGATTTCTTTTTCTTCATGAATCACATACGAGGTCCTTGAGGTCGTCTGAGAACCTAAAGCTGAGAATGCCCGTCCACACCACGACATTTATGGATAAATCATTCAGTGTACAAGCTGTTCGTTTGTGGAATGAACTTCCTGTTGTGGTGAGGCAGGCTCAAACACTGTCATCATTTAAAAAGCTATTAAAAGAACACTACCTATCTCTATAAACTGATCAGGATTATTTCCTCTTATTGATTATATTGGTAATATATATGTATGTATATATATATATATATATATATATGTGTGTGTGTATATATATGTATGTTTATTCGTCTATAAATGTATATAAGTATGTATATACAATATGTATTTATATGTTTTCATTTCATTTGTCTTTATTTACACTGCCCTTTCTTTTTTTCCTACTCATATATCCATCCCATGGTTGTCTGGTAGAAATTGCCTTAGAGCGATAAGACCGCCATTTGTACTTTGTTGTTTTATACTGTCTCTAAACTGTTATTTCTTTTTACTGTGTACAATAAAGAATTAAATAAATAAATAAATAAATAAATAAATTTTGTACTTACGGGAAATCACTCTAGAAGACCGATTTATACATATTTCTGCCTTTATGCGTCAATAGGTCCTTCTTTAATAACGGGTTGATTCGCGATTTTGAGCCAAAATATGATTAAAAGCAATTTTTTTTTATTATGTCACTCTAATTCTAAAGCCAAAATCATTGTTTTTGGATTAGGTCACACTAATTCGAAAGGTGCGCTATGTGAAGAAATATAAATTGACAATGAGTATGTAACATTAGATACTGGCGGCGCTACTGGTCGCTGGGCAAGTGCGGCGGCATCTTCGTGGAGGGCATGGAGTCCGCGCAGCCCGAGATCATGCAGTACCAGCAGGCGCTAGAGAACAACGCGCTGCGGGACAAACAGGACACCTGCAAGAGGAAAAAGAAAAGTATGTGTACTGTTGTACATCATTCAATACTACATTGTTTCTCAAACACACTTGAAAAGATTAGCATAGACTGCAGACTATGTCGAAAAGTATGCTTTTAAAAAGTTTACATAAATATGTACGAAATAGGACGATAGCTTATTGTCTTAGAAAACATGTAAAACTAATTCATTTCGTACTTACCATTTAATTTAAAAAAATAATAGTCGTATAAGTTTCAATTGAAATTTTAATAGTCACACGCATTACTTCCCATTAAGATACAAGTCATGAATTTTCATCAGATCAGAATTATTATTGTATTATTTTCAGACGCAAAAGAGAAGAAAGAACCGGTAACGCCTCAGGAGCCAGACAAGACGGAAGAAACCGAAGCGCAGCAACAAGAGGAAGCGTTGAAGACTCAACTAGAGCTGATGAGCATCAAGTCCGAGCTGAATCTTAGCGATCACACGCAGATCATCAAGTACGAGCCCAATGTCAAACACGGCGCGTGTAAGGTTGAAGGTATGATGTATTCTGCACCCCTATATTATACATTTTGTTGAAGATATTTGTATGTTATACTGTAGTTACCAAAATCTTCATGTACTTATTGTCGTCTGTTTTCAACTTCCAAATAGACCATAAAATATCTTCCATACTTTATTCATAGACTATTTCTGCTTATTTTGTTACGCTACCTTAAAGGTACCTACCAAAAAAGCGTCCCTTTCAATTCGTTGTCAATAATTTCACTATTTACAGGTTCAATAAAAATGGAAGAGAAATACATTCAGCAGAAGCAAAACAACGAAGAGCAAGACATGCTCGACATTGAAGACTCCATCCCGACCGCATTCCTGGTGCAGAAGCCGACGCATAAGCCCATGTACCCGCCGCCCGCCGAGCCCGACAAGACCGAACCTAAAGTAGAAACCAAAACCGAAATCATAGAGAAGGAAGAACCGGAAGAGAGCAAAGACCAACTAGTAAATAATCTGGAAGAACTCCGCAAGCTGGCGGAAGCAGTATCATCGCAACTCGCAGCAGAGAAAGCGGAAGAGAAACAAGAGAAAGAGAACAAAGATGCGGAGATGATGGAGCCGGACGCGGCGCACGGCTACCTCTACACCAAGATGCTGGAGGGAAAATGGTTCTCGATATTACGTCACGAGAGTTCATTTCTATCGAATATCAACGAGCAGGATAAAGCAGACGTGCCGCTGTACTGCGACAACGAGCACACGTGCGCTGAAGTGGTGCTATCCCAAGGCCACAAGTGGGACGTGTCTAACAACCTGCACTTATTGAACGACCCCAGCCTCTTCACTCTCAATAGTATGGTGACGAGTGTGCAAGTGCCGACTAATAGTGTGTATGCAGACAGTAGTCTCACCATGTCGGGGCTGGATCAGGACATGATGAACGCTAGCTTGAGTAAGGAGCCCGTGCCAGAGCTTGAGCCTGAAGAAGAAAATAAAGAACAGGTAGATATCGCTTTGATGTGTAGTATTTACTTCCGTTTAAAAAGAGTGGTTTGGAAAAAATGAGATAATTTTAGAGTCTGAAAATCTAAGAGAGTTGTCAAATTACTAATTGTAATATTTTTACCATACATCAAATTAGAAGAACCCTATAATCCCAAGATATAATCTGTCTTGTTTGCACCTCTGCCAACCCCTTCTGTAAAAAACACGTGAATTTATATATGTTTATTTAAACCCCCAACCACTTTCATTACATAAACATCTACCAACAGGACAACGACCTAGAAAAAGAGCTCCAAGCGGACGCAATAAAGAACGACATGGCAGTACAGAAGGCCAAGGCGAGCAGCCTCACGAGCCTCGGCCTGCTGAATTTCAACGCGCTGTCGACTTACGTGACGTGCGACTCGCCGCCGCCCATACACATGTCGCCTGAAGAGCTGGACCAGCTCGAGTACTGCAAGCTGCACGGCCTGCCCAAGAAGATCGACGGCACTTTCGTACCTAAGGAGTTGAGGTGGGGGTTTATTTTGTAAGGTTTAAAATAAAAATAAAATAAAATTTAAAAAAAGTTGATTGCCTTAAAATTAACAAAAAAGCAAACATAATCTTACCAAAAGACAAAAGGAAATGACTCAACATATGCTGAGTTTATTTTTTGTATGTGGATAAATTGATGGTAAGTAATTACAAACGTGTATGAATATTCTTCAGGTTGAGGAAATTCATGATTCATCTGAAAATTAAATTGATGGTAGGTTGTATCTTACCGCAAAATAATAATATAACGAGAAACCGTAATATAATTCATGTATCTTAATAATATATTCAATATTTTCAATTCATTTTTTCTATCACAGAAGCATACTTATCAAAGAAAAACGGTTCTATAATCGCTTCCAGTTAATTTATCTCTGTATTGTAGCTATCTAACGATCAACAACATTCAAAAATGTTATTCAAGAACTGTACATGTAGATGTATTGACTATCAGGGCAACACAATACGTTTGTTATTAGGCTTAATTTTTTTTACACTGGCCCGGCATAAATACATCACTGAGCCCGATGGTAAGCGTAAATGCCGTCAACTTTGCCTGGACGGATCGAATGGCATCAGACGATAGTCCCAAGAGATTCGATACAATTATGCCGGCCTGTTGAGATGCCTCTTCACACTATGGTGGAAGGACCCGGGATCATAGGAAGGAGAGAGCACGCGTGTATAACTTATTGTTGTGTACGCGTTAGCTCAAAATAAATCTCACCAAAAATGAATCAACTCCAACCCTCAGATACGGCTGGTGGCGCATCACAGACCCCGACCAATTAAAGGACTTGATGGATTCGTTGCACCCGCGAGGCGTCCGGGAACGAGAGCTGCACTCCGCCTTCGTAAACCACCTACCCACCGTCAACAACAAAGTAAGAACACATTTAGAATACCCTGTGTGATATTTAGAGGTCTTGTGACAAGTAATTCTTGCATGCGCCGCTAGATGACGCTTTAACGAACTAGTTTGTGCTTCATAACTCCCGTGTTAATTTAAATATACGTTAAAAAGATAACAGTACATCATATTATATTTACGTCATTTTGGCATAACATTCCCCAATGGATGAGATTAAAAGTAAAACGTATAATAGACATCGTCCACATTGACCTAAGATTGGTATGAATGTGGCCAAAAACGAAAATGTTTCTTTTTTCCATGCCTTATCATTAAAGACGCAGATTGGCATTAGCAATATAAACCAAAATAGGTCGCATTACCAGGTGAGTTTTAGTATTTAATGTATGCTAAGCTATTATATAGTCTACCGTATATACTAAGCAGCTAACTCCATATGCATCCGTTCACATTTATTAGTAAAATCTAAACTAATATACAGGGTATATCAAGACTGCTACCGAAAACGATGCCGGGTGGTAGTTTAAGCGACTTCAGACACAATGCAACAGAAAAAGTTGCAAAAAAAGCGACAAATTTTTTTTTGTGATTTTTTTCCTATTGCCATATTTTGGTGGTAAATACATTTTTTCCTAAAATAATAGTGTATACCCTTTAATTTATAAATACTCTAAGATATAAGAGAGTTTAAATTATTATTTTAGCAAAATCTATGGATTTACCACCCAAAAATGACGATATTTAAAAAATCATAAAAAATAATTGTCGCGTTTCTAAGCGAAATTTTTAATTGCATTGTGTTTGTAGCCACTAAAACTACCACCCGGCTTCGTTTTCGGTAGCAGTCTTGAGATACCCGGTATGGAACTGACTAAAGCAGAATATATTTCGTTTCTTGGCATGTTTAACGTTTAGTTCTCTTTTCATTTGTTTCAAATGGAGTTAGCCGTTCAGCTTATTTAGATGAATAAATACGTTCTAATACTACGTAAACAATACGTCTAAATAATTTAATTATTCATTCATGATGTAAGGACAGACAAGACAAAATAATAAATAAATAATTCTTGTTACAAATTGCTAATCCGTATTAGAAGTGGAGAGTTTATCAATCGGACTCTGTTGCGTCCACCCACTATATTTTAATGTTAAAATAAAAGTCACTAGCATATCGATAAAACTTAATTAATGAGGTACTCTACACTTTTTTGAAAAACTTTTTAGTTGTTCCAAAGCTGAAAACAAACTAGTAAAAAAATATATTTTAAAGTTACGTGCGTTTTAATAAAACGCTAGACGTCGTATTTCGAGTAATTCCGTCCTTTGGCCCCACAATTCATCATAAGTGCAACACGTGAAACATGATTTAATCGCTTGTAATATTTTATTTAAAATAATTTACTAGAAGAATAGTGTTAGAACTCCTTTGATAACACACAAGGTGTATTATATACACACGGAATCACGACATATCATTTCATTCACGGCGGCTTATATTATTTATAGGGCAGCTAAAACACATGAAATTTAAATAATTCTTTTTTGACATTTATGTTGAAATTAAAATTTTATTATTGGATAATGCTACATTACATAATTTCTTGTTCTTGTATATTTTTTTTTTTTTTCACTTATATTAAATTACCCATTAACATTGTATATAATATGATATCTTGCATTACAACCCGTACCGTACCATGCAGGTGTACATCGAGAAGGGCGACACGCACGCCACGGAGCTGTCGGTGTCGCACGTGGACCGCGTGATCGCGCAGGGCGGCGGCTACCCCAGCCCCGACGCGCCCGGCTCCTACTCCGCGCACACCGCCAGGCGACTCGACATGCAGATACTCGCCATGGTATGTATACAGTATATCAAGACTGCTACCGAAAACGAAGCCGGGTGGCAGTTTAAGCGACTTCAGACACAGTGCAACAGAAAAAGTTGAAAAAAAAACGTCATTTTTTTTGTAATTTTTTTATATTATTTTGGTGGTAAATACATTTTTTTCCTAAAATAATAGTGTATACCCTTTTATTTATTAATACTCTAAGTTATAAAAGCGTTTAAATTATTATTTTAGCAAAAACTATGGATTAACCACCCAAAAATGACGATATTTAAAAAAATATAAAAAATAATTGTCGCGTTTCTTTGCGAAATTTTTCGGTAGCAGTCTTGAGATACCCGGTATACACCACTAATTAATAATTATATACTATATAGGTGGCGTTGTTAAACCGATATCTGCTATGTTTAAATTAAAATCAGATTAAACAAAATCAATAAAAGCAAAATTTAAAGTTAAAGTTTGTGATACAGAGACTTATATAATGATGAGTAGGTACTTTTTTTTCCTTTCATGATGGCAAACGCGTGGAAATAAAAAATCTCTTGGTTTTGGATCATACTACTATAACTTCGCGTGAATACTCGTCATGTACTCTCTCGTAGTACATTGTTATGTAAAATTTTACATGCACATAGATTCTTTTTACGTTTATAGTTTGCCGTGTTATGAAATAAAATTGTAAATTAATACAATAACATAGCAGTTTTAATATATAGTAATAACAAAAGTTTAGGTGGCAAACTAGTAAAAATGTTGAAAGCTCGAAAAAGTGCACTTAGCAGATGCTGGTTTGACTACGACCATATACAACATTTAATACACTATAGTCGTATATGTCTGTCCTATTTAATTATAAAAGTAATAATCGGTCTCTTGTGTTACATACAGATATTGACCAATTAGAACTGTCAGACAGGCCCTAAACTTTCTATAAAAGACTAATGGGCACATCCGAATTATTAAATATATTGCATAATAATACGAACTGGGCAATGTTTTCGTGTTCAGTCCGCGTGCGTGCTTAAAGCGGCATATCCGAACAAGATTTAGCTGCAGCTGTTATAGATGGCAAACGTGTGGAAATAAAGAAACCTCCTGGTTTTGGATCATACTACTATAATTTTGCGTGAGTACTCCAAGCCAAGAAGATATACAGTCTAAAAAGCGCAATGCAAAGCAAACCCTACCTACGCAAAGCCATGTAGAAATGTGGTGCAATTATTCTCACTCAAACTTCTGTCAATCATTGCGCAACCTTCAGTAGCCCTATATGGTCAATAATATTGCACAATATTGCGTAATATAATTGATCGTTTAGGTCGAGACGAATAATATTCATAATATTAAGTCGATATTTTAAAAATATATACTGCTGGAGAAGTTTTGTGTAAATAACAAAATAGCTCCTTCATTTAATGATAATAAAAAAGTTGTTTGGTTTTGCTACTGTTCATGAGCAGTCGTATCGCTTACCATCAGGCGAAACGCATAGTCTCGTCATTCACGCAAAAAAAAAACTGCTATAAATCACTGGTACACTTTTCAGGTGGAGCAACTAGAAGAGCGAGTGGCAGCGGCGTCGATGCAAGTGAAGGGCTGGCGGCCGTCGCGCGCGGCGTTGCCCGACGCCGGCGCCGGCGACATCGTGGCGCGCGCACGACACAAACTCGCACAGGTCGAGGCGCACATCGAACGACGATACCTCAAACCGCCTTTGGTACAAAGGTATGCTAGGTAAAGTCAACTCCTCTATATGATCACTTGTGCCTTGTGCCTTGTTTGTGGTGGGTAGATTTTTTTTTATTTTTTTTAGGACGGGCGTTTGTAAATTTTTGATGATACATTTATTTATATAGGTTTTGTTTCGGGTCTTGGTGTTTTTGAGACCGAAAGGTCTCGTACCCTGATACCCACGAACTCGATTTTAGTGTGGGGTCAGTAGTTATGTGACTGTTGGGTGTATTTATTTATTTAGATACATTCAATCATTAACTTAGTCGCCTGGTGAGGCATCTTGGTATATGAGTGATTTGGGTAACTTAGTCCTGCCTTGAATGACGCATGCGGTCACAATTTGAGGCAAAAGTATTTTTTTATTCAATATAAAATAATGCATATAATTGAAAGTTGTCATTGTTACTTACATGAGACAATCACGAGGCAAGGTGATCTCGGTTAATCCACACGTATGGTAAAGTGTGAATTGTAATAAAAAATATTTATTGAATAAAAACGTATTTGTGTATATTATCAATATATTTAAATTCAAATAGTATACATTTTCTTTGAAATAAGACTATTATTTACAGATTTTATCGCGGATTTAGTTAAATTTTTACATTTTTTGAATTCATATACATTTTCTTTTAAATATCGAGTGAGATTCGGAATTATTTGCGAGAAATTGAATGAAAATTGGGGTTTGGGAGTTTTGTTTTGTTTGAATCGTTTTGGAATTGGCGCTTTTTGGTGAAGGTTTTGTGTTTTTAGCTTGCATGGATATTTTATGTTTTGTTACATTAATTGGCAATCGAATCGTTTTCAAAATTCATCAAATCTTGTATTCTGATTGCACAAACATTACCATTTTTTGACAATTATTTAATGTATTTCCGACCTCTAAAATTTATGTCGACTTTAATTTGCCATTAGGTGTTTGTAACCTATAGAATGTGATGTTTTGAATAGAATTTAGAGTATATTCCCTAATCCTGTAGAATTTGGACCATAACTTGCAGAGATTACATATATATCAAATGCAACATGCATTTGATCTTAAAAAATCTTACAAATGTACATTGTTGTCATGTGTTAATCACTCTCACGCCAACTTTTGTCATATCTCACAGAATAAGTATCATCATCAAATCAAATCGTTGTTTGTGCTCTCAAAATATTAAAAATCATATCATTATTAGTATACAGGGTATATCAAGACTGCTACCGAAAACGAAGCCGGGTGGTAGTTTAAGCGACTTCAAACAAAATGCAACAGAAAAAGTTGCAAAAAAAAGCGACAATTTTTTTTTGTATTTTTTTTCCTATGACCATATTTGGGTGGTAAATACATTTTTTCCTAAAATAATAGTGTATACCCTTTTATTTATAAATAATCTAAGGTTTAAAAGAGTTTAAATTATTATTTTAGGAAAAACTATGGATTTACCACCCAAAAATGACGATATTCAAAAAATCATAAAAAATAATTGTCGCGTTTCTTAGCAAAATTTTTAGTTGCATTGTGTTTGTAGTCACTAAAACTACCACCCGGCTTAGTTTTCGGTAGCAGTCTTGAGATACCCGGTATAAGTATTATACAAATATAATTTAAAAATCGATAATTGTCTACAATATTGTACAAAATATAATTATCTCTTTTGGTTGATTTGATATATAATTACAAGTATTAAAATTTTTGAAATAATTATTAAAGTATCAAAATGTTATTTTTACATGAAAAATTAAAGTATCAAAATGTATTTATTGTGTTTACATACTGAACAGCACGACAGAAGCGAATATTGGTGCAGTGTTGCAAGGAGAACACGGGAACGCGTCCGCGCCGTCGCCGCAGAACTCAGAGAATGCTTCTGAAGGAAAAGGTATTATACACTGACGTTTTACACTAACGATCCACTGACTGTAGCAAACATAAGGAATAAACACAAACGTAAAAATAATGATAGAAGAGTTTCAATACCATGTTTTAGCAAGCTTTTTATATCTGTATCTTAATCTACACTTCCTTCCACCTTTTATAATGTAATATAAAATACCATTGGTATTCTTTAAGCTCCAAACTACACCTTTACGAAAGTTTAGTTTTTTCGAGATTAAGTTATTAATCAATACTAATAAATATACATAAATATGATTTTGTTTGTATGCGCTAATGTCAGGAAATAATAATTTGAATTTAAAAAATACATCAGCATTAGATAGCCTATTTATGGAGGAAGGCAATAGAGTAATTTTTGTCCTGGATAATGTATATATTAACACGTGATGCAAAAACTTTGGACCCCTTTTTACGAAAATTGCGCGGACGCAGGAGCATAAAATTTGGCATACTTATAGTTTATGTATAGGAGAAGTGCAGAACGCTAATATTTTTCAATAATAATGCTTATAAAGTACATTAAATTAATGAATAAAACATTACACACACTACCACGCATTTCACACACACATACATACGCAAGTATTTGTACACTCATACATACTCTGGTGTCAAATTGTTTCTTTTCTTTGTCCATAGACATAGAGTACTGACATAGACATATAAAAAAAAATTGCCTCATTTAACATAAAAAAGATTTTAAAAATAATGTATAAAAAGTACACAAACATTACACAACAAAACATTACACAAACCAGCATGCATTTGATACACGCATACACAAGTATTTGTACACATATACATACTCTTTGGTCAAATTGTTTCTTTTTTTTATTATAGACATAGTTGAATGTCAAACAGAAAAGTTTGTTTACTGTGGTTTTATTGAATGTCAAACAGAAAAGTTTTATTTGACGAATACTACGTGAAATACTGAGCAAATATACAGGGTATATCAAGACTGCTACCGAAAACGAAGCCGGGTGGTAGTATAAGCGACTTCAGGCACAATGCAACAAAAAAATTTGAAAAAAAAAGCGATAATTTTCTTTTGTTATTTTTTTCTTATGACCCTATTTGGGTGGTAAATACATTTTTTCCTAAAATAATAGTGTATACCCTTTTATTTATTAATAATCTAAGGTATAAAAGTGTTTAAATTATAATTTTAGCAAAAACTATGGATTTACCACCCAAAAATGACGATATTCAAAAAATCATAAAAAAACATTGTCGCGCTTCTTTGCGAAATTTTTAGTTGCGTTGTGTTTGTAGTCACTAAAACTACCACCCGGCTTCGTTTTCGGTAGCAGTCTTGAGATACCCGGTATATACAAATTGTGTAGCAGTAAGATACATTTAAATGTACACGGACTATCATTATATGCATAAACAAAGTTCTGTAGCAGCAATATGCAATAACAACATTCAGGTACAAAAAAATATAATTTGCTATTGCTGGTTCATAGCAATTATTGTAGTTTACGATTTCAGTAATTGCATATACTTCAGGATAAATAAGTGCTTTTGAGAGATACGTACATTTAAATGTGCACGAATTATCAGAATAACAACATCATCATACAGGTAAAAACTTTTTCTCTTCTTGATTTGGTCGAATTTCGACCACTGGGCGACCACTAGTCTATATTAATATACAACGTTGATGCGACCGATGGGCTTTAAATGACACTATGTATGCTATACGTCCTTGGTATTAATTCGGAACGGCACCAAAATTAATAATACCAAAAATGAGATTTTGTTTGTTTCGAACAAACTAAATAGCTTCCAAATAAGAGTAAAACACAACCATCCAGTGTAAATAAATTTCATTGACCTGTAGATACGAATAGATAACAAATTGGCAACGTCGCGCGCGGCGCGTGTTGTCGCACCGCGCCGCAGCGCGACTTGTGTGACTTGTATAAGAGCGGCAACAACGCGCAGATTTTAGTACGATCTATCGTTTTAAGGTGAATGACCATGCGTTAGGCGTAATCAGCTGTTAGAAAATCTACACCGTGTTCAAATGGGGCCAAAACTTAAAAAACCATTTATGACTAAATTACTGTTCCTATTTAATTGATTTTTAGTTCAGAGCTTCAAAATGGTACCTAGTATATGCAGTCTAAAGAAACGCCCATCGGTCGCATCAACGTTGTATAAACCCATCAGATAAAGTTATGCCCCTTATAACATTAAAAAAGTATATGTGTAACCGGGTGGAGTCGGGCCGGAGCTCCAGTGTTTAATACTTAGGGTTAATAATGCCGTTGTTGTGTGCAACCTATCACATCATGGGACGGAATATACAATACGAAATGTGGGTGTCGTGGCACCTCTGCCTACACCTTCTGGGAAAAAGGCGTTCATGTATGTATGTATGTTGTTGTTATTAGCGGACGGCAAGGGCATCGCCCGCGGCCTAGCGACGTGGCGCGAGGCGGTGTCGCGCTGCAGCACGGCCGCGCAGCTCGCCATGCTGCTGCACGCGCTCGAGGCCGCCGTCGCCTGGGACAAGAGCATCATGAAGGCCGTGCGTATCAATATTATTATAACAATACGCACACACACGCACACACACACGCATACGAATATTTTTTACTCAGCACCGCACATACTTTTTTCTGTTTTGTCTCGGCGCGCTAACGTATCTAGCTGTTCGAAATAGATAATACTAGTTAGAATTAATTGAGTGAGTTAGAGAGAGTATTGCTTCTCGTCCACATTCAGTGCGCCCTCATTCACTTTGCATGCTACAACAGGGTGCCGTGGAGCACACCTATGGTACTCCTCTAAACCTATCTAAGCTGTATCCTGAAGGGAACATCGCCAACTAAAACTTTTCAATGTCGGCAACGCTCAAGCGGTACCTTGATATTGCAGACGTCCATGGACTACGTAAACTGCCAACCATCCGTCACCTCAATGCATGGTGTGAAAATAATAAATAAATAAATACACGCAACATTCATATACATAGTTTTGACCCCACAATAAGATATTTGTGGGCCGCACAAACATTTCTCTCGGTGCGGGAATCAAACCCGCAGTCTCTTGTTTCACAGTCGGCGTCTGAACAACTGCGCCAAGGGAGCTGTCATACTAATAGCATAGGAGTGAAAGACACTGAAACAAAAGAGGTGGTACATTTACTGTATTGTTACACGTTTTATTTGCGGTGTCCCATCGAGCAGAAATATCAATATTTAACATTGTTTTATATACGAGCAAAACATAACAACATATGTAACTGAACATGATGATAAGCGGAGTGACGTCTACATGGATCATTTTTTTAAATCTATTTCATTAATATGGTTAACACCATTTACATTAATTATTTAAAATTACTCAGTCAAGCATCTCGCTTGGCATTTACACGGTCGGAAATGTGTATCTATAATTATGGAATCAATATTCATGACTTCTGTTTATATGTATTTATTTATGTCAAAATTATAAAAATGGTAATGCATAGAAAAATAATGATAAAAGATTTTCTTTGTTTGTTTGTCAGCAGAACTGTCAGTTCTGCTTGAGTGGCGACAACGAAGACCAGTTACTATTGTGCGACGGCTGCGATAAGGGCTACCACACCTATTGCTTCAAGCCGCGAATGGATAAGATACCCGAAGGCGACTGGTAATTTATCATTTAATTTAATTTCATATTCAAATCGCATTAAGGTAACCAAAAGGGGATCAAGGCTTAGTAAACATACTAGTGAAACGCCACGCAACCCGACCCGACGCGACACGTGTTGAATCAAATCAAATCTTACTATTTTCTATGACCAGAACCACACTACGAATACGCCATGCAGCGTAGCATCGCGTGGCGTTTCACTAGTATGTTTCCGGCCTAATATCTTCTATATTATCATTTTCAATAAAACCAAGAAAGAAAGATATATAGGTGTTACGTTAGCGATCAAATAATTTTTAGGCCAGAAAATCACAAAATATATATTACATGTTTTTACAATTGTTTTACACAGTAACAGCTTACTTTTTTAAAGAAACCTACTACTATTACATAAGCAAAAGACTGCACTTATATTACAATAGGCAAACATATCTATGATAAAATCTGCAATCAGTAATTTAACAAAATGAATTAATTTTTTTAACGTAATTTATGAAATGTAATTTAAGATTTTCATAGATTTTTGATAGTAAATTGTACTGAAATACCTTGCCAAGTAGGTAAGTATGTTATTTACGTACTCTCAGACAAACCAAGCAATTTGTTTTGTGAGAATAATTGTAATTTTTTGTTATCTTCTTAAATAATAAATAAATTTAAAACATGTATTGTAATGTTGCAGGTACTGCTGGGAGTGCGTGAACAAGGCTCGCGGGCAGCGCGTGTGCATCGTGTGCGGCGGCGCCAGCGCGGGCCGCGCCATCCCCTGCGCGCTCTGCGCACGCGCGTACCACCAGGACTGCCACTACCCGCCGCTCGCCAAGGTACCACCACCACCACACATTACATAATCAGTCTGTATCAGCCCATATACGTCGCACTGCACGACACGAGCCTACTCTACAACCGAGAGTACGATTCAGAGTGGTGAGGCCATATACGTCCACCACGCTGGCCTAATGCGGGTTGGCGGACTTACATACCATAGAAATTCTTATAAATCGCTACGGTATGCAGGTTTCCTCACGATGTTTTCCTTCACCGTTTTAGTGCGCAGTCATTGACTATCAATACAAACATCACTCCGAAAAGTCAGAGGTGTGCCCTGGGATTCGAACCCGCGACCACCGTGAACATGTTTTGGCAGCCGCGTCTAGGGGGTTACTATAGAATCCGTAACTCGAAGTTTCGTGACATTTTTCGGACGGATGTTACTTCGTTACACGAAATCCGTAAAAAAAACGAATGATTTGAATTTTTCGTCAATACTTCGTCGCCCGAACTAACTGTCAGAGACGAAAATTTGAAATTGACAATGTCAATTTGACATCGACGAAAATAAAATATTTCCGAGTTTCGATAAAATGTTGTTTGTAAAGTGATTTTATTACTTTAGACCATATATCAAGTGCAAAATCTTAATTAAAATGGCATGTAACAGCGGTGATTCGAAGAAAATTAAGTAATAAAAGTTCGAACAACAATAACGCAGCTAAACAAAAAATGAAAATTGTTTGCACTGGCTATTAGAAATGCCTGTGAAATATCTTGGAAATTATAGTGGGGAAGAGGATGCCCACCACCAGGAATTAAAAGTACAAGATGAAGTGTACCGTTTATACCTCAGACGAGTAAATAAATTTATACGACGCGATAGGACGTTCACAACCACAACGAGACTCGATATTGTTATTGTTTTTATTGTGGCGTAAAATAACAATGTACTCCCGACAGAAAATACAGGGATAATTTAAATAATACCCAAACCCAAACCGGTATAATGGAGAAGAACATTTAACAAGAACAAAACGGCCATACCTAATATAGTTTAAGACAAATTGAATAAATGTTGGTGTCAGTGTGAAAGAATATAGTGTAGAACATGGTGGATATTTCAAACAAACCAAAAAGATGGCAAAGAGGATACAACTATATTTTGGCTTATATTTACAACGAGAAGACCCCCAAACTTTATTTAAGAGGAAATCTTTTAAAGGTGTTTCTTCAAAGTTTATCTTATTTATAATTTTTGTACCCAAAAAATATCGCTATAAAATACTTAAATAAATTAATTGTGGATAGTAATTAACATATTTTATTAAACTTTTGATATTACTAAATAAAAATTGTTTTCTTTCCACCTTATGATTATTGGTATGTTCATAGCTCAATATCAGCCGCATTGTGAGGAATAGAAAATTCAATATTACTAATAAGTATCTTACAAGTAGTTACATAATAAAACAATGTTACATATAGTGCATATTTTATATTTTCTCTAATAACAAGCTTATATTATATGAGTTTCACACACATTCAATGTTATGGCATAGTACCTACCTATTTGTTTTGATAAACTCTGCATGATAATAATTAGACAGTCACTTTTGAACTAAATATTAATTGAAATCTTTTATTACATGGATAAAAACTTCAATTGTAAGTATTTTGTTTATATAAAACTTTTTGTAAAAGTTAATTAAGAAGCATTAATTATAACCAACCATAAAGATGTCAGGAAAGGAAAAGGTTTTGTTAGAATGAGTTTAGATAAATAACAAAACAAACTAATATCTATCTACTTCAGAGCAAAATCGAAGTATAATTATTTCTAATTTTAATGACATCAATATAATATTATTATCCAATCAAACTATATTAACTTCACATAATAAGTATTTAACCTAATGTGAAGATAACCGGTTAATTGTAATAATATATCTTTCAATTGCTTCTTTAAAGTAATTATATGAAACAGAAACTCCTTCAAATGGATGTAATATACTGTAATTGTAAAGAAATGTACATACATACTTAAAAAATGGAAAGAATTATTTGTAGTGTGTTATATACATAAATATAAGTAAGTATAACTTGTTTCACATAAATTACTACCAGGTAACAAATAAAATACAAATAAAACATTTATTTCAACATATTCCATTTACAACAGTTTTCACTAATGATTGAAGATTTGATGTTCATTATCCTAGAAAAAAGAGGATCTCATTATTATGGTTGAATCATCCGCAAAGTACCAAGCGATAACTTCAAGTAGTTAAATCCTGTAACCCAAAATAGTAATCTATTAAAACATATTTACAACCTAGTGTTTCATGTTATTTATACACTACCAAATCATTCCAAACACAAGTTATTAACGAACTAAAGACTTTAATCATATACTTTGTGAATATTGATAACGTGTGTGTGACTATTAACTTTATTAAATAACCACTAGTGGAACTTCTTTCTATCCCAGCAAAGTTGCATGTTTGAGCGCGACATGTATAAGTAAATAAATATTTGTTAGGCGCTTGAAGGAAATATAACAAGGAATATCAACCCAGTTCGATAATTGATCATTATGGCATTAAATAGATATAATAATTTAAAAATAAGAAACTTACCGTTTCAATAAAATATTTTGCATAAATACGTACTTTTGTCAACATTAAAGAATTTTAAACATTAAATTTTAATTATAATAATATCTTTATATACAATGTACTCTGTGAATTAATTCTTTATTTATATAATTAAGTGTTATGTAAATGTTTACAATTTAATTTTTTTTACGTTTTGACGTTTGATAGTTGATACTTGTTGTTTTTTTACATTTGACCTATCTAAAGGCAAAAGTCCCAGCCGTACAGCCTAGGGTGATATATTGGAATTTTCAAATGAATGTAATGTACTGTAATTGAATCATCAAGAAATATAGACACATACCTACTTAAAATTGAATAGAAATATTTATTTGTAATATGTGGTATCTTATTATCTTCACATAATAATGATTTAACCTAATGTGAAAATCACCGGTTAATTTTGACAATATATATTTTACAAGTGCTTCCTTTAATTATTTATATGAAACAGAAACTCTTTCAAATGGATGTAATGTACTGTAATTGAATCATCAAGAAATATAGACACATACCTACTCAAAATTATCCAAAATACCTGTTTTTATCATTGACATATATTCTACGTAGTACATTATAACTCAATGGTTTTTATGCCCTCTTCAACTAGGCCGTGCAACATACAGATTGTAAGCTGGTGCTTACTGTACAGGGCTATCCTAGTGTAAGCACCAGCCGTTCCTCAATATTTGCCATATCTTAGCCTAAGCACCTGTAAATGTAGTATAAATCTTTTGTTTGTTACCTAGGTTAAGGAAAGATTGAATAAAGTATTTTATTATTTATTAAAAATTGAATGGAAATAATTATTTGTAATAAGTGGTATCTTATTATGTTCACATATAATGATTTAACCTAATGTGAAGATCACCAGTTAATTTTGACAATATATATTTTTCAAGTGCTTCCTTTAATTATTTATATGAAACAGAAACTTTTTTAAATGGATGTAATGTACTGTAATTGTAAAGAAATGTACATACATACTTAAAATTGAATGGAAATAATTATTGGTAGTATCTGATATATTATTATCTTTACATAATAAGTATTAAACCTAATGTGAAGACCATCAGTTAATTTAAATAATATATATTTTTCAATTGATTTCTTAAATTATTTATATGAAACAGAAACTCCTTCAAATGGATGTAATATACTGTAATTGTAAAGAAATGTACATACATACTTAAAAAATGGAAAGAATTATTTGTAGTGTGTTATATACATAAATATAAGTTAGAATAACTTGTTTCACATAAATTACTGCCAGGTAAAAAATAAAATACAAATAAAAATGGTTGCCTGTAAAGTCGGTTTTACGGGCGAAGATTTTACGTGACAACGTCTTTTTCTCGGTAGAATATTTATTGATATGAATATAATTAAATTGCACAATAGGAACAAGGAATTGAATGAAAATAAGAATTGCACAAATTTTAACTATAGAAATATATTTTGTTTACTAAAACATTGTACATGTAATGACGAATCTAAGCACTCCATATTTTCACTACAGACACAGCTGACGATACTTTAACCACACGTGTGAACTTGTATTGTGACGCTTTCTTGTTTTTCCAACGCCAAGAACGTTCGAGAAAGACAAAGACAGAGACACAAGCATGCGCCGATTCAATGCGCCTAATTCTCTAGTGCTGCGCGCGCACCGTTACGTTACCGGGCGTTACACTTTTTCATAAGTGACTCCCAGCCGCAACCTAATTTAAGACGTTGTCACGTCAATAAGAAAAATCGTATTTTGCCTGCTCTCGATTGTCGAGCTCGTCAAGACGATTCCTCTGACTCCAAACACGGGGGGTTTACTTTAAGAAATGACGGAGTTATGCCTGGACAAATATTTTAGGGGAGAGAGGGAGGAATTTGGGGATTTGGTTGGGGCCAATCTGTAGAGCTCACCGAGCCGGTTCCAAAGATACCAAACTCGGTGGGTCTACGATCTATATTGGCCGAGATAGGATTGGGGGCGGTGAGGTAAATTTTCGGGGTGGGGGTAAGGGAGGGGGGGGGGGGGGGGAAGGAAGGTTCCGTGGGGAGGCTAACTTAAATTAATTTTTTGGAGGTAAAATATATTTTTTTGGGGGGGTAATTTTTTGCGTAATTTGGGATTTCTGGCGGGGTCAATTTGTAGCCCTCACCAAGACGGTTCCGAGGATACCAAACTCGGTGGGTCTACGACCTATGTTGGCCGAGATAGGATTGGGGGGTGAGGTAAATTTTCGGGGTGGGGGTAGGGGAGGGGGGGGGGTAGGTTTCGTGGGGAGGCTAATAGGCACTATTTCGGAATAAGGGTGGGGGAAGGCAGGGGGGGGGCTATGGGACAATTTTGGAAAAAGTGGGTGAAACTGAAAAATAATTCTCTAGTGCTGCGCGCGCACCGTTACGTTACCGGGCGTTACACTTTTTCATAAGTGACTCCCAGCCGCAACCTAATTTAAGACGTTGTCACGTCAAAACATTTATTTCAACATATTCCATTTACAACAGTTTTCACTAGTGATTGAAAATTTGATGTTCATTATCCTAGAAAAAAGAGGATCTCATTGTTGTGGTTGAATCATCCGCAAAGTACCAAGCGATAACTTCAAGTAGTTAAATCCTGTAACCCAAAATAGTAATCTATTAAAACATATTTACAACCTAGTGTTTCATGTTATTTATACACTACCAAATCATTCCAAACACAAGTTATTAACTAACAAAAGACTTTAATCATATACTTTGTGAATATTGATAACGTGTGTGTGACTATTAACTTTATTAAATAACCACTAGTGGAACTTCTTTCTATCCCAACAAAGTTGCATGTTTGACCGCGACATGTATAAGTAGATAAATATTTGTTAGGCGCTTGAAGGAAATATAACTAGGAATATCAACCTAGTTCGATAATTGATCATTATGGCATTAAATAGATATAATAATTTAAAAATAAGAAACTTACCGTTTTAATAAAATATTTTGCATAAATACGTACTTTTGTCAACATTAAAGAATTTTAAACATTAAATTTTAATTATAATAATATCTTTATATACAATGTACTCTGTGAATTAATTCCTTATTTATATAATTAAGTTTTTTGTAAATGTTTACAATTTAATTTTTTTTATGTTTTGACGTTTGATCGTTGATACTTGTTGTTTTTTTACATTTAACCTAAAGGCAAAAGTCCCACCCGTACAGCCTAGGGTAATATATTGAAATTCTTCAAGTTCTTTTATTAGGAAGTAAAAACCGTGGGCTCGCCCATGTCATGCTTTAAATAATTTAGTAAAGGTGCTTTATTGAGATTTTATGTATTATAAAAATAACTAAATTAGATTGTTATATTGGTATATGACAGCTCCTGTGCCACAGGCTAGGCGGTTAGCTGATGATGCCATGCCGCCTGCGAATTGCGAAACGAAAGACCGCGGGTTCGATGATCGATCCCCGCACCGAGAGAAAGGTTTGTGAGGCCCACAAATATTTTTTTTGTGGGCCTCTTTGTGGGGGATCAGGATTATGTGTGTAACTATGGGCATGTTATTTATTTATATGAAGTAATAGCCTCCGTGGTGCAGTTCGTTAGATGCCGGCTTTGCAAAACAAATGTCCACGGAATCGATCGCCGAACCGAAACTAATATTTGTGTGAACCACAGGTATTTGTTTGAGATACAGGTGTTTATGAGACCCAAAAGTATCTCGTAGTTCCTGATACCCATGACACAAGATTCGATCTTAGTGTGAGGTCAGGACTATTTATGTGACTTTTGGATGTATTTATTTATAAATAAGAGTTCAATTTAAAATAAAATAAAAAATAAAGTATATAATTTAAAACGTCTTTTGTATAATAGTCTAAAATATATAGTGTATATCAAGACTGCTACCGGAAACGAAGCCAGGTGGTAGTTTAAGGGACTTCAAACACAATGCAACAGAAAAAGTTGGAAAAAAGCGTATTTTTTTTTTGTTATTTTTTTCCTATGATCATATTCGGGTGTTAAATACATTTTTTTTCCAATTTTTCCTAAAATAATAGTGTATACCTTTTTATTTATAAATAATCTAAGGTTTAAAAGAGTTTAAATTATTATTTTAGCAAAAACTATGGATTTACCACCCAAAAATTACAATATTTAGAAAATCATAAAAAAATAATTGTCGCATTTCTTTGGGAAATTTTTAGTTGCATTGTGTTTGTAGTCATTAAAACTACCACTCGGCTTTATTTTCGGTAGCAGTCTTGAGATACCCAGTGGATTATCTATACACATAAATAAAAATAAATGTCTGTTTTTAAAGTGGAACTAAAAAAAAATGACCAACTACATATCGTTATACTCGTATACACGATATCTATACCAAAAATGATCTGAAAAGAGTTTTTGTCTGTCTGTCGTTCTGTTTGTAATCGCTTATCTCGAGATCGTCTGGACCGATTTTAACGGGACTTTCACTGAAAGATAGCTTAATTAATTTTGCGGGAGTAACTTGGGCTATTTAAGTTTTGAATAACAATTAAGAGTACTGCACAAAAAAAAATATCCCTTAAATTTTGCGGTTATTTTTAAAATATGCTTTAATGATAAGAGAGTGTCTGAATTAATTATGTTTCTTCGATTTAGTTTGCTATAAAAAATATTTAGGGTTCCGTGGGACAAATCATTTATCTAAGACAAGTAGAAAGAAATAAATCATTTATTCTTAAGCCCTGCACGGCTATGATTAAAAATTAAAACTCGTAATATTATTTTTAAATAAAAATTTGTAGAAAAGTTTTGCAATTCAAATCCGATAGAAGTGAAACGTCAGAAAATTAACCTACGTTATCTTTTCTATAATTTTCGAGCACTGCAAATCCTCTAGAAAAACCACTTATCAATAAATATCATTTTTCCCCACTACATGCTAGGTCTAAATTACCATATAAATAGTGGAAAATTCACTTAGGTGGCAACATTGTTGAAGAAAAATGATCACAGATAATGCTGTTTTTCTCCTTCCAAAATCCATAAGAATATCTATGATAATTATCATTCAGTCCGAAGTTAGTCTATGGTTACGATGAATTTTCAACATTTCGCTCATTTCGGATGGCTCACATACTCTGTGGTACATATACTTCGTCACTGACATCCGTCATCCGAAGTTTCGTGCTTCGTATCGGATTGTAGAGTAACCCCCCTAGTCCATTTGCCAACAGGCCACGACGCACATTACATAATATATTCTTCTAATATTTTATTATTATTTAGTGATACGCCTCTCCATAGCTCGTTGAGTGACTTTGAGCTTCCTAATAAGGCCCATAGTGAGAGGCCACGTCTCGGTGCCGTAAGTCATCACTGGCAACACACAACTATCGAAGACTTTCGATTTAAGGCACTGAGGTATTTTGGACGAGAAGACGTCGCGTAGTTTCCCGAACGCTGCCCAACCGAGTTGGATTCGACGATTGACCTCTCTCTCGAAGTTGGACCTGCCTATCCGGACCACTTGTCCTAAATAGACATATTCGTCAACAACTTCGAGAGTCGAGCCCCCAACACCGATGGGAGTGGGCACAACATGGACATTCGACATGATCTTCGTTTTGTCCATGTTCATTTTAAGACCCACCTGTTGGGAGACTCGATTGAGGTCTTCGAGCATAGTGCTAAGGTCTTCCAGCGATTCTGCCAAGACTACAATATCGTCGGCAAACCGAAGGTGAGTGATATACTCGCCGTTGATGTTGATGCCGAATCCTTTCCATTGCAAGAGCTTGAAGGCGTTTTCCAGCGCGGCAGTGAACAGTTTCGGAGATATGACATCTCCCTGTCTCACTATATATGCTCGGGGTTTCCCTACGAGATCGAATCAGAAATGAGGAGATCCGTAGGAGAACTAAAGTAACCGACATAGCCCACCGGATTAGCAAGTTGAAGTGGCAATGGGCAGGGCACATAGCGCGGAGATCTGATGACCGATGGGGTCGGAAAGTGCTCGAATGGAGGCCGCGTAGCGGAAAGCGCAGCGTAGGACGTCCACCCACAAGATGGTCCGACGACCTGGTAAAGGTCGCGGGACGTCGCTGGACACAGGCTGCCTCCAACAGGTCTCTGTGGAAATCATTGGGGGAGGCCTATGTTCAGCAGTGGACTTCCTTTGGCTGATGGATGGATGGATGGATACGCCTACTTTGATTTCTCCGCACCACCTAAAAGGTTGACTGGGAGAGACTGCCTCAGGCATTAAGTCCGCCTTTATACTTTGTATATGAAGCATTAACAAATAAATAAATTTCCATCACAACCTTCTTAGTAACAAGAACACTACTTACAAAATCATTTACAAATGTCCAAACCAATAATTTTGACTGAATCTCCATTTTACACAACAAATAATATTCTGGAATGTTACTTGCATTACCTGCTATGGATTACTGTTATGCGTAAAAAAAATCTATATCAATATAACCTTTTTAAGAATCAATCTGCGCTAAGTAATGTTGATTCTGTGTTTTAATATTCAATATCATCATCCTCGACATCTACCAATCTTTGTAGAACAAATAAATATATGCATAATATTAAACATTAAATAATAGCAAATTCATTGTCATATATCTTGTCCAAAAAAACTATGGAATTATAAATAACAGTAACTTTTTCCTATAGAACCCTCGAGGTAAATGGTACTGCAACCAGTGTATATCGCGTGCGCCGCCCAAGAAGCCGCGCAACATGAAGAAACGAGAGAGCAAGCACAAAGAGAAAGACAAGGACACCAGTGTAGAAATCGACCAGAATATGGTGCCTAGGTAAGTTCCTATACAACATAATGTATTTTTAATTCGATAATTGATATTAAATAATCAGTGTATTAAATAATACATATTTTATTTGTATCTTTTTCCACAATATTACTTGCTGCATAGTATAAACTAAAGCAAGAATGATTTAGGCTCACAAAACACGTCAGATAGTCAAAACAGTCGTGTTACTAAATAATTTTTCTGATTTAACCTAATAAAGATGTTTATAAAGCATAGATGCGTTGTCCGAGCTTTATAATGGCAAGACGTTTGGAAGGTAATTGCCTCACTTGCAATCAGTCACGCTTCAACGGTCAATCAGTGTCGCGGATACACGTTTCTCTGACTATTTGTATTCTCAAAACCAAATGCGGAAAAATAGATTAGAGCGATTTCAAATAATGTACAAACTATTCTGAAACTGTGAAACAAAAAAAATATTTTATTTAGTGCGCAAGTACACACTAATTTAATTTTTTATTAAATAAAATTAATAAATTCGCTCTCATGGCGACGTTTGACAGCTCTCGCCACGTCACCCCGTACTTCATGCTTGGTGCTACGTCACACGCGCTTTGGCCAATAACCGTGCGGCACTTATTGTTACGTAACTAGCGATGTCTATTCATCTTCTTCTAACATGGGTATCTTGTTTTTTTACTCTTTCTTCGAACCAATTTGAAATTACAGTACGCATCGCGCCATTTTTTTGTGCCATTATGTTAGTGTATGACGTGTCTATTTGTAAAACGTCATTGGATTTAACTAATAAAGTTAGTTGCGCACAATGATTAAAGAATAGAGGGGATGAAACATAAGGTCACGTGACGCGTACCACTTTGATTCACAAACATGGCGGCGGCTCCGCCCCTAAAAATAGTGATACGCTAGTACCAAATTTTTTATCGATGTCGATCATCAACAGTGGAATACGACTAACATTAATATAACATTTTTAATTTTTGCTTTACATGTCAATTGAGTATAAACAGGGGATTTTAGGACTTGACAGTCAAGTCTTTAAAAATTAAATCTGATAATAATAGGTCAATGTTTTGATATTTTTTTCATGCTATGATTTATTTGATGGGTAAGTTTTACCTGATGATTGGATTGGATTTGTCAAATAATACACACGTGAGATAAAATACAACTTTATTAATAGCTAGAATTCGGTTGCGACTTCGAATATACCACACTTTTTTCCTTAAGCACCAATTTTCACCATGTCAATATTTCTTTTGCCAAATTATAACTAAAATCTAAAAAAAACAGACATTTAGCAAACAACAATGAAAATATGTACACTAAACTAACAACTGAAATATATAAATAGAAATAAAATATCTACACAAAATTAACAATTAAAATGTAAAAATAGAAATTAAACAATTAACTAAATAAACACAATTAACTAAATAAACTGACATTATTGTGTTCTGTGACATGAACTATTGTAATTTTAAATGGCGATATAAAAAAAAGAAAAAAGAAGACAGTTCGTGTTGCTGACGAAGTTTCTTGCGCCACTTCTTCTTCACAGCTACAACACGTTCCGAAGCAGTGGTAGCAGAAATGAACAATCCAAAAGATCTTTTGAAAGACTATTTGAATAAATAATAATAATAATAATAAATCTTTATTTCATTACAACATGTTTACAACATAATAACACCCTGACTCCTGAACTAGGAAGCCCTGTATAACAGAAGTCAGTCTCTTTCGACAATTATTTATTTAACAGCTGCTTTATATAAAAAAATATGAAACTCGAAAAAAATAAAAATAATTAAAAGACTTAATAAACTATGTAACAACACTAGATCGCCAAATGAAATGAACTTAAACTATAAAGAATATTTTGATTTTGATTTTGAATAAAGAAATTGTAGCGGACATCGCGAACGAAGGCAGGAAATCAGCACTAGAATAAAAATATTTTTCGAATAATTCAATCAAACAAAAAAAAAACATAAGGTACATACATACATAAACATACAAGCGGTGAATAATGTGGACTATAGATTTTAATTTATGTATAAATATTGACTGCCTCAGTGGCGTAGTTGTATTATGGTACGGTTACAAAGCTGAGGTCTCGAGTTCGAATCCCGGGTCGCGCAAAGTGATATCGGATTTTTCTATTCATTATCAGCACAGTCAGGAATTTGTGCCCAATATTGCGATAGGCTCGCCACCCACAACATCGTAGGACGGAACATACAAGGCGAAATAAATAAATAAATAAATAACACCCAACAGTCACATACATAGTCCTGACCCCACATTAAGATCGAGTCTTGTGTCGTGGGTATCAGGAACTACGAGAGACTTTTCGGTCTCACAAACACACAGACCCGAGAGAAATATTTGTGGGCCGCACAAACATTTCTCTCGGTGCGGGGATCGAACCCGCGGCCTCTCGATTCACAAACGGCGTCTTACCGCCTGCGCCACGGAGGCTGAAATGTGGGTGTCCTGGTTGCACCTCTGCCTACCCATTCTGGGAAAAAGGCGTGAGTTTATGTATGTATAAATATTAATATTATGATAAATTTATTTGTAACAAAACTAATAAAAATGCAACTGCTACATAAACAATAGTAATATGATGTATTAAACATTTTGATCTTAGTGTGGGGTCAGACTATGTATGTGACGGTTGGAGGTAATTATTTCTTGATATTCCTAAAAATATACTTATACTTTACAATTATCGTTACTTTTTTAGTCGCCATAATGTAAACATATGACCAACTAATACTAATTTACATGTTACAACCGTTACAAGGTTATACCTGTCGAGACAAACACCCAGTTGCATCTAATACATTTCGTTCATTATTACGTTGCACCATTCTTTGCTAAAATCAAAAATACCTATCAGGATATTTAATACATACCAAATAAAATAAAATAACATAGGTAGATTTTTATTGCTATTATTTGACTGAGGAAAATCATTATGTCTCACTTAGAATTCAATCAATGAATATGAAAGTGTTGGTTAGGATAAACAATTATAATAATTAATAATAAAATATAAAACTATTTCTGTTCATTAAAAGGTTCTCCAGAACATTAGACAATAGACTACCAATTGTCCAAATTATCTTGCATGTCATCTTTGTTATTGATTAACAGTTGTATTATTAATAGGATTATTAGGTAAAATATCATAATTACTACAATTTCACTTACCGGGAATATTGTTGGAAAGCTGTTTTCTTTTTCAAAATGTAATGAACAAATAAATGTATTTATTGCAGGGTTCCAATAGCTTCCAATTTTTTGTATCCATTTTGTCCTGGTTTATATGTTTATAGGGAATCTAAAAAATATTTTTAATTTCACTTTGTTTGTCGGTCTAAATATATATTTAAATATAAACTATTTTTTTCTTTTTTTGAAAAATAAAGATCAAAATATTTAAAAATGATAATATCGATATGAATAATTTCGTATCGAATCCACTCATCTCTAAACTTGTGTGTAAACAAACAATGAGGTTGTTATTTACGCTACTTGTATAAATAACGCCTAGAAGAGTCTAAAACTTAATCAACAAGATCCAAATACATTTATAAATGATAAAAATAAACCCAAAATGTAAATTTAGCACATATTTGTTAGTATTTCGTAAAAACAGTTACTAACCTATGAAAAGAAATGTTAGGGTCCTTTTTGCTTGAACTCGACTCGAATCCTTTAACACAACACTGAGGCATTTTAAAAACTTAACAACTAAACTAATAAGCAAACTAAACAAACTTAACAAACGAGATTAACCAATGAATAAGCCGAAATTCTTTGACTGTGCAGATTTGTTTACTCCGATTGACAGATAACGCCACAGTTTGACATTTCATGCAGTTTTTGGTTTAATAGTCTGTGGTTTCGAAAGCATAACTAAAATGGCGTCATTTTGGTCTATGGGCGGTCCCAGTGTGGTTAGTGAACAAAATATTGCCATATTCGAAACAAAGGAATTATTATTTGTCTCTTTCATTAAGGGACAAGTCAGCTTTGTGTAAATGAGACAGATACATAAATGTACATTCCGCGTCGATATTCTTAACATAACTATAACTTGACATATATAGCTACATTTGTGCGTCATCCTTTATAATTCTTTTATCATTGGTTGCGCACACACGTTGAATTTTGCACTGAATGCGTTCGCGACTACCACACTCAAGGGCTGTTATTAGTTATAACCTACACGAAACGCCCAAATCTATCGTGTACATCACTTTTTTTTATTGCAATGAATGGCGAGACGACCGTGCCGTTCCCTTGATGGTAAGCGATACAACCGCTCATGAACAGTAGCAAAACCAAATAACCCCTTGAATTACAAAGCAATGCTTCCAGTGCGCTCGCCTTCCCGACACACAATACTGGTGGTAGGTCTCTCATATGTGATAGGCCATCTGGGTAGGTACCACCGTAATGTCTATTTCTCCCGTGAAACAACAATGCGTAAATGCACTGTTGTGTTTCGGATTGAAGGACATTGTAGCCAGAGTAACTACCGGACATATTGAGACTTAACATCTTATGTCTCAGCATGGCGAGCGCAGTGGAATGTTGCTACTGTTTATGAGCAGTCGTATCGCTTACCATCAGGCAAACGGCTTGCTCGTCTCGCCATTCAATGCAATAAAAAAAAAACAATATGTAGTCGCAATATGTCCAGTAGTTAGTTACTCTGGCTACAAAGTCCTTCAACCAGAAACACAACAGTGCATCTAAACTGCTGTTTGGCGAGAGAAATAGACATTGTGGTGGTACCCACCCAGGTTACATCTCAAATATCAGAGACCTACAATCATATTTTGTTTTCACCCCACTTGTTAAAACCAGTATTATTGTTACCAGCCCCGCACCATCTCACGCGTCGACATCGACAACAGCCGAGGAGTGTTCAGCGAGCGTCCTGCACACGCCGGAGAAGTCCGAGTGCGCCGACAAACTCGACGAGTCGCTCACGGAACCAGAGAACGGGCTGAACCACCATGCACCCGGTCAGTTCTTTACTAATTAATAACTTACAATCGTTAATAAACGCCAAGATGGCGGGATCAGTATTATTGTTGAATATCTCCGAAAGCGTCGTACCAATTCTAAGAATAGTTGTATCTTGGTCCAACAATTTTTAGCCTAATTTCTTTATAATGAATATGTTATACTATGATATTTTGGCCCCGAACATAATTGCACAGAATAACTTAAGTGGCAAACATACTACTAAAACAAACACGCCACGCAACGTAGCATCGCGTGTTTGTATTGTGGTTCCGGTCATAGAATAAATTACGATGTGGTTCAGTTCGGGTGGCGTGGCGTTTCTATAGTATGTTTCCGTCTTTAAGGTCCTGGTACGTGGTATTCTAGAAACAGACAGGCATTATAGTCATTAAATGTTGTCATATGAGTAACAATAATACGTGTCGTGTACAGAGGAGGTGCGCCCGACGGCGTGCGAGGTGGGCGCGGTGGCGGACGGCGCGCCCGCGGAGAAGCGTCGCGCGCTGCACTACCTCGCCGGCAACGGCGCGCTGCAGCACGACGACGACGACCGGATGGACGGTAACTATACCTGCACATGTGTGCATGCTGGCGACAGCTTCCGTGGCGCAGTTAGATGCAGGCTGTTACATAAGGGTCCGTGGGGTTTATCCCTGCACCTAGACAAATGTGTATGTGAACCACGAGTATTTGTCCCGGGTCTGGGTGTTTGTAAGTTTTTCGTAGTTCCTGATGACAGACTCCGTGACGCAGTTGGTTAGATGCTGCCTGTGAAACGAGACGTCGCGGTTTCGATCGCCCGCACCGAAACAAATATTTGAGTGAACCATAGGGGTTTGTTTCGGTCTGGGTGATTGTGAGACCGAAAAGTGCCTCATAGTTCCTGATAGCCACGAGACAAGACTCGATCTTCGTGTGTCGTCAGGAATATGTATGTGACTGGGGGTGTTTATTTATTTATTTAATATACCTACGACAAAACGCGCTTAGCCGCTCTTTTATTTGCATTGTAATCGAGTAGTATTATATCCCAATGAGCTGTATTTTATTTATGCGATTGTGTTTAAGAGTAGAGGCTACGTACGGCCAAGAACAGTTTAAAATGGCCGCCTATAAGGAGGATAAAAGACAACATAAAGGTTGCAGGAAGTGGCTGGATACAGTCCATTACGAAAATTTTACTGGCGGAAATCTTTCGTAATGGACATGATGATGTTGATAATTATAATTTCATAAGAAGGGCTACAACTGCTATATTCTATATTTTTTACATCAGGTGAAGATCGCGACACGGAGAACATGCCAGTTCTATCGCGAGGTAAAAAGGAAAAAAACAATGCCAAGAAACAAGTCAAAGATATGCAGTTTTGCAAGTGAGTATCATTAAACTCCGTTTATATTTAACTTCTCTGTTTAATACCAATTTGGTGATGTTAAAATATCTCCACAACCAGTAAAATCGATCATAATCAGTAATTTCCGGAATCAGATGAGATACATCCTCATTCAAGCAAGCTATAATTACAGGATGTAATTGTGTAAACTAGCAACAGATCATTATTTTTGCCTTTCGATATTCTATGCGTACACCACTGCTCTTACTATCGATCTATTTTCCTCACATTCTATTAAAAAGACAGTATAAGAATATTTTTAAATGCAGCCGAAGAACAGCAAACGCCAGTCATCTTTTTATATAAAGGACTACATTTACAACTATTGGTTTTTGTACCGAGACGTGGCCTCTCACTACGGGTCTCATGAGACGGTCACTCAACGCGCTATGGAGCGGGCTATGGTCGGTATTTCCCTACGAGATCGAATCGGAAATGAGATCTTTAGGAGAACCAAGGTTACCGACATAGCCCATAGGATTAGCAAGTTGAAGTGGCAGTGGGCCGGGCACATGGCGCTTAGAACAAAGCATTACATTATAAATATAATTAATAGCTGACGGTATTGCCCAGGAACCTGTTATGCGAGATGGAGTGTCACGAGCACGCTTGGCCGTTCCTGCTGCCCGTCAACACCAAGCAGTTCCCGCAGTACAAGAAGGTCATCAAGTGCCCCATGGACCTGTCCACCATCAAGCGCAAGCTGCAGGATAACTTGTGAGTACATACATACATAAACTCACGCCTTTTTCAAACGGGGTATGCAGAGGTGCAACCAGGACACTCACATTTCATTTGTGTTTTCCATCCCACGATGTGATGGGGGCGAGTCTATCGTTATATCGGGTGCAAATTCCTAACTCCGGGCGGATAATGAATAGAAAAATACAGTATGACTTTGATCGACCAGAGATCCGAACCCGAGTCTTCAGCTTTGCAATCATACCGTAGTATAACTGCGCCACCGAGGCAGTCGTTACTTATGAGTAATATATTGTATTTCAAATACTTAGATACGACTATAACATGCTGAAATGTAGAAGTTTATTGGTATAAGGCAGTTTTTACTAGTTTAATTATGAAAATATGTTTGGCGAAAAAAATATGCACAATTATGATTTGCTACTATCAATATTTTTAATCGATTTTCAAGTGCTTAAGATAAAAATGGGCTCATCTAAAGTCAATTAAATTATTAAAATCTTTGGAAGCTTTACCGCGTATCCTAAACTTCCAGCGCCCAAGAAAGATGATTACACTAATATGAATAATACCAAGTTACATAAACTGATATAACATTACAGATACAAATGTAAAGAGGAATTCGCATCCGACGTCCGGCTGATATTCAGCAACTGCGAAGTGTTCAACGAGGATTACAGCCCCGTCGGCCGCGCCGGACACAACATGCGACAGTTCTTCGAGGAACGCTGGGCGCAGAGCTAAACCGACACGGACTTGTTGCACAACCAATCGCATGATTGGAAGACAAACAAATCGATAAACATTGCAAAAGTCGACGATTTATGTTATCGACTTTTAGCACGCTGACTTGTCGGCAAACTGATTGGTGAATTGAAGAGAAATCGAGATACTGTCGAAGCAGGATGAAGCCAGTTTTATCGTACAACAGATTTGAATATTTGTTGACAAACATTGAGATTGCATCTCTAATGTAACAGATCTAGTTAATTCAATGTAAATATAATTGAAGTTGGAGTGAAGATTTAGCCGGTTTGCGAGTTTAAAACATTTGAGTGACGGTAGTATAAACAATTAAACTACATGTGTTGATAAAGACTATAATACAATTTGACTTGATTTATCAAATATGGATAGTCGATATAATGTCATTTCAACTGTATATTAAATAGTTGGTTTTTATTCATCATTTAATTGTATGTTTTTGAAATGTTTTAAAGTTGACTCAGTTGTCGTTATAGTAAAGGAAGTTTACTTAAATATAACCACATATTGTCTTTATAATCCTAATATCATATACAATTTCATTCCATTATCATGTGAAAATTCCAAATATTGCTGTGTTATAAATATTTGACGTGAAAAAATTAAAAGTACTTGTAAAACATTCCATGTGAAGATTGGATTTATCCATAAACAAGTATACCGCGAATGATCGATATTTTGCGTCGAATACATATGACGATACGTTACCGATTAAGAAAGAACTCTTGATCTGATATTTAGAATCTTAATTCACAATTAGTTCAAGTACTACCTTATCGATGGTAAAGTATCGGTGAAAAATTACGAGATATTCGTCTAGTTGAATTCGCGCGCCAAAATCCGGCCAAACATTGGAAGTCTATATTGAAGTTATATTCGCGGTAGACTTTATCGGACGCGACGATAACTGTAAAATGCGAATCTCATGTATATTATATTTTGTGGGAATGTGATGTCTATTGTAATTAAATGTAATGAACAACGCGCACATAGATGTTGCTGTCTGTACATATGGCAACACAGCTGCGCGTGTCCATGACTATCCGTATAAATACTGCGTACACTGTGTTGCTAACTGTACGCATTGTGTAGCTGACTGTAAATATTAGTATTGTTAAGTCTAAAAAGTATTAGACCGAGATCTATTTTAAGCATAGAGAGGAAAAATAGAATTATCGAATATCACTTTCGAATATTTTATTTTTATAATAATTTGCTCGTAGCAACGAAACAGTATTTTGTAAATCCACGCGAATTTCCGGTGTCCGCATTTTGTTTTTAAATTTAATACTCTGATGTGAAAATCGATGGCCGACGGTCGATAGTCGACTGTCGATATCGACAAGCGCGTCGCGGTCTTCGTTCTTTGGCCAGTTATTTCTAGTAGATTGAATATGTGTATACTTGAGTGTGTAAAAAATAGTTGTCTATTTCAAATTTTGTGCATTAGGCGAGAGTAAAATTAGTAATAGAAAGTGATGTAAGTGTAGTTTAGGGCATAAACAGTTAGCGGGGACAACGCTGCGTGTGACGAGGGCCTTAATTTCTGAAAGAAATCTTCGGCACGGTAACGGTTCTCTATTGACTGTTTTGTCTATTTCACTTATAAAGGAATGTTGGGGCGACATTAAATATATTGAATTGTTTTGTAATCGAGACATTATTCACGAGTCTTGGGTTGCTCAAAACGCTTAAATTATCAGGAAAATTATTGCATGTTTCAAATTATCGACTTAGGATTCAGATAAGCAATTATATTTTTCAAGAAATTTTATATTATTACTTATTAGCCACTAAACTAATGAAAATCGATAAAATAGGAAAACAGTAAAGAAACAGTTTAATGTACGTCACCCCAACAATTTTAATGTACAATATGATTAAAGCAAGACAAGAGTAAGGAGTCGATAGTTTGATGCATGTGGAAAGTGTTTGGTAAAGCAGAACTATCGATTTTTTCGATAACATTTTACGAGATTTTTTGTGATAGAAATTTTATACACATGTATAATTACTAAATTCAATTAGAGTAGTCAACATCCCACGCTTTACATCGTCATTTGATAGTTGATTTTATAAAATGTTGTTTTTATATACTTTCTCACAAATATTGTAGTAAATAAATATGTTAGACAATAATTGTTAATATGGAAATGCAGAGATGTTTTATAAAATAGATGATGTAATTTTATAAGCTATATTTTCTTTTTCATACATTCAGTTTTAATCGATAGCTCTGCTTTATTAGGTTTATATTGAATATTGAATTTTCTCAATATGATTGTTTTGACAATTGATTTTACAAATTCTCCTATTTTTTATTTCCACACATTTTTATTTATAATATAAGCAATAATATGCGTTTTATACTTAATTTCACATATTTCGTGTTTAATTGTAATGATAGAATGTTTAATTCCAATTTGATCACGAAAAAAGTGGAGCAAGTATCGAAGACGTGTAGAGAAGGCGTCAGTCATACTTAGTTTAGCTACTATTGTTATTTATTTATGTGCTTATTTATTCCGATTGTTTGTGAGTCGACGACACTAGTGCCTGGCGATTGCGAATTACCAGTACTTATAATGTTTTAAAAGGTTTTTTAGCATTTTCAATACCGTTTTGTGTCGGCAAAAATATTAAGTATTTTAAGATTGTACAGACATTTTTAATATAACAGCACAAGTTTAGCAGTGTGTTTAGTTTATGCATACAGCTGTTTAAAAATGTATACATATTTATTATTTAAATAAAAGTCCATTATGCCTAGCAATAAAGATTGACAAAATCCCAGCACTTTTAATACTTAAATATGACACTTTGGTTGAAAATAATTTTCATCGATTTGTAGGTAATTATTAGCATGACAATAAATAATAAAATTATTTTTTTAATCACAATATTTTTCAATTACTTAAGAGCAGTGCTTCCTTTATTAAACGTTTATGCCGACACAAAACGATTGGAAATTAACAATATATTATTTTTAATGCTGAGTATTTAAGTGAAAGTATTAATTTAGCAAATACTTAATCCAAGCTTTTTAATGTTTACACGCTGCGATCGTCACGGGAAATTATTTTTTAATGGATAACTTATTCGTGTCTAGGTTTTTTAATCTTTGTATACTTATTGCCGTTTACATTTGAGTTTCGACTCTACTGCCAGTAAGGTCGATTATCGCGTGTACTTGTGCCTGGCCAATAACTGTTATTGGAATCATCTTGTGTGGATGTGATGGTATATTGGTATATTTGGCCGGGCTTGTGGCGTTGGAACGGCGTACGATTCGTCCGAGAGGCGTGAGATGTGATGATCATGTTGTGTGCATCGGTTGATTTTAATTATAAAATGGATATATAAATTATATATACGAATAAATAAATAATTTTTGATGCAGCCTCTGTATTTTTATTGATAAACAAATGTAAATGTTAATAATCATCAAACAGCTGCTTATAGTGAATTGTATCTGACAAGAATATGGTGGTGTTTCTCAAAACAGATCATCATCATCAGCCTTTACTGTTGTGCACTGCTAGATATATGCCTCTTCCGAATTGCACCGTTTCACTCTGTTTTCGGCTTGTCGCTTTGTAAAATGTACTCTGAGGTCGCATCCAGTATCTGCCAGCGACGTTTTGTAAATCGTCACTCGACCTAGCTGGAGGGTGTTCTATGCTATGTTTGCCAAATAATATCTGTATCAGCCCATATATGTCCCACTGCAGGGCACGGGCCTCCTCTACAATCGACAGTACGATTGAGAGTGCTTAGGCCATATAGTCCACCACGCTGGCCTAGTGCGGGTTGGCGGACTTACATACCATAGAAATTCTTATGAATCCCTATGGTATGCAGGTTTCCTCACGATGTTTTCCTTCACCGTTTTAGTGCGTGGTGATTGACTATCAATACACACATGGCTCCGAAAAGTCAGAGGTGTGCCCTGGGATTCGAACCCGCGACCACCGTGAACATGTTGGCAGTCGCGTCTAGTCCGTTTACCAACAGGCCACCACGCACTTAATATACCAAATAATATAATTATGCTAAACTTTGTGAGACGAAACTACAATAGGTACAAATACTATAAAAATTGCAAATTTAGCAGAAACATAGAACCTAACTAAACTAAACTCAAATTGTTCCTGTTATTTTAGAATTTAGACCAATTATCACATAATATTTTGCCACATCAACGCCCGAATACTCAAACGCCATTAAAATAATAAGTTGCTCGTAACAGCTCACGGCCCACTTAGCCAGTACATTTAAACAGGATTTGCGTAGTTAAGTGAAACATAATATTTAAGTCGCGTTTGAGTATTCGGCCATTAGTAAGTTTTTATAAGCGAGCTTTCTTTTTCAACAAAATCCAGCTACTATAATACTCCTAGCTACTAGCTACTATACTATAGGTAGTTGTAATAATAAAAGCAGTTGCACCACATGAGACTTTATTGGAAGCTAACCGAACATCACGCGCTGGCCGCCGCCTCCTTGGCGCGCGCCTGTTTCATCTTCATGCGGCGGTGACTTCGCTTCTTCACCAGCGGCACACTTCCCAGAAGCTTGCCAGACTTCTGCAGCGCTATCAACTTCGCTGATTTGCTCTGTTTAAAGAAGCAGTGTTTTTTTTTACTAAATCATTGCGTGGTAAAGATCTAAGCATGCATTGGAACATACCGCCTGGTTGTGTTTATTTCTCTCGCCAAACAGCAGTTTAAATGCACTATTGTGTTTTGGATTGAAATACATTGCAGCCAGAGTAACTACTAGATATATTGAGACAACATCTTATATCTGGTGGTAGGTCTCTCATATGTGAGAGGCTGCCTGGGTGGGTACCACCGCAATGTCTATTTCTCCCGTCAAACAGCAGTTTGAATGCACTGTCGTGTTTCGGATTGAAGGACATTGTACCCAGAGTAACTACTGGACATACTGAGACTTAACATCTTATGTCTCTGGATGGCGAGCGCAGTGGAATGCCAAGCATTGCTTTGCAATTCAAGGTGTTTTGTTGATTTTGCTACTGTTCATGAGCGGTTGTACCGCTTACCATCAAGCGACCGGCAAGCTCGTCTCGCCATGCATTGCAATAAAAAAACCGCAATATTTTACAGCATCTGTGGTAGAGAAGAGATTTGGGCTGATACAGTACAGTACTGATAACAGTAGTAAACTCGACAAGAGGACTATTCTCATCTATTTTATAGACATTAAAATAACTTATAACTATAACTCTATTATTATGAATATACCTTAGCTTCAGCTTTAGTGACTTTGCTTTTCTGTTGAGCTGTGTAGAGAACATTAATTCTCTTTTTACCCATCATAGAGTGGTGTTTGGACAAGGCTATCTGAAAAATAATATAGACACACAAGAATAATAAGTGAAATGATAATTGAATCACTAATAATAAAATAACTGCATGCAATCCACACACAGAAACAAAGTGCTCTAATCTCTAGTGAATCGAAAAATTTGCTTTGTTCTATTAGAAATTGACATAATATTTTGTCTTAATAGGGTAAACAATTTCAAATAAATTACCTCATAACTAGGTTCATTGCTCAATTCTATGTATGCTATTGTGCTTTTCTTTCCCTCTAGCGGTGGTGGTAGTCTCACATCTTTAATATGATCACTTATCTCTGAGAAATGTTCCATAAGCTGAAAAAAAAAGAACAAATTAATTGAAATGCTTCATTTCGTATTATAATAAGTAGTCTACTGCAACAGAATGATTTGGGTAAAGTTTAGGACAGGGGTCCAAAAATATAATAATTTGAATAAAAGATAGTATTCCGTAACTAATATTTGCTAACAGGCCAACAAAAGAAATAAGGACCACTCACATAATAGTCCAGCTCATTCACAAACATTTAGTAAAATATTAAAATGTAATTATTAAAGACTTTTACAGACTAAATATTGGTCTATAATTATAAAATAACTACCTGTTTGCACTGGTAGCCAAACTACAGCAGTCGACAAATTCTATCCGTGGTACTCATGAAAATGCACTGTCAATATTTTAAGGTCTCCATTTTAGTTATTTAATAATTTAACAATAAATTTAGGGTAGTTTAACCCTTTCAATGCGGCGCATGCCGATCGGCGTATTATTTTTTCTTACTCAGATACTGACAACGCCGATCGGCGTAATATAGAGTTGGTTTATATTTTGCCCAAATTTGAAGTTTTAATTATAAAATATAGACAAATGTGTATGTAATTTATAAGTGAAAAGCCTGGTACAAATAGTTTCTGGATGTTTCAGTTCTAGAAAAGTTGAGTTTTCTTACTCAGGTGAGGCAAACAAACGCCAATCGGCGTTTTCCAGGGATTCACAACTATTGGTTATAGAACATAAATATTATATTTATTTATTCTATTAAACAAACTTATAAGTATGTTAAATGTGAAAGTTTGTGAGTGTAGATGAATGTGTGATGTGTGTTTGTTATTCTTTCACACAAGAACGGCTCGACCGATTTTGATGAAATTTGTTATAGGGCTATTCCTGACACCCTGGTTTGACACATAGGTTAGTTTTTAGCCCGAAAAAATGTAATATTCCCGGGATTATACAGGGTATATCAAGACTGCTACCGAAAACGAAGCCGGGTGGTAGTTTGAGCGACTTCAGACACAATGCAACAGAAAAAGTTGCAAAAAAAAAGCGACAATTTTTTTTTGTTATTTTTTTCCTATGGCCATATTTGGGTGGTAAATACATTTTTTCCTAAAATAATAGTATATACCCTTTTATTTATAAATACTCTAAGGTATAAAAGAGTTTAAATTATTATTTTAGCAAAAACTATGGATTTACCACCCAAAAATGACGATATTTAAAAAATCATAAAAAAAAATTGTCGCGTTTCTAGGCGAAATTTTTAATTGCATTGTGTTTGTAGCCACTAAAACTACCACCCGGCTTCGTTTTCGGTAGCAGTCTTGAGATACCCGGTATATTCAAATAGGAATATTTGCAATTTTTAAAATTCGAGTTGGTGGCTCGCAATAGGACAGGACAGGATTGCAAGTTTTTCGTCATGGGACTGAGAGACGGAACAGAACGGGATATAACGGGACGGGAAATATAATCGACACCGCTCGGGAAATTCATATAGTTATTACGCGAAATAATATGTTTTTGATGTGTACTGGATTTAAAAACTATCCACAACCGGACGAAGCCGGGCCCGACTGCTTGTCCTATTTAATTATACATTAATCCCTATTGTCTTCGGTCCCGCACAGTGTCCTAAACAAGTAGGTTTTGCTGCGTAAAAACAGTGAGCAAAATGCGAAATTGACAAATAATATATTTATATAAAAATAACGTAATAAAACTATATTTTCCGGATATTGTCGTGGTATTTTAATATGATTTATATTAATTTGATAATTTTAATATGCACTAACTATGTATTGATTTAAATATTATGAAATTTAAAAAAAAATGTTAACAACCCCTGATAATATTCGCAGTTATCAATAATATATTATTTATGCTTTAAAAAAGGATGTTTGTGACACGGGAGAGCACAATAGAAATACTTATCAAATAAAGAGAAATTACTCACTATTTAAATCCATAGTCTATTAAAAAAACTACAGATATTCCTTTTCTCAAATTTCTATCACCATATCTTCACGAATCTCATATAAAATGGGCTAAAATAATTAAATTAATTCTGCAACTTGATAAACACAATCCTTATTGCAATAACTATAGTGTACTACTAGGGAAATCGCATGAATTCGAAACGAATAAAATGAAATTCATAACGAAATGCTGAAAACGCCAATTGGCGTTTTATTTTTGATCCATCAGGGGCGGCTCACGCCGATCAGTGTTCACGTTAAGAAGTATGCCGCATCTGGGCAGTTGGAGCAAAATTTGTTGCCGCATTGAATGGGTTAAATGTAATAGACCTTTGCTTGGACTTATGCTGGTTGGAAAAAAATGCTATAATATCAATATAATTACAAGGACAATGTGCAGCCTGCATACATAATTAATATGACTAATAATGACATAGTTCGAATTTGGCCATTTTTCAATGTTTAAAAATAAATATGTGTATATTTTCATCGATTAAATAAATAATAATTTAAATGCCTTTATTCATCCCAGAAAAATAATAATGCAGGTTACACTTAATAGACAAGATCAACTTTACCTTTTCCCTATTAATGTCAAGTGGTAAATTCCCCACAAACACGACATATCTTTTAGGCCCCTTTGGTTTGTTAACCAGCTGTTCTTTTTTCTTTATGTTCTCATTCTCCTTGCCATCTTCCTCACCTTCCACTTTCACTTTACTTTTATTTTCTTTCTTTTTCTTTTCTTTTTTGGGTTTTTCATTGTCTAATTCAGAGTGTGGTTTGTCTATTACCTTTTGTACAGATGTTTTAAGCATATTGTACAGTATACGGATTCTACGTAATTCTGCATCAGTCAGATTCTTAGAACTTTTTAGTATGTTTTGGATCTTGTCATGTATTACATCTGGGAGAAGTTGATTTGATGAGTCTTTCAGTTGCAAGTTTATTGCTTGCCTGATGCGGCCTAAAACAAATGCCAAAATATAACTTATGAGATTTTGAATTTAGATACTTTTTGTTCAGTAGGTTTTTTACACTCAGTTGTAAATAATAACATTTGACGGAATATTTATTTACATCTACAATAATTCTGAAAAAAAAAATATATGAAAATTCTTTACTTACTTACCTTTTTGGTTATTGCTAAAAGGCACTTTAAGGAATTTGTCAACTAGTTCTTGATCTTTCAATATTGGATACTTTTCAAAGGCATCTTGTATTGTTTCAACTTCAGGCTTTGCCTGTTTCTTCTGTTTGGGCGAGGCAGTTTTGGTTTCAGAAACTGTTATAGGTTTGACCACTGTATCGGTGCTCTCAATTTTTAATGCTTTAGGTTCTGATGCAGCTGATATAGTAGTGCTAGTTTTACGTTTTCGTTTTTTCATTAACACTGCCTTAGATTGTTTCTCCATGCTGAAATTACACTGAAATGTCAGTAGTAATAGTGCATTGCCATAAAGAGAAAAAGAAGAAGTAAATAATATAAAACCAAGTTAGAATGTTTCTTTACTGTTAAGGAATACAAGCAGTCTGCTCAACTTTTTTGCATCTTTTACAATACAAATTGATGAACATCTGTGTCCAGATCTGATAGTTATAAAAAGAAAACAATGCCATGAGGCTTTAGAGGTTATGTTTATGTTCAAGCCTTAGATATACAATAAGAAATTAGAATGAATAATAAGATGGAATTAACTATTTTCACAGTACACAACAGTTGAACGCAAAGCGAAATGCTAAGCGATTTTTTAGATACACACATTGTGCGAAATGATTGCTATCTACTCAAATTAGCAAGAAATTTATATTGTACCTACACTGATATTCACTTGAACTAAAGTAGATTTTATTATTTAGCAATGCATTGTCAATACTTGAATATCTGTCGTATATTGAAAATAGAATACTTTTAACATAAAATAAGTATAAAAATATGAAATGTTTACATATTTTTAAATTAACACGTGCGCGGTTCAACTAACCAACAACTTTCTAAAAACATACCGTACATTTACTATAATTGCTTAGATAAATATATACTTACATAAGTTTTTGATGAGAATTGGATAAATTTTAAAATGTAATACAATTATTGCATTTTTGGACAAGAATAAATATTTTGTTGTTTAGACACTTGTCAGTAGTTGACACTTGACCGCAAATGTCATGAATGGTAAAACGTCAAACAAGATAATTTTACGTTTTGTTTCCAAAGGTGCTAATAATTATTAAGACAGTGGAGTGTAGACAGTGGAGACCCGTGGAAGAAACCCTATGTTTAGCCATGACCTTTCTGTGGCTGCAGAGAGAAAAAGAGAGTGGGTGAGAAGTTTATAATTTTTTAGGATTTTGAAGAGAATTTAAGAGAAGAGAATTGAAATTGGTATTAATATATTTGGTATATAGTATGATATACTGAACTGTTTAACACATATTAAAACATAACTACATATTAGAATTTCTTATTCGATATTGAAGTCAAGAAACCTGGTAGTTTTCTTCATTACCTACATTTGGCAAAACGAGCTATTTGAAGTTATTATCAATAGGTTGTTAGAACTTTGGAGAGCTTGACGTCTTCAGTATTGGCTACGACTACACAACACTAATATGTTTAGTATGAATTATTTTACCAACGCTTTGTAAAAAAACTCATACTAAAGGCTGCTCATACTGCCGCTGTGGCGGCGTAAGATAGGTTGGTACCCGGGGCAGTTTTGTAGTTAACACTCAATGCTAAACAAGCCCACCCCGGACATATCGTGCATTTATGAAATCTGACTTTTATTGGAGGAAAGCTATTATGCTCCCCTTTCGATGCCCTGGAGGCGGCTAGAACTGTATGTTCCTGGGATGGATCCGCCTAGTACCTGCTCGATTCCTCTAAGCGTGTTCTAGCGCCTGTATCACGGTGAATGCTCTGAAGAATTGTTCAACTTGATCCCCTCCTCTCCTATCCTAACCAGAACTACGCGTGCTGGCTTGCGAAGCCATAGCTTGACGGTCCACACCATCTCGGCGCGAACCAAACGGTTCTCAAATTCTTTTTTATGCCGCACCGTCAGGCTGTGGAATTGTAACTCCTTCTTATAATCCTGGGTCCTTCCAACGTAGTGTGAAGAGGCATCTTAGCAGGCCGGCATAATTGTATCTATTGCCAGGCGCACTGCGGCCACTAAGTCGGGCCAGTATTAAAAAAAAAGTTTCTGTCACTGGACTTCCAACCTGGCATGTTACGGATGTTTTGCCCGAGCCGGATCCCTCACAAAACCTACGCTGACTATATCTCTTGGATGATCGTCACACGCATTATGGCCCCAGTCATCACTAGGCGAAAAGCGTATGATTGATGCCCGCCTCAGCGACATCACGATCTCGCAGAACGAGAGCATTGCTTGCCAAGACCTCCAAATCTCGACCAGAGTAGACCTGTCGCGAGTAGGCTCAAAGTAGGCTCTCGGTCGTGAGGACATCACGGCTGAGAGCCTCATTGCCAGATTGGTCCACTCACCAGTACTGGGATGATTTTCCATCCTAGGGTACTCTCAAGGGCTGGTGGCTTCCCTTGATATGATGTATCCAGTGGCTAGTAATAAACCGACGACAAAAGGGCTTTAGCGTTAATGTCCCAGGGAAGGAAACCAGCCAGGCGGCCCCTTGGGAGTTCGTACGATATCCTTTGAATAATAATCATCCACTACGCCACCACTCGAGAGAACAGCATAGTCTGCTCAGAGATTCAACCGAAACGGTATATGTTCGAATTAGCCTCAAAGAAGCAACGGATCGAGGCAATATATCAGGCGCAGGTTCGGCCCCACATGGAACATTGCACCCATCTTTGAGCAGGGGCACCTCAGTACAAACTTTTCCCTTTCGACCGATTTCAACGTCGGGCAGATCGAATCATCGACGTCCAAGTTCTTTTCGATGTTCGGAATTTTCTCAGCAAGTTCCGCCAACGTACGACGCAACACACCTATAGTACCTTTCTCCCGACATTTTCTTCCTCCAATAGACTATTTAACTAGTTTCTGGAAACCATACCACATTATGAAGTGGGGTCTACAGACCTTACAAATAAAGGTTACTTTCAATTACTATAAAATTAAATTTACAAAATACACTGAATAATTACACTGTCAAAACGCTCTATTCTCTTTGACGCTCTGTCTGACAATGTGGTCGTGGTGGATGTGGCGTCCAGTTTGTAAAAATCCGCTCCACAGATTCGTTCGCATATGTCACTCATTCTCAAATCAACCATAGATCAATCAATCAATCAATCAATCAATCGTCCGAATGAGTTTTTGTCAAAAAATTAGAATTATTTTTCTTTCTTCACATTTTATTACTTTGGAGATGGTAATATTATTAATTCACGGGTATAAATGACAAATAACGCGTTTTAAAGGTATTTTTAATATTTAATTTGCATCTATGCATTTTATTTATCTGTGTATTTTACTCCATTTTCTTATCTTAAATCACAGAGAACATTTTACATACTAAGATAGAGACGTCACTCAATCAATTCAAGGCGCCCTCTGGCGTTAAGTAAGAAAAACAATCCAGTAATATATCTATACTTAATTTCATTACGTTTATATACAAAAAGAAAAGATTTAGGGAGGTTTGGACCCAAATAAGATCTAACAGAATCGATTTGAATTTTATCTATTTGAAACAAATTATTTTGTATAGAAATGTGACCATAACAATTCTCATTTCTGCATGTGTATGCGTTTTAATAAATTTAACAATTGATTTAAAATTAACTCATCAGCAAATAAGCTAATCAATGCTTTTAAAAGTAATTTAGGGCCAATAATAACCGCGTGAAATACAATCTACGTAAAATGGAGAAACCCGTACAAACCAACGATTTTTTCGCCCTCTGGTGTTAAGTTAGTCAAAACGATGACCGCCCAGTGGTCAAGGGGCGTCAGAATTCCACCACGGTATCCCCTGCCTGTCGTAAGAGGCGACTAATAGGGGTCATCGGGGTCGCTAAGCACACAGCGGGGGCTGTGCGCTCATGTCAGGAGTGGCTCCGAGATGGGCGGCAGAACGTGTGGCCTCGTATCTGTCGCGGACGCTCATCTCACCATGGGCGTCCGAAGTAGGGAAAGTGGGGGCATCTGCGCCCCCCCAAGCTGGGAGGAGCCATATTTGGCAGTGCGCCGGGTGGCACGGCGAGTTAAATGGGCGCCATTCGCCTGTCCACATCGCCTGTCATCCATTAAGCGCGTGATGATACCGAGAGGTTTTAGTCGGTATGCCGGCAATAGATCTTCTTAGATCTCGGTAGAAACCCAGCCTGGATACAACATCTGCGCAGTGCGGACTACTGTCCCCGCGTCCCAGGCTGGAAGGCCGGAGACCCCGACATGCCCCTTCCGGTCCACCCCCGAGTATCGGAAGGAAGGCTAAAGGAGCTTTACTCTCGTTAAAAAAAAAAGTCAAAACGATGATTATAATTCGTCGTTGTTTGTTCTAAGTTAAACCACCGTGTCTTAAATTCAGTATCAATTATTTTTACTTTTTTAGTTGTATATCTTATTAAAGCGTGTATTTTAGTTTAACTATTATTTAATTGTTTTGACTAAAAACATCCATCTACGGCTGTATTTCCAGAGGAAGTTAGCGGCGTGCAAAATACCCATATTTTTTTCAAAAAGTCTTTTTTTTTTTAATACAAACATTCAAATAGCCTATTGCCAACAGCAGCATTTCCGGACAAATGCGACCTGGCCATCTTTAAGAAAATAGCGTATTCTCACTTTAAAGGTAGCATTTTATCTCTGCCCCATGGTGTTACTACTGTTCATGGTCGGCGGTGATCACTTACCATAACGTGAACCGTATGGTCGTCTGCTACCTATGATATAAAAAAAAAAACCGTAAAAGGCCATCGATCGCACAACTCCCGCGTAAAGCCTCTGGTAAGGTGTGCTGGAACCTTCGAAGTTGAGTCCTCAGAGCAGCCCTTAATAACAGATTATCAGATAAACTCTTAAGAGCGTTTATACCCTTTGCGCGCTTTTTGGCCAAAAAAACAGGACTTTTCAAATGAGTTAATAGCCACCAATAAACAATTTCAAGGAAAAATAATTAGTACTAATTTTAGAAAAGGTTGTCATCTAGGGATTTTGGTGGAAAACATTATAGATTAATGGATAATTTGTGAGTACTATAAGGATTACTGGACACTAGTTTCGTTATTTAGGCTTTAAGTGGCAATTTAGAAGCTTAAGATATCCGAAATCACTAAATATGAGATGAAAATAAAAATATTATCCGACTAATAAGACCCTTATGGAGGTATTTTGCTGAGAAAAATAATCTTTTTATGTTTAGTTCCTGAAAACAATGCGAAATTATTCAGAAACTCTCGTCAAGAACATTTTTTTTTCACCAACTTATCGTTCATAATTTTTTATAGCAATTGCATATTATAATAGAAGAACATCTTATCAATAAATTGCCATTTTTATATTTCAATAAAATTAGTTTTCATGTTTTCTACATATATTTTAAAAACCACTATAAAACACGCTGTCCGCCGTGCATCAAATCAGACCGCCGCTGCCCCGCAAGGCCTTCTAGAGGGAGGACGTATCGCTCGTCGCTCCGTCCTGGCTGCAGTCGATTTTTGCCGTGCGTCGTAAAAATAGCCACGCGCGGACTGCGATTGCCACATCTTAGTACATTGGTAGTAAAACATATTTTTTCTTTTTATTACCTACAATGATTTTGTAGTGAGTATAAATTATGTTTTAGATAATATAATGGGATGTCATTCCGAGGCTAAATTATGTTATGTATTGTAATATAAAATTAAATATATTTCGTAATTGTAAGGGGTTGTAAGGCCCCTAACTCTTTTCATGTGTTCGAACACGAAATGATTAATAAACGTCCGTAGTGTCTACTGATTTGAATGCAACTTAACAATGTAATAATAACGAAAATATGATTAGTATCTAAATTTGTATTGTTCATTGCTTGCACAGTAATATTTGTCTACTTATAATGCAAATAAAATATTTTTATGATATAATATTACCAATATATAAATCATAAGTTACATTTCAATTGAATATTAGAATTTTGAAGCGCACGGATCAAAGTTGGTTGCGCTGACTGTATAGCGAGCCGACGCGGCAGCTCTGCGCACACAGCTTTGGTCGCTTATGTGTGCGTGAAATTAACGAAGAAATACCTATAGTTGACTTTGCGCGCAAGGTGTAAACGCTCTTAATTTGACTTAAAGTTTATTTTTTAATTAGAAAATAATGCAAAAAATGAACATATATAAATATCTGTATCTGTATCTGTATCAGCCCATATACGTCCCACTGCAGGGCACGGGCCTCCTCTACAATCGAGAGTACGATTGAGTAAAATATATATTATAAATATATATCATATATATTTTACTGTTGATCAATTGATAATGGGAAGAATGTGCCTGTTTTTCTGAGCATAGCTTCCCAAAACGGGGCTCCAGTTTGGCTCACTCGACTGGATAGCCACTAGGACAGTAATGCGACGCGTCAGAGCGTCGTAACGCTCAGTTTGGGAAATTATAGGCTAGGCAATGCGTCTGCTGCTTTGACTGGTTTCGGTCTAAGGCTTTTGAAAGAACATTCCACTGTCTATACAAGTCAAAACTCCCAATTCACCAGGAGCCGATAGAGACCTCCACGCCATCAACTGTTATATGAGCCCCTGTAGGTGGCCCCTACATTCGTGCAAGATAGTCTCAATATTATCCACTGCAAGGCCCAGCTACCGAATTCTAGAATTCATTATTTTAGGAAATGAGACATTATATTTTAAAATGAAAATATTTACAGTTGCGATTTTCAAAATATACTATTAGTATACAAATAGTTAGATACAAGGGTTATTTCTGGATAAAGGTTGATTTTTTGTGCTTTCTGTGGGTGTCTTTGTCACCCGTTGGTGCTTGGTACCCGGTGCGGACCGTGAAACTAACATGCCTCTTTCGCTCAATAGATTTTACTCTTCAAAAAACCGACAACTCACGGTATAATTTTCTGCATGACACACCTGAACTAAAGAAAAATAGCTCAATAAAACTGTATGAACTATTTCTAAACCCGTTGTGTGCGTTAGGCTAAATAAGAAAACAACTAACGGAAACGCATGTATTGCTAAAAGATTGGGATCTGTACTTTTCTATGTAAGGGTCCTCGAGGTTCAATAAACTTGGGCAGGACTCTTAATATAGTGGTTTTTATTAACAGTTCAACATACATCAATTAGCGGAAATATAATGATAACCTTTACCGCTAAATCTTATAAAGACTGCTTTAGACTTAATATTACAAACACTTATTAAACCTCATAAAATACTTATTTAATTAGTATTTACTTAATTATCTTCAAACTTTTAAAATACGATTCATATAATTTAATTACGTAATAGGTATCACAACGCTTACAAGGTGACGACGACGATATATATGGATACAAATATGTATATATATATATATATATATACCTGATATAACAGTAAAAAAGTTAAATAAAAAATGTAACAATGCCGAATTGATGGGACCTTTTATTGACCGCTGCAACTTGACCTAACTGTAATGGAACTTGTTCGAAAAATCCCGCTACAATCCAGTTCCAATATTACCGTGTATTTTGAAAATATTGAACATGGAATCAAAGCTGCGTAAAACGGCGACGTATTATAAATAGCCTTGTAAATTACAGGTAACGTAAACGAACAGGTGATTTAAATAATAACAAGTCCATAGTTAGTGTTAGAGATATAGCTAGAAGTCTTGAACTGTGAGGGAGTGGAGAGGGGAGAATAACCGATAGCTTACAAGAAGCGGTTTAGCGGAGTCACTCATTTCCAATACTAAAATACCACATACCAACTACTGAGAAGGTAGCTACTAGGTACGTATTAAAATGTAAAAATATACATTTGTGTCATATACACGTCCCACTGCAAGGCACGGGCCTCCTGAATAATCGAGAGTAGAGATGTGTAACACTGCGCTACGCCGCGCAATTGCGCCAACTCAGTTCACTGCGCCGGATGTGTTAACTCACTTGTTCAAAATGTGTTGGCGCAAAAAGGAGTTATACAACAGTCAACTCGATTTCGGATTTACTAACTTGAATTAAATTCTTTCTAACTCGAGTTTGAAAATCGCGGTAGGCGAACACAAGTTGGTACGAAAGAGTAGCACTAGCAAATATGCATATTTATGGGAACATTACATTTTCGGGATACATAGTATCCTATGCAATATATCAGGGTATCAGCTACGTACGAAATTTCATCATTTTGCTTTAAATTTTAAAGTAACAGATTCATCGCGGCCTCTTACATATTATGAGACACGCATAGCAGTACAGTCTCATACCAGTAAAAACTATAAAAACCTATGTAATTCAATCCTACCTACAAAGTTCAACACTCAGTTTCTTCCTTCCAAGTCGAATTCTGTAACTCGAGTCGGGTTTATCCCGAGTTGGCACATCACTGCCACAAACTAATAAACAGACTTATGAGTTGTGAGCATGGCATGCCGTGTGCGCCGGGCAGATGACGCGCATAACCATTGAGGTATTACAACCGTATAACGCATTTCGTTGCTCACTCGGCGACAAGCGTTTTCATTTTGTTGCGCCATGCCATGGCGCAATTTTGAGTTAACTCAGTGAGCCAGCGCAGTTAATTGCGCCTGAGTTACTGAGTTAGCAAGGATTTTCGCTGAGTTACCCATGTCTAATCGAGAGCACGATTTAAAGCGTTTAGGCCATGTAGTCCATCACGATGCAATAGTGGGGATTGGCGGGCTTTGCATGCCATAGTAAGTAATAATATAAGTACTATGTATTGAATTGTTTAAAAATTATTTAATTGCCTGCATGATCAATTCATAGAAATTCACATACAAATATATATGTTTCAAAAGTTCTGATGTACAAATTGAATGTATTTTTAGCGTCAGAAGTAGGTTTTTATAATAAAAAAAAAAAACAATAATTTAATAAAATCAGTTTTTATTGGAATTAGGCAATTTCTCACTTTAATTGAATTACAAATCACAATGATCACACATTTAAATAATTTACACTCATTTTTCACAAGCAACCAAAATTTATTTATCATAAAAAACAAATAAATCACACAGAAAAATAATCACAAATCACAGAGAGATATTAATCTAAAAAAACTTACTGCAGATGGCGTCGATCGCTACCAGATCCTTTCGGCTCAAAGTCCGACGAGGAAATGTGTCCTTTGAGTGGGAGCGATCTCTTTTATAGGTTTGATAGGTGATGACAAATACAGAAAAACAAATTATCCGAGGGTACTTAATAAATTTTTGTGACGGTAACCTAATATCTGAGGGTACTTTATTTATTTTTGTGACGGTACCCTAATAGTATTATTTAATTTTATTCCTGTGTTGCAATTTGAGACATCATAACTTTAATTACAATATAAAATATTGCCGTTAGAAATATGAAAGAATATTATAACTCGTATATCCTTGTTTTTGTAAAATAATATCATAGTTGTTTTTGTTTCACTGAGTTTGTAACTGTAATCTGTTAATTAGGAAAACACCTGTACTATTTAAAACAGTATAAGTACGTATAGGTAGCCAAGTCAGAAATAAGATAGTCAAATGGTTACTTTATTAGTATAAAGCCAGATAAGTAACTGCTGTCCGAAAGATGCAATTTGTGCTGCAGCCGAAATAGCGCGATAGTGTCATGAACATAATATCTAGAATGTACTTGTTCCTATCCAGCTGTTGAGTATAAGTTGACATGAATGCGTGAGCGAGACCAAACGACAATACAGGTAGCCCTCTTGTGATATTGAAGACAAAATAACGTTTTCTCTGTCTAGATATTGGTTCATACACGTTCGCTGCAACACTGTGAGGACTTTCATACAATGTGTTAGAGACCTACTAACCGTTTGTGTGTACTCGGGTTTGAATCCCGGGTTGGGCAAAGCGATATTAGATTTTTCTATTCATTATCAGCCCAGAGTCAGGAATTTGTGCCCGATTTAGCGATAGGTTCGTCACCTATCAAATCGTCGGACGGAACATACAAGGCGAGTTGTGGGTGTCCTTACACCTCGGCCTACCCCTTCTGGGAAAAAGGCGTTTATGTATGTATGTAAGATATCGTAATATTTAATAACATGTAATTTTGCCAGCGTTAAAGCAAAAAAGTTAAATTTCATATATTTTATTAAGGCAACTATCAACAAATCCACAATGGCAGAATTTAAATTTAAACATCGGGCACTACTAAAAAATAACAGCAAATAATAAATAATCTTATCAATGAACATTTATCATTTATAGGACACGTGTAAATAATTCGTTCCTAAATTGCAGAAGCATATTGACATATTTAGGTACTGTTATTAAATCTATCACACATAACTTGATCTTAAATTATTTGCATTGATTATAACGGCACAAAAAATTCTTTCTTTCTGATTCAGGCAGTTCACTAGGCCAACAAATATTTTTTTCTTAATCTGCAAATGTTTAATGATATGAGTGTGACCGATCAATTTTAAATTTGACGCAATAATTGTTACATACCTATAAAAATGCATGAAATTAACCAAATGTCTTAAAAATATTTTTTATTAATATAATGTAAGTGAGCTAGAGCTTAGTCGACAACGGAGCGGTCTTTCAAGATAGCGGTAAAAGGTTCGAACCACAGAACAGTTGAATGAAACCCTGGGAAAAGTATTTATCTGTATCAGCCCATTTATCTATGTCCCACTGCATGGCGCAGGCCTACTCTACAATCGAGTACGATAGAGAGGCGTTAGACCATATAGTCAGCCACACTGCCTTAATGCGGGTTGGCGGACTTTAGAAACCTACCACAGAAATTTTGAAAAATCGCTATGGTACGCAGATGTGATGTTTTACTTAACCATTATAGTGCGTAGTGATTGACTATTAATACACATACGCCTTCGAAAAGTTAGAGGTGTGCTCTGGGACTTGAACCTGCGACACCATGAATATGTTGGTAGTCCCGTCTCGTCCGTTACCGACAGGCCACCATACGTAAGTACTAGGTGCTCTATCAAAAATATCCATATTTTGAAAATTATCCTATTCTTCAACATATACGCCGAAAACCTTTACACCAAAGAATAAGACATAGCTCAAAGGACTTGGGACTTGTTCCACGCATATTTCAAATATTTATAACATGAGATTCGCTATCTGGTTCCTGCAAAACGTTGAATCTGTCCCAGGTTAATTTTTTAATGGAAGAATATATTTTAATGTCTACTTTTTGTCAATAAAAACCAATGCAAACTGTAAATTTTCACTTTATCTTCTGGCATAGTAAGTTTTTTGAGAAATGCAATAACGACCCAGTTACATACTAAATTATTTTCTCCATTTTAACATCAAATATATGTTTATGCATGATTGCTTACAATGGAGTTACAAATGAGGAACATAGTCGAATGGGTGAATTATTTAACCAAACCAAGTAAGTAATAAATGAAATCGGTAACAATTCCTACGTGTGTTGCATATTTATCGTATTTTAACTTATTCTAAATTTATATACCAATTCACGTAGCCCAAAAGTGTAATCTGGTGTCTTGAAAGAAAAAAGAAACCTGTCCCGTCATGTTTACATACATCGATAAGCTTTCTTTCTGCGTGCCAAAGCTCAACAGGAAAAAAAGGTGACCGGAATCAGTGCAGCGAAGCGAAAAGTAACTGTTGGAAAGTAATTTACATCGCCTGGCGAGAGGACGAGCGCCACTGCACTGAGAAACAACGCTCAGTGGGACCGCAGTCGCCTCGCGGTCAAGGCTCCGCGATCGAACGCCCGTGCCTCCAGCAAAAAGTTGAAAATTAAAAATATAAAAAAGCGCGCGCTCGCGTTCTGTCAAAAGATTTTGAATGGAAGCCGCGTAACCTATTTTCGACATTTATTAAAATAAATGTAATTATATACTAGTTGTTAATCATCGGTTTTTAGTACGAATAACTGTTAAATCCTCAGTGCCGGTGGATAATGAGTTGGCTGTGATTGTGAGAGTATTCGACGAGTGTCCGTTAAGCAGGTGATTTTTTACTATTATCTAAAATTGATTTTAATGTAGCACTTGTGCTAGATAGCCATAATTTAGCAGTAGAGTTGTGAAATAATAATTTAATTATTCATTGTTTGGTAGTGCCGCTATTTATTCTGCGAATGTGTTAGCAATTAAGCTAAAATATTTCTTGTTGACAATGTTAGACGTAAGATTTTTACAATTTCACCTTGAGTTTTTGTTAAAGCATTCTATTTATAAAATAAGCATCGCTTTGGGTAGTCATAGGATAAGGTTTTTAGTTAAAAGTTTACAATTGGAACATCGTGGGCACCAACCTTATCAGTACAAAGACAAACTTAAGGCGTGATATCGATCTTTTAATTTAAAAAAATAATATACTGCTGTTGCCCTGATATTTGTAAATGATTACAGGTATTGGTATAGTACCAATCAAGCTGAATTATAAAGTCCCTTTTAGAGTTACGCTATTATAAAGGTCTTAAGTACTAAGAGTGAGGTTTGTATTTTAAAACTTTTTACCACCAGTTTATTTCAGCACGGACACTATAACAGCAAAAACTGCAGACAAAAAAATATAAAATAACTACCAAGAGCTTTTTTATTAAATTTTGACGCAAACAACCTCGCAAAAACGTGATAATCGATTTAACGCTGGATTACAGTTTTCAAATACTTGTATACAACTAATCCACTTTCGGAAATGATTTAACAGTTTATGGTTGCGTTTTTTTTTATTTTATCACAAGCCGGGCCGACTCGATCGGAGTATAACGGCCCTACAATCATAGGTTGTTGCTCTTCCTACTGCGCCGTGCAGATGTACCGAAGGAAACCTACTAGACCGTGTATACGATGATGGCGGATTTTTAAGTCAGTTTTGTTTTCCACACGCCTCATCATGTCGTCTTTTGACGTGCTGCAAACGTAGCAGTGGACAACGCCTTTCCAAAATTGACATTTATTTCGTCGTCAAGTTTAGTCTGACGTGATTTCACGTCTTGAGGTGAAAGTTTTATATTTACTATTCCATTTTTGAAAAAGAGGCGAGGTTTCCGTCATACAGTTTTACGTTGTCTTTTCTCAAACATATATGCACAATGCTTTGCACAATATTATTTTCATCCATGTCATTAAAACATTAGTGCGTGGTGGCCTGTTGGTAAAACGGACTAGACGTGACTGCAAACATGTTCACGGTGGTCGCGGGTTCGAATCCCAGGGCACACCTCTGACTTTGTGTGTATTGATAGTCAATCACCACGCACTAAAACGGTGAAGAAAAACATCGTGAGAAAACCCTGCATACCATAGCGATTTATAAAATTTCTATGGTATGTAAGTCCGCCAACCCGCACTAGGCCAGCGTGGTAGACTATATGGCCTAACCACTCTCAATCGTACTCTCGATTGTAGAGGAGCCCGTGCCCTGCAGTGGGACATATATGGGCTGATACAGACATTAAAACATTTGCCTTCTAATTTTATGACCGGTCTCCTACGTGACACCAAACTTTCAAAGCCATTATCTACACCGGAGCAAATCAAATGGAAATGATAAACGAAATAGATTGCCCGATCTGATAACCGTATGTTGGACCTCACTTAAGATGAAATCAACCATTGCCGCAGGCTGGAAGTAATTAATTGTAACTGCGTAAAATCACTCCACGTTTAAATGGCATATCATGTGTTCATCTAAATAGTCTTTTTCAACGTTGGGTTTTCAACAACTATTTTTTTGTCCACCCGGGTGCAGATACAACTTATTGAAGACACACACATTTTTTAAAGCGTTCCTATATTCTAGATCCTATTTAATGCAAACAATCAATTCTTTCCCGTTTATACACACACTGCACACAAATATATATTCTATTCACCATTAATTGTCAATTTTAAATTGGCTCACATAAATCGATGACTGGAAAACTCAGAAAATCACGGATATATTACCTTTTAACCAGACAGTAATGTGGCAAACTCATTATGGAATATGTAATCGACAAAAAACTCGTCTTAAATTGACGATTGTAAGAACCTTCATCATCATCCTAAACCACAGGCAATTCAATACAGGAGTCTATAAATTAACCTGTTGAAAATAGCGGCCAGCGATCATTGTGAACTTACTCATGAAACTAACGCACCTCTGTATTAATGGAAAATAGTTTTTGGAAACAAATGTTCGCATCGTAGTTTCGAAGGTGATAACGAGATTTAAAAAAACGACGTTATGGATTTTCTGATTATGTGGAAATTATTGATAACTCCAGCATACGCGGCTTGTCCTGATTAAAATGTACGCTAAATTGCTTTTCTTATTCAGATGACATCTAATTGATTTTAGACGAAGATCTTATAAGATTGTTCTTCCCAGTTAAAGCAAAATCGGTGTCTTTTAATAATACTATTATGGACCTAATTAACCTCAACACTTGTTCAGTATTGGTTTACCTCAATTATTGTTTATTAATTTCTATCAACACGTACGTTCCTTACCTTTGGTTCAATAGCTTAAAAAGCACAGTCCAGCAAGTCTAAAAAATCCCATGCATCTAACATGAGTACTAAAGTTGTGCGCCGAGGCGTTGTAGGTCAGTGAAATGATCGAAATAAGGCCCCGCACGGAATCCGACCGGCGACCGCGCGCCCGACCACTGACCGATTTCGACCAGCATTCTTTTATTATTATTTTACGTTATTGTTTTGGGATAAATGAGGTAATTAAGGACTGGAATGGTTCCCCAGAGGTTTGTCATTAGGTGGAATTTCCGCTCACAAACCGCAAAGCAACAATAGAATTTTTGTGTCATCATATCATATTGAACTTTAACAAATACTTGTAGGCAATGTATAGACATTTCTCAATTAACTTTCATTGAATAGGACGTTAATGGTAATTTTACTTTGATCTTAAGAAAGACTAATCAATGTATTATTTTTGGCACTTACTGAATGAATAACAGGGGTATAGTACGCCGATTTACAACATTCTTTTACTTTATCAAGCATTTAATAAAAATAGCAATAAAATGCCATGGCTCCTTCATCCCCTAAATGAATAATATCATATTGACTGCCTTCTAAGATTCTCAAAGACTATTGCGGTTCTTTGGTTATTCATTATTCATAGTGTTTCCTTGTATCCTTATTATTTATAATCTTCAATGTATTAACTAACAAGTAAAGACACCGCATTAAAACTCGCCTATATAAAGTCTCAAATTTCCAACATGACTCGTTGACAGATCCTGCACGCCGGCCTTGGGAAGGTCGTACACGCTCATACGCATAAAAACTTATTGCTCATGCAAATGTATGTCTGTTCGCGTTGCTCCGAAGAAATCTCTACTTATTTACATTCTACTTATTAGGCTATTCGAGAGAACCTACATCGTCATAGTATTTACCTAGACTTGCTTATTTTTATAGTTTATCACAGTTATAAATTAGTTTGGTTTTAAATAAAATAAAAGGAGGTTAAGATGAACCGTAAAATATCTATTATTGAAATGAACGCTCTGATTCATTTAAAAGTATTGCGGGCTAATTAGAGCACCGATATCGATACTACATCGATCAAGATGGATCGATTTCAAATTGATAAGCTGGTAGCATTACTAAGTAGCAAAACCAGGCTAAGAATTTAAGACTATTTTCTTGTTTCTATAAAAATCGTTTAAATTAATTATTGACTAAAACATTACATATAAATTTGAAGAAAATTTGATGTTTGTACTATCGTACAATCATAAAGACGGAATACTTAAATCCTATAGCTATCTTTAATTACAATTATAAGAAGCAAATATTTATGGCCGATGACACTATTTCAATAAATACAAAATAAGCTTAACAAATTGTTCTGCTAGACTTGTCTTCATCGTTTTTTAAATGAGCAAATTCCACGCGAGTGACATCGCGTGAAAAAACCTGCGATGCAACTTATCCTTCCATTATTTTACACTGCAATAAATATTTTACTAACCAGATTATATGTGCTACGATGATAATTCAAGATAACTGATATTTTACGATCTAACCTTATCCCAAACACATGTGTGGTCAGCGCATCATTTGTGGTTCCACCGGTAATTTTGTTATAATCTACGGGATGTGAACGTGTTCAAAAACGGTGAAGGAAAACATCGTGAGAGGAAACCTTGCATACCATAGCGATTTCTATGGTATGTCAAATCCGAAGTTATTGTTTTCTGCGTTTTTTTCATACATTCATAGTATTTAGCACTGTGTGTGTGTAGGTTCAGTTAAATTCAACGTCAGGGGAGCAGCCGGCTGCAAAATGGTTAATCAATGTTATTTTGGTTTCAATGAATGTTAGTTTGCTCTGGCAAGACATGTACGTGCTATTCTGATAACGCATCAAATGACAAACGTTGATCTCTTGTCATTTAACACAATGGTCATTGAGCATTATGCTACAAGCTCCAATTCTCTCTGACAATATTATTCATAGATAGATTGAAAACATATATTAGATAAGGACATTTATGAGTAATGATAGACACAGCAAATACAGTAACGTAGTATGGAGAGCTGCATAATTTATCACGTGCTCTGATGAGGAATGGAGTTCGTTTCCTCAATCAATCTTCAGCCCCTAGCTCCAACAGGCCAATTTTACGCAAGAACAGCAATACAAATACAGATTTCAATCAAGAAAGGTTATGGTTTGCTGATCCGTGTAAAGATTTATGGGATTATTTTGGAATTTTACTTGTCCTAAAATGAGAGTGAGAATACGATTTGGCAATACTTTAGTACTAAAGAAAAATCTATCAGTTTTTGCATGTTCTACTGTGTTGAGTTTCATCCAAATTTTGCGATTCGTTCCAGCAGGTTGGAGGAATTTTATTAGGTCTATGTTCAATAGACTTCCTGTGTCTTAAGATAGATAAAGAGACAGGGACAGTTTCCAGTAATGGAATTTGCAAAATATCCTCCCGAAGTTGTCTAATTGAATTTCGAAATTATTTCTTTTATGCATCACATTTTCCAACAAACAGGTCCACAAGCCCCTCATTACACTTAACAACTACAAAATTGAAACACATTTTTCAATAATGCTCTACATTTTTTAAGTTTATCTTAAGTGTGCAATTAAGGCGAATGAATAATTTAAATGATTTTATTACGTCCGAAAGGCATCTTCAATTGAATCTAAAGAGATCATCTCGAGGTATTCAAGTTCCTTGGGTTCGTTCACATGTGGTACATCGTTTTCATCGAGAAAATAAATAAATACAGCTTATTTTATAATACATCCCAGAATGGTGTCCATTTGAATTCCCTTGGGAATTTCCAACGCACTCACTTATTTTTACAATCGTGATTCATCCAGAAATGTATCATTTGTAGACTTACAAACTTCTAAATCCGTTTTTTTATTGCAATGAATGGCGAGACGTCCATACCGTTCTGTATCAGCTCATATACGTCCCACTGCAGGGCACGGGCCTCCTCTACAATCGAGAGTCCAATTGAGAGTAGTTAGGCCATATAGTCCACCACGCTGGCCTAGTGCGGGTTGGCGGACTTACATACCATAGATTTTTTTATAAACCGCTATGGTATGCATACCGTTCGCCTGATGGTAAATGATACGACCGCTCATGAATAGTAGAAAAACCAAACAACACCTTGAATTACAAAGCAATCAAAACATCCATATCAAATATTCCCTTATATTATAAATAATCCATATACAATTATCATCAAAATCATACGTATTAATCAAAAATATCCAAACGTAACGAATTCATTCACAATATCGCATTGAGTCTTCAAAACACCAACAACTTGGAATATAACGACAAATATTTGAACAAATACAGTAGCCTTTGTGTTTAAAAGTCACTTAATAGTTACGCTACTAACTCATTATAGTTCTTAGACCCCGGGGCGTCAATATGCGTTGCATGAAAGGCATGCCCTAATTGCGATGGGAGCGGGTTGACGGTCGCCGCGCAGGATCTTTTTGTTATATTTGTAGACAGGTTGGAACAAATCGTCAAGCATTTTCTATGAAATAATATTGTTTATGGAAAGTTGCCGCCTCCCAGCAACCCTCTGTAGCACTTAATGAAATTTAAAACTTATGAAATGTTCATAAATTGTATAGAATCGAGACGGGACGGAGATGGGATAAGGATAACAGGAAGAGCATATTTTTGGACTGTGAGTCAAGCATGACCGTGAAATTTAGGCATTATGTGAGTATTCCAATGTATCAAATCATCTCCGACCTAATAGTTGAAATTTTTATTATTATATCTATAAATTATCTACCACATAAGGACGATGGTTCCGCTTGCTAAAACTAGTCAATACTGTTTGTAATTTAATTCTACCGCTTGTATCATCGCATGATTTTCCTGAATGACAGCGTAATGGACAAGATATCCTTTTATGGCTGGGTGGCTATGAAACTGTATTCATGAATGATAATGATTAATTCAAACGTCTATTGCATTTATTCAATTTACTTTTGACATGCTAATTAATCTCGACGATAAATGCAGAATGCAGCTAAACTTTAATTTGGTAAATCAAAATCAAATTTATAAGCAGCCTCCATTCTCAAATGCTAAATATGTGTCAAAATGAACATATCTCTGACACATAAACGAAAGTTTAATAAACATTAATTACAGATAAATTAACTTTCTGCCGTTTCGAATCGCAAATTTCTACCCGCATGTGTGTATCGGTGAAATTTCGAATTTATTATGCAACACCGTCGTAAAATGACAGTGTAATACCCATATATTACCAACCGCTTGTACTGATAATACTGTTGGTTTATACTTTAAGCAATTTATTACTTATATAAAATACAAAATATGCTGTTCTTAAAAAGACATAAAGAAGTCTTTTCTTCTCTTTTTCATGGCACGAAAAAGTTCCTGTGTTGGGTATTGATGGTAAGTATTTTTCGTACATGTAAGATATCAATTTAAAAAAAAAACATCTCGACAGTTGACAAAATTACGTCGGCATCGAAAATAAATTCTTCATACTTCGCCAAAGGAACTTATACAGGAAAGCAACATTCTAATGTTTTATTGGTATAAAAAAGAACGTCGGCATGATCTTAATATATTGACTTCAAAACAATAGCAACAGCTAGCAACACCATTTTTGAAAATCATATTTCATCAAATTATGATAATGTCGTAATAAATATAATAGGAATATACAATAATAGCTCGGCTTTTCTCACACCAAACAAAAATTATAGCTCTATCTTCTTAGGTTCATATCGTTGTTTTCATAATATCGTATACAATTCCTCCATCCTATTATAATATTTTCCTCCATCTAGAATTCTAGATCAACCTTTAAATGTCCATCTTTCGGGCACAGGTCATTAATCTTCAATCTTCCATATTTTAGCTTTAAAATGTATTTTTATTCATGAAAATAATATATATGTCATGGTTTCTTCCACTTTGGAGGAATGTGGACGCCTATTTTTTGTATTATAGGTGACAAACGACATACCGTTCACCTGATTATAAGTATTTATATGTTTCCAACTAAGCCTACATATTTGGATCAAAACTAATCTTTTTGTCATCAACAGAAACTTTTGCTTTGGTCATTGTTACACAATGTTAGGTGATATTTCATGACCAATATTTTGTAACTGACGTATTAATAAAATTCTCCATTTTTGATACATTACGCAAGTAACAGGAAGTTTGATCTTTAATGTCGTAATAAAAAATAATAGGAATACAATATACAATAACAGCTCGGCTATTCTCACACCAAACAAAAATTTTAGGTCTATGTTATTAGGTTCATATCGTTGTTTTGATAATATCGTATACAATTCTGAATATTTTATCAATGACATAAATCTTGAATCTACGTTATTCTTCACGCTCCAATTTCCAAGCCATCGTACAAAAAATAACATTACAGTTTGGTATAATTTCGGCGCAGCACCAAACAATCCGTGATATGCTTCGATAATGATCAAAATATGAATAACTGTTGGTGTATATTGTGTGCAAATAATTCATCATCTGTATTCTATGTAGCACTGACGACCGCTTCCGTCCATTGGTGGTTTAGGTATTTTAAGACGATCGTTGAGAAATTGTTTAAGAACTTTGATGTGTGGTCTTATAAATGTCGAAATGGTACTAGAAGACATAAGTAAAATTATATATAATATGTACTACTAACAAAAAATAAAAGTCTTTTTTTTCATATTTTTTTTGTGTTTTTTGACAATCTGTATTTTGGAGAAAATTGGTCTTTGGTTTAGTCTTTGGTATTGGTAATTGTTTAACTGTAGGAACAGTTGCTCATTAACCAGGCAGCCAACCGAAATTGAGTTCAGATCTGAAAAATAGACACACCAAGCTTTTTTTTTTCTTGTTTTCGAATTTCTTAACGATTCATTTTCTCCAAGATACAGACGGTCAAAGAATAAAAAAAAATGTTCTTTAACAAAAAAAATGATAAAAAAATATCCTTTAATTGTTGTGAGTCGCTATTTCATGAAATAAACAGATTAAAATTGAAGAAATGTGCAGATACAATTTACGGACGAGGTTCATTACACGAATCCTTATTGAAAAGATCTTTAGATCACAGTAATGTCCGTACAATACAAATAGAAAATCAATTACAGATATAATCCATTAACTGAAGAGCTTATAAGTCATTAACCTCCTGTTGAAGCTTATTAATCATCGCCATCATCGGCCGTTGATCTCCCCAATATCGGTGTCAAACCATCACAATTGAAAATCGACACTACACCCCAAGACTTAGATTTGGAAATCAATTGAATGTAATCACGCTCTCAAAATGTCATACACATTGAAATTGACATAAAGTATTCAAATATATTCAAAAGTGTGTCATTTTTTGTAATTATCAGAACATGCCTTATAAAAACACATCATGTAGACGTGTTTTTTAATATCCGCGTTAATTTTACAATAACGTTTCTTTCCTCATAAGTATTGAAGCAAATATTTTCCGCCATCTAGAATTCTAGATCAACCTTTAAATGTCCATCTTTCGGGCACAGGTCCATTAATCTTCAATCTTCCATATTTTTTTGCTATAAAAATGTATTTTTATTCATGAAAATAATGTATATGTGTATATGTCATGGTTTCTTCCACTTTGGAGGAATGTGGACGCCTATTTTTTGTATTATATGTGACAAACGACATACCGTTCACCTGATTATAAGTATTTATATGTTTCCAACTAAGCATACATATTTGGATCAAAACTATTCTTTGTGTCATCAACAGAAACTTTTGCTTTGGTCATTTTGTAACTGACGTATTAATAAAATACTCCATTTTTGATACATTACGCAAGTAACAAGAAGTTTGATCTTGTTATAACATGGACAATGGCTTGAAGGTCATTGTAGCCAGAGTAATTACTGAATTTAATGAGACTAAACATCATATGTCTCAGCAAGACGAACGAGCACAGTGGAGTGCCAAGCATTGCTATGTAACTCATGGTTTTTTTTGATTTTGCTACTGTTCATGAGCGTTCGTATCGCTTACCATCAGGCGCATGACATCCATGCAACAGTAAAAAAAAATTTGTCCGTGTTATTCCAGTAAAATACAGTAGATTGCCTATACAATAAATTTATTTTTAAGATGCAGGTAAGTCTTTTTGCAGCCAAGTGTTCTGTTAAAACAATACATGTCACAATTTAAACCATAAAAATATATTTACATCAACTTTGCAAGACGAAAAAATCTTGAAAAAAAAAGAAATGTATCTGTGTCTTTAATACCCCTGCTATATATGTATTTTAAATTCAAACATAATAAGGATTTCGAGTGCATAGCTTAAAAATCTTCTCCCTGTGAACTGCGTGATTCGTCATGGTAGAAATATTTTATCCATAAAAGGATTCGTTTTATCTTTATCGTTGGCAAATATATTACTAAATCATCCAAATGTAAACTAAATTAAAGTTTATTTACTTCTGTCGCAAATAATCTCAATATCTCAAACAAAATATGTTGTTTAAAATGCTTAATCCTAAATCTTATCTCACGAAAGAGCCTCTCACGAATTCACACATTTCGTCAAAATTATTAACTTTTATGGTTTGTTCGTGTGTAGAATACAAAACAGTTTATTCCTTCACAAAACCTTTGGCTGTGTTAGACTCAATCTGCAGTAAAATCCTTTTTATAACGGGTTGATACAAAATAATATAATGAGTATGGGTTTAATAAGATGTAGCGATGGTTTACTGTAATATGTTCCCAATTTTCTGTTCTAAAGACGATGGCTTTAAATATCTATGTAAAAAATTAATTCGCCAGTACAGTACTATTAAAATTATTTACACGCCAAAAGCTTTCCTAATAAATCATCCGTTATCTAAAACCACATCGTATGCTATTAGAAAGCACAAACAAAGGTTTTTTGTGGTTATTTTTATCTATGGGTAGTAATTACTTAAGGATCTGATTTGTAGCAAAATAAATCCCGTTCTTCCATTGCTTTTCAAACTTTTTTCATGTTAAATTTCTTCAACATTTTTCTTCTTATTTTGGCCAGGCAAGGTCGCCATGTGTAAGTGCGTGGTGGCCTGTTGGTAAACGGACTAGACGCGACTGCCAACATGTTCACGGTGGTCGCGGGTTCGAATCCCAGGGCACACCTCTGACTTTTCGGAGTCATGTGTGTATTGATAGTCAATCACCACGCACTAAAACGGTGAAGGAAAACATCGTGAGGAAACCTGCATACCATAACGATTTATAAAAATTCTATGGTATGTAAGTCCACCAACCCGCACTAAGCCAGCGTGGTGGACTATATGGCCTAACCACTCTCAATCGGTAGTCGATTGTAAAGGAGGCCCGTGCCCTGCAGTGGGACGTATATGGGCTGATACAGAAGGTCGCCATGTACCTGACAATAAATACAGTGCACATCAAATAGACCAGTCACCATCGAGAGATCTCTTGCCAGATATAATCTCACCTCGGTCGATGCAATTCTGCTGGACATTTCTGAGTGTACACATACTGTAGATGACACACAACCAAGTGTGTTGTGGTTGTGTGTGGTTCACTACTACGGGTTTCCCACCATCCTGTATGGTGGCAACTACGCAAGTGGATAGAATATATATAGCTTGGCAAAAAAGTGTCTGTTTTTAATGAGGGCGCTAAGATCGAATTTAATATTAATATGGCAACCGGATATCCTACGATAGGAATAGTTTAGACACTTGTTAATTTGATTTATTGTTGTTAATAAGCTTTTTGTTTATATTCATTCACAAAGTAAACAAAAATCATACGAAAATATATTTCAATACCCAAACTTTTACAATTATTCAACGAATACAATGACATTTATAGTGTTAATATCTTTGTTATTTGTATTGTTGCCATAATTGTTTTTCTTTAATGCCAATTGTTACCGCATCGTACTCTTTTTTTGCCGAGCTATACATATATATATAAACTCATGGCTTTTTCCCAATAAGGGTAGGTGCCACCCGAACACCCGCATATCGCCTTGTGTGTTCCGTCCCACGATGTGAGCGAGGAGCCTACCTGATAAAATAGACAGAAGAGAATATCGTGTCTCAAAGATCATAATATTAAGTCAATGGTTAGCCACAAACATGCACGGTACATATCCAGGTGTACACGAATGTCGTGTCTCAAAGACCATAATATTAAGTCAATGGTTGGTGATGCATTTTAATTTACCTCAATAGTTAGGAATAATGTGTCTTAAAATTCTGTCATTGTACGACCCACTGGTCTAATGAAATCGAACTGTCCACTTGTTAGCAATTGCCAGCCGTGGCGTCCAGCTTCACAGATTCTTGGATTTGACTTTGTGGATTGATACATAGATAATAATGTGGCATTTAGACTGATTTTTAATATGTAAAATATATTTATAAAAGTCAGTTTTTATTAACACTGAAAACTCACTAATGTTATGTTAAACTGATCTGTGACATCAGTAACTGATAAACTAGTAAACTGATTTGTAACGAATCTAATATAACTCAGACTTTAATAAGTAAAATATCTTAAAAGTCATACACTGCATATAATCTGGGGAATTATAATTCGTTCCTATAATTTTAACATTTAAAGCTTGCATATTTTTACAAAACGCAACCCGTCTATAAGCTCTTATCATTTTTCCTCATGACTTAGGCTACCAATCAATTTCTAGGCAAATAAAATTCTTTGTATAAACAGTTTCAGATACACGCATAAAAAATCTCAGTACAAAAACAGATAAATGAGGATACGGGCAATCCCAATCACCAGGACACGTCAATACATTAATTCTACGCAAAAAATAGTACAAAGTTAGCAGTGCGTTCGCTTCCATGAATAACGTTAAGCAAATGTATGCGTCGGTTAGACGAAGAGGTGCATCAATTAGTTTGCGAGAGGAATGTGTGCCACGCGCTCAGTGCACCGTTATGACGCCTGTACGAAAGGTCAGAAATGTGTGAAAGTTGGTGTGGGCGTGTAGGGCTGCCACCGCGCGCTGTTTTAGATCCGGTTGATTTGATGCCGGCTATATTTTAACGAGTCGGGAAATGTACAGCCCATAAATTCTATAGATGATTTTTGTATTTCCATACAAATTAGGATTTTTTGTATGAATAAAATGCTTGACCTTTGAAATGTTTTGGTAATGTTTCTATTAAAAAATACATACTTTTAGGTGTACAAAAAATATTTTTTGTAAAATTGTTTCTAAATTTTCTAACATTGAAAATTTGATTTTATTAATCTTATTTAAAATCAGCTAATTTCTTAAATCCAATATAAATGAGCATAATTTAAATTAAGAGCCAAATTTCTTTTCCGCTATTTTATTAATTAATGGCCGACAAATAAAATAAGCATACTACCTAATAGACCTATAAAAAAAATATTGATTTACAGTCTATGGAAATTCAGCGCTGGACAAAGACCTCTTCGATTGCCTGTCACTCATCCAAGTTCTAGTCTCATCCATTTTTAATTCGCTACTGTGAAAATGATTACTAACGAAAAAATATTTCTAAACGTATAATTGACAACCCTAACAATTCGTCCTGTCCGGCGAAGCGCTGGTGAATTTTGTGTCCGCTTCTTAAAAAAGGTATCGAACGGTAGGACACGTATGAAGTTAATAGCGTTATAAACTTCAATCAGAAGACTAATTAATGCAGCTGACTGAAATAATTTTATTTCTATGACCTCATTAGGAAAAGATAGGCCATATAAGATACAATATAATATATATGGTGGCATACTTAAATGTGTCACGGTTCAGATTTTACCATCATCATCAGCCTGTTGCAGTCCACTGCTGGACATAGGCCTCTCCCAAAGTACGCTACAGAGCCCTGCTTCCCGCTTTATGTATCTAGGCGCTGTAGATTGTATTAATTACAGCAGGTGGCAGTAATTGTTATAATCGACAAGATATAGCAACTCTCGTCGTTGAATACTCTTTTTGAATTGCATTGAATTTGATATCTATAATATAACTAAACTAATAGGTACCGTTTGCCATTTCATACTTTACAGCTTCGTACAAGGGTAACCACAATTCCGTAATTTTACGGAAAATGTTATTGAAATTGTGTGAGTTAGCCTGTACAAAGTTGTATAAACTTGAAAAGTATGAAATGTCAAACGGTACTAATTAGTTTAGTTGGATAGTAGCGCTTTGTTCCTTTCTCTTGTCAATTTGAAAATGTGTTATCTGCACTTATACATATTCTTTCTATATAACCTTCTTTTTAAGGGGTGCGGGTGCCACAATGTATAAGTTTGTTTCGAACAGAAAACACGCATTGCTTTTTAACGCTGCAACATTGAAGGAAAGTAATTGAAACAGTTATTCACTTAACATTACAACAGCAGTAAAATACTTTTTATGTTCCAACGTCGCCTAACATTCACCTTCCATTACCAGGAATGAGTTAGCCACATCCCGCGGCTTGGTTTACGAGTTTTTTGGTGAAAGTTTTAATTACGTAATTGTTTGTTTCTAAATGGATAATTGTATTTAATGTAGCTTTCCTTTATAGACATTCTTGTAAAGATCTTGTGGGCTGCAGGTTTCCTCACTTTGTTGTCCAATGCTGTTAAAGTGTGTAGTATTGGCTGACAATACATACATGTTGTGTTAATTGAATATGTATAATTTACGAACAAACGGAACATTGTTCAGTTTGCTATAAGCGTTTAATGTTTAACCGAAGACGACCAGGGTCGCTTGCAATTTTAAGTACTACACTATAATAAAAAGTCATAAAAACCACAAGCAATTTCATACATTTTTAAGCTCCGATCAGCTATTCACCGTGTAGTATTTCATGTATTTTTATTTAAGTTAAAAATGGCCAGATTAATGAAAACTAAACTTTTTGGTAACTTTGTTTGCGAGCCCGTTGATGTCTTTTGTATGACATTTGGAAGAAACACTCATTCTTAACAATTGACCAAGTTTAATGACGATTAGTGTTTATTTTTATGATTTATACATTTATAATTAATCCAACTATCTATTTAAATAAAAAATATACATTAAAGTTATGAATTAAGACATTATTTGCACAATAAGACGATTAATTTGTTTTTTTCTTTAACGTTCACAATTCATAAAAAGTCGATTAAATGTCTCATAATAACACATCCTACTCCGCACCTCATTATGTTTCAGTTGATAATTACGATACTTCATAAAGTGTATTATAACAATATTTCCACGGCGCCATCTTGGGCATTAAGTGTCCACAGATACAATAACAGAAAAACATCATACTTATTTACTTTTTTAATTCGATATTAATTTATATTTAAAGTGCGTAAATGCACTGTTGTATTTCGTATTGAAGGAAATTGTAACCAGAGTAACTGCTGGACATAGTGAGACTTAACATCTTATGCCTCAGGATGGCGAACGCAGTGGAATGCCAAGCATTGCTTTGCGATTGGTATTGTTTGATTTTGCTACTGTTTATAAGCGGCCGTATTACTTACTATCAGGCGAACGGCAAGCACGTCTCGCCATTCAGTGCAATAAAAAAATCTTGAACAAAGATAAATTGTAAATAATTTTAATTACCACAATATTTATCACAAGCTATTAAGTATAATACAGTGAGAAAAACCTGTAATGGAGCGTGGTCAGGCCCTCCCGGGGCGCAATCACGAGTACCGCTAGGAAAATGACGCCACCGTTACCGGCGCCCGACGCTGCCCTAAACCAACTGTTTAATTGTCATCTCTTATACTTTGTACAGGAAACTCGCCATCCTTGCTTGGCAATGTTTGTGTTGCCTCTGAGATATTGCATAGTTATTTTTTTCATATTTTTCGATCTGCCCTGAAGCAACTGTTCAATTGACATCTTGTATTTGTGAAAGCGAGTATGACTTGATACCTTTGTGTAACTGTTAAATTAAAATTTATCATAAATATTACTGATAAAGATAAAGTACTAAATACAATGTTGTCGCACCAGGCATTTTTTCTTGAAATACATAGAAGTATTCATATTGTTAAAATATTTTCTTTGTTGAAAAACAGCCAGTAAAGTGTATGGTAATTTGGTGACGAATTTAATTTCTGACTGTAAATTCATAGTAGAATACTTATTGTGACATAGGTCATACATCAGAAAAAGTTACGCACGTCAATAAGCCACCTTAATTAAAGAATTTATCAAAAAAATACATCTACAACCTCAGTAAACTACTCAACAATAAACACAACTTGAAATAGCAACATTTACGTTCCGATAAAGATCAGCGCAATCAAGTGATATCGGCAGTCGTAGATCCCAAGCATCCGGCTGGGATATCAACCGGCGCGGCGTCAGCTAGCCGACTCCTATAAATACAGAGAACTGGCTGCGCTAACTGTACTCCGCACTTCCTGCCAGCTCACTTGAGCGTTTTCTTCAGACATTATTGTCATTAGTACAATGCTGGTATTGGTCGAGGATGTGTATTGTGAGATAATGGGTTTTGTGAAACCAGACGATTTTTGTGGGTTTTTTGTTTTCAAAATCCAAGCTATTGCGACAATTTTTTTTTCAATTATCGGCCTGGCAAATAAACAACAACATTTAACAACATTATAAAGAAAATATTACACTTGAAAGATTTTTATTTAGCAAGTTACTTCGCGATATTTTCATAAGATCGAAAAATTAATGTGTCATTTCTTTGTCCGCAGAATCTCCAGACGCCCTACTCAACGATGCAACGGTTATAGCACAACAGCAACATGGGCCCTCCTCTGAGTACATGGCCGTACACGCACCCGGCGCACGGCACAAGACACAGTGCGCCCAGTGACGTCACCAAAAAGTGCCTCCTCAACAAATTCGTGGACCATTTCCGAGTGATATGTATAAACTTTACATTTATGTTGTTAATCGTGCAAATTTTGTTCGGATTGGGATCGGCGCGGGCGGGCCCCGTCATGTTCAATATGGACTATATGCAAGGTGAGAATTATTTTTTTATTATTATATATAATATGTGCGATATCTATGTTGTTGATTTTAAAATATCTCATAGATTAGAAGATTTGCCACGGCAACAAATAACTGATGTTAAATTCATATGTTAACGCCTAGAGGTTTTCCCGCTTAAATGACGAAAATAAAACATATATATTTTCCCTCTGTCTGCTACATGTTCCTAAGCGTACTAGGGTAACTTTAACTTACAGTATAAGAGTAAAAATTCTCATAACGCCAGTATTACAAAACTTATTTGAAAACTGGCGAGTACTAATATCGATATTTATATTAATTTCTAATTTAGGATTAAAAATTGATATTGAAGAATTATTCATGCTATTTTAGACTTCGATTTTCATTTCTCGGAAATTAGCTACAATTTCATATTCAACATTCTAATGGCAACGTTAGAAGCATATTTCTTCCGAGTGTATTCAATAAAATACTGTCACTAATATATTATCCTTAAGGAGTAAGCCGGGTCATAAAGTATGTTCCTCCCAGCCGAGCTATCTCTATGCAAATGTAACCAGTTGCATTGCTTTATTACGCTGTGTGCGATGCAAACATATATACATATGTATAAAATAAAATAACTTCATTGATCCAGTGGTTGTGACCGTAAATTCTGAGTATCTGAGATTAACTGTTCTCTATTCCCTGAATGCTCAATTCTTCTTGTTTTAGTTTTTCATTTTGAGTACAATAATTACTCATGATGCCAAATAATAATCTGCAATAGCAATTAATAAATATACGGCCCACCGTGTACCAGCATGGTTAGTCAATAGTTATTACCCCAATAATTCAATAGCAAATAATTTTCTGGTTCAAATTAGAAAAATATCAACAATTCGATGTAATTATAGTGGGGGAGGGTGTTCTCGTAGCTTTCTAAATAACCATTGACTTATTAACATTGATATCGATGTAAATAACACAACCCGAAGCTATCTTGCCATCATATTATGATTTTTTAATCATTTACATCCATTAAAAAAATTCATAAATTATCACATCTCACTCACTTTCCAGGGCGTAAACTGCATACTAAAATTTCTTATATACAAAAACCACATAACTGGTGTAATGTACGTAAGATACGGTTTAAAGGTGTTATGAATTTATGGCCAGTATAAAAGCTAAGACCAATAAACCGTTAGAATTTCTTACTTACCTTACAGATTACAACTTCATTACGATTTAAGACTTTAACATACTGTAACTGCAAAATAAATTAATTATAGGTGTTTCAAATAATTTAATTTTCCCATCTAAACAAGTCGTTGCGTATCTATTGTATCACTAATTGTATGTTATTGTGCTAATTGTACCAAACCCCGTAGTATTATACAGGGTATATCAAGACTGCTACCGAAAACGAAGCCGGGTGGTAGTTTAAGCGACTTCAGACACAATGCAACAGAAAAAGTTGCAAAAAAAAGCGAAAATTTTTTTTTGTTATTTTTTTTCCTATGGCCATATTTGGGTGGTAAATACATTTTTTCCTAAAATAATAGTGTATGCCCTTTTATTTATAAATACTCTAAGGTATAAAAGAGTTTAAATTATTATTTTAGCAAAAACTATGGATTTACCACCCAAAAACGACGATATTTAAAAAATCATAAAAAATAATTATCGCGTTTCTATGCGAAATTTTTAATTGCATTGTGTTTGTAGCCACTAAAACTACCACCCGGCTTCGTTTTCGGTAGCAGTCTTGATATACCCGGTATAAATAAATGAATATTATAATTGGTTGCCTAACAAAATTGGACATTATTCAATTATTAGTTATTTAACAATACCACTTTTGGTTCTATTAAGTATTCAATCATCCAAAAGGTTTCTGAGACATCAATTTGTTTTAATTATCATGTAGGAAGTTGCCAATTGGTATTATGTATTTTGAATAATTGGCTACAAAAATAACCTTATCTAATATTTTACCAATTCGAACATGAGATCTCATGTTCGAATCTCGGGGCGGAGCAAGTAATATTCGGTTTATCAATTCATTATCAAACCGTATTCATTATAAGTTTGCCCCCTATTACGTCGTGGGATGAGACATACAAGGCGAAATATGGGAGTCCTAGTAGCACCTCTGCCTACCCCTTCTGGGAAAGAGGCGTGAGTTTATTTATGTATGTATCAATTCTATCATAAACATCCATTTTCTTTCTAAATTTACTTGCTAATATAAGGAGATATTTCAATTCTGTTTTGCTTTCATTATATAGTTTAAAGTTCACTTAGAGAGTTTTCTTTCTCCCATAATAATTTGAAACTAATTGAAAGAAGCCTATGCATAGATCCAATTATAGCGTAAAATTGACAAATGAATACGTGCAAAAATATCGCAGACATACAACGAGTAGTGTATCTATTTCCTTTCAAAATCGATAACAATAGGAACACGTTGAAAGAAAGTAACGATAGTGGAAGTGAAAATAATTTCTTTTGCGTTACACACAGTCAGATGTTCCGCCGAGTCTAGAGTAATGTATTCGTCACACCGCGATGAAATGCTAAAAGTGAAACGATTTCACGGCGCAATAAACGAAATATCTAGATTAGGGGTGTCACTGTTACAAATTTACAGTCATAACTTTACGGAATATTAAATTCTCCAATTAACATCACAAATAAAAGCAAAATTAATGTCATTTACTCAACTAGTCTCAATCGTACTCTCGATTGTAGAGTAGGCCCGTGCCCTGCAGTGGGACGTATATGGGCTGATACAGACAGACTCAACTAGTCATATGTGAGATGCCGCTTGGGTAGGTACCACCGCAATGTCTATTTCCCCCGCCAAATAGCAAGGTAAATGCATTATTGTGTTTCGGTTTGAAGGATATTTTGGCCAGAGTAACTACAAGATATCAATATGTCTGAGATATAACATCTTATGAGACTCAACATCTTATGTCTCAGAATGACGAGCGCAGTGGAATAAGTCACATACATAGTCCTGACCCCACACTAAGATCGAGTCTTGTGTCGTGGGTATCAGAAACTAGAAGACTTTTCGATCTCACAAACACCCAGACCCGAAATAAATACCTGTACTTTACATAAATATTTATTTCGGTGCGGGGATCAAACCCGCGGTCTCTTGTTCCACAGCCGACTCCTAACCAACTGCGCCACGGAGGCTGTTAAATGCGGGAATGCCAAGCATTGCTTTGTAATTCAAGGTGTTTTATGGTGTTGCTATTGTTCAGGAGCGTTCGTATATAGGCGAACGGCGTGTTCGTCTCTTCAGTCACTGCAATAAAAAGAACTCTACTGGCAGCTTGTAGATGCAAATGGGAAACAATGGGATCCTGGGTTCAGACTTCTAGCTAGGCACTAACTTTGTAGTTGTTCGGATTAAATATGAGCTGCTCAAGAATTTGTGTCCAACATGGGGATAGGCTCATGAGTGAAACATCTACCTACCCCTCAAACCTACATATGGGCGTGAGACTACTGTTTGTTTTCAATATTTCGAAATTTGTTTAATGTTTCATCTTAGAAATTAGATCATTAATACAAATCGTTTTCACAGCAAAATCGTCCTGTACAGTTATGAAATGGGATTTGAATCGTTTTGTTCCCATGCGGTTAGAACAAAAGTCAGACGAATCTATCAAAATAAATTCTTCATGACACAAGTTGTCGTTAGTCACAAGTGCTTGTAGTTTAAAAAAGATGATATTAATCTTTTCATGAATACAAATTTAGTCATTTTCCTTCTTTAAAAACACAAAAAATTAACATCAATGTAAAAACCTAGTTTCTGGAATTTCAAGCACCTCAATTGGTCAAAGCGCAAAAAATTTGCGAATACTTGAATTTTGAAATAATAAGCAATTTTTTGACAACCAAAAATTATATTCACTTTTTAAAAATTTCACTTTTCTACTTTGGATAGCAGCATAACTAACTGGCGTGGTGAAGCGATTTCCATGTCTAAGCGCGGTAAGTTTTTAAAAACGTCAATTGTCGAGTATCCTCGTGTGGACAATGTCATGAGCACTTTCACTCGGCGGCCACGTCGCTGGGCCAAGTGGGTCAGCCGCTTGGGGTCACCCACTCGGCTTTAGACATTAGTGCTGTAGGCCTTTGGCTTGGTCAAATTTATAGCAGGCTTTTAGGAGCCATTGAATAACCTATAGTATTCTTAGAGGCCAAGTTCAAAAATAAGTTCTTCGTGTCAAAGTCGATATCTGTTATAAGGTATTTCTGTATTTATTTAAATTATTTACGTTTATATAAAGGATTTTATCGCTTACCGCGATTTTTTCCAGGCAACTATTAGATAGACTGGATTGAAAAGAAGGACTAGTAAGGACCATAACCACAACAAAGGCAAAAAAATAATAATAGTAATTAGAAACTCAAGCGTGTAATCACAACAACGGCAAAAAAAAAGAAACAGAAAAGAAAGTAATATGTTTATAATGTGAGAAATGCAATCATACATTTTCATTAAACATACAAAGACTACATAAAAAAAAAATAAGGTGCCTCTTCACACCACGGCGGAAGGACCCAGGATTGTAGGAAGGAGGGAACACGTGTGCCGGCAAACAATTCCACAGCCTAACGGTGCGGCACAAAAACGAATTTGAGAACCGTTTGGTTCGCGCCGGGATGGTGTGGACCGTGAAGCTATGGCTTCGCAAGCCAGCACGCGTGGTTCTGGTTAGGAATGGAGAGGAGGGGAGCAATATATATAGTTAATTCAATACTAATTCATCTTACTTTACACACATAAATTAACACTTTTACCTCCGAGGGAGCAAGCAGAGTTACCGCCTCTGCCAGTCATAGACCGAGAAGTTTTTATTCCAATACAGTGGCGAGCCTATCGCCATACCGGGCTCTAATTTCAACCCCAAGCAACTTAAATAAGAATTTTCAAAACGTAGCAATCATAAAAAGGATCGAATGACCTAGAAATCGTGTCTAAAACGTCATGGTTCTAAGGCCACATTTTCTACGATTAAACTCATGGGGCTACTTGTCTTTTCTCATTGAGATGACTGATCTTAAAATATAGAAATGTGTACTCAATACCAAAATTTCAAAAGACACTCTACACTAATTGGAATTAAAACGGTAAACACCAAAGCTCCACTATGACATTTTGTTGTCTGACTAATTGTACATGAAATGTGTCATTCATAGTTCTGAGGAACTATTACTACCTTAGAGATTACTACTATCGGCTTAAACATTTCTTAGTTATTGTTTGTCACTCAAATGGCATTAGTTTTTTTTTATCAAATAATTTTAGCTTTGTATACCTTACATATTTGTTTCATTGATTGCCTTACGGCCATTCTCTATATCCTATCTATCTTTAACAAAAGGTTAAAATAGCTACCATTACTATGCCACTTCAATTCTACGCTTTATTTAACAAAAGTAGACAAGTAATAGACAAGGTGAACGTGGTAGTCCTGGTAGCTCCTCTGCCTACCCCTTTTGGGAAAAAGGCGTAAGTTTATGTTTGTACACTTGTTTTTTTTTTTTTGCAAATGTTACACATCGCCATTATTATTGTTAGCCACAAGAGATCTACTGACATGTGTTGAACATAGGATTCTCCCAAATAATTAGTATATCTCACTGTAACTTATCCGAAGCGGTATATTCTTCGGTTCGTAATTCTTCTTATTCTATTCGTTATTCTTCGGTTACTTATCGCTTGTTTAATAACAATTAAATAGTAACTTCAATTCTATAAAATCTTCAAATAATATGCTATAGGATTTGTTCTTAACGCCTCGGTATCAATCTATCGGTAATTTAATTTATATCCCATATAATCTAATGTATGTTTTAATATAGATTTTTAAAGTAATTACAAAAAACTTTTATCAAAGCTTTTCGACTCTACCGTACATAATATAAGACGTGACGTCATCAGCATTAGAACACAACATTTTATAATACAGTTACAGATAAATTGGTTCCATGTCATTCATCGCTTACGAGTACAGGTATACATTTGGAAACTGCTCTATTTACGCGCAAGTGTCAAGCTGTCGCGCAGATATTAATTGGTTATTCAAATGCGTTATGTGGGCCGATGAACTGCCGACAGGTGACTCAGTTCGGGTTTCACTTTGCGGCTCGTCCACGCTGTCACTATGTATGAGACATTCGTATAGTAACGTATGAGGATAAGTAAAAATAACTTGATCTTATGAGCAATAAATATATTTTATTTTTTATTTTCGATAACAAAATGTGTGTTATCACTACTTTGTATAAAACAAAGTGACTTCGTGTCTTTTTCTATGTATGCGTAGATCTTTGAAACTACGCAACTGATTTTGAGGCGATTTTTTCAATAAATAAAATGATTCAAGAGGAAGGTTTATATGTATAATACATATACAGTGTGTCCCAGTTTGTATGAAAAATTACATGTCTTTGGTGTAGAGTGTAACCAAAAAACATCTACCTACCTAGATGAAACTAGAACAGGCCGATAGTTGGTAAAAATTGTGAATAATGTATACGGACTAATACTGGCAGTCGTATTCGGGTTTTTCAAAAAACTTATAGTCAATGTTTGATTTAGCAATTCGGAATTGAACTCGTAAGACGTATTTGTTTGCACTGCTACATAAATGCTAATGGAGACATTATTTATTTAGAATAATTATATTTGGAAAGGATAATAGATTTAAATCAAATGTGTCAAATTTATCATCACTGAACGTCAGTAGGTTTTAAAGCTATTATACACACACTTAAAGCTTTTTAATATTAATTTATTTAGATACACTTTGTTATTTATAATATTTACTTTACACAAAAACGGACAAATATAATAACTATTTCATTTTGTCATCTTTCAGCCTGCACACTGCACCGAGACAAATATTTGTGTGATCCACAGGTGTTTGTTTCGGGTCTGAGTGTGAGACCAAAAAGTCTTTCGTAATTTCTGATACCCACGACACAAGACTCTACCGTAGTGTAAGGTCAGAACTATGTATTTGATGTTAGGTATAATTTTTTATTACAATTCTAAATTATACATACTTGGAAATATACTTAAATCAAACGTTAAGAGAATGAAATAATTAGTCATAACAAATGCTTATTGGGTGATATTTTCTGCCTATATATTTTTATACGAATTTGCTGATATTCTGATAAACTAACTACTTAGTAATGTAATCCGACCGATTACGGCCATGGCGAACACTTCGACCCCTTATAGGGCTTGGCGCTGATGCGCCCGGAGATGGCTTATATAGCCGATTTTCGCAACAAACTCCCTTGCACAAAGTGGGCATGTGAGCTTACCGCTTTCATAATTGAAGTGAATAGCGGCGAGCGGACGGGCTTTAAGCTCATCGCGCTTGGCGTCGAGGTCAGCTAAACGCTGTTCCTCAAATACGCGAATTCGCTTCTTCACCATCTCGCGCCACTCCGGTCGTTGTGTTGCCAAACTCTCCCAGCGTGAGGGCTCTATATTGCATCATTTCATGTGACGTTTCTGAACATCCTTATATCTAAGGAGTTGTCCGCCATGCTTTCGCTTGCCCTCCTCTAGCTCAGAGTAAAAGATGCGCTTCGCCACTCTCTCCTCCGCCATCCGTGATACGTGACCGCACCACCGTAGTTGCCGACGCATCAAATATGCCTCAATGCCACCAACATTAGCGCGTCTTAAAACTTCGGTATTACGCACCCGATCGGACCATCTGATCTTCATGATGGAGCGCAGGCATTTTAGGTGGAATCGATCGAGAGTGTGTATATGGTGACGATACACACACCAGGTCTCAGAAGAATAGAGAAGGTTTGGCAGCACAATCGCCATGTAAACCGAGATCTTAGTAGCCAGCTTAAGGTCATGCGAGCAGAAGACCTTAGAACACAACTTTCCAAATGCTGCAGCTGCAGCACTTATTCTGCTGTTGATCTCAGTATCAAGGTCACACTTTGCTGTTATAGTGTTCCCCAGATAACGAAATTTATCGACCTGTTTCAGCACGCCCTCACCAAGCTTAATGGTCAGTGTCTCACGACCATGGATGTCTAGGGACATCACTTCCGTCTTTTTGACACTGATCTTTAGGCCAAATTTGCAGCATGCTTGGTGGAAAGTGGACATTAGCTGTTGCAGGCCGTCTGGGGATTCTGCCAAGAAACACAGGTCATCAGCATACATGATCTCTGTGATCAATGCATACGAGACTTTGGTGTGCGCCTTAAGTCTGGCCAAGTTGAAAAGACTGCCATCGGTGCGAAAGCGAATGCGAACCCCTTCAGTAACAGTTTGTAGGACGTCCTTGACTACTACTGCAAAGTATAGAGCGAACAGTGTGGGTGCTAGTACGCATCCTTGCTTAACCCCACAGGTAACGGGGAAAAAGTCGGACTGTTCGCCGTCTATGGAGACGCAGCACTGCATATCGTCATGCAGGAGTCGCAGAAGTCTCACAAACTTTTCTGTGCATCCTAGCTTTCTCAGTACCATCCAGAGGGCTTCGCGAGGCACACTGTCGAATGCTTTCTCCAAGTCAACAAAGCAGAGGTACAGCTGACGTCCCTGCTCTCTACTTTTCTCCTGAAGTTGACGCACCGAGAAAATAGCTTCACATGTGCCTCGGTTAGGTCGGAAGCCAAACTGGGTTTCAGGCAGGATCCTTTCTGATAGGTCCCTTAGGCGGTTCAATAGAGCTCTTGCAAAGACCTTTCCAGGAGCTGATAGAAGTGAAATACCGCGATATGAGTTACAGTCGGATCTGTCACCCCTGTTCTTGTAGAGAGCACTAATACGAGACAATTTAAAATCGACTGGTACTCGCTCCTCCTCCCACATTCGAATAAACAGTTTCCACACCGACGTGTGCAAATCCTTACCGCCGTATTTCAAAAGCTCGCTTGGTATGTGGTCAATGCCAACTGCCCGCTTATTTTTCTGCTGCCTGATGGCAGTGACAACCTCGTCAAGCGCCAGTGGTTCATCCAGCTCGATACATAAAGGGAGTTGAGGCATTAAGCTGATGTTTTGCAGATCGGCTGATCGATCCACGCTGAGTTCCAAGTGTTAAAGTGTTCAGCCCAACGTAGTACTTCCTTCTTGCTAGTGAGGAGGTGTGAACTATCTAAAGACCTCAGGGGTACTTTTGCTCGGTAGGAAATACCAATCAGCTTTCGCACCTCGCAGTAAAACTCCCCAAGCTGTTTAGTGTCAGCAAGCCACTGCATTTGGCAAGCTTTGTCCTGCCACCACTTATCTTTTATCTGACGAGATAGCTTGCGCAATTCTTGGTCACTCGCTTTGACCAACGCAATGCTTCCGCCTCTTCTACTGTGCTGTCGCAAAAGCTCTCGATGTTTGTCGAATGCTGCTCTGAGAGCCTCATTGTTGTCATCGAACCAGTTTTCGTTACGCCGATATTTAGTACCCAATGTAGCTGAAGCGGTTTCCATAATGTGACTAGACAGAGTTCCCCAAGCAGCACCGACATCATCCGCCTCATTTGTAGGCCACAGCTTTCCCGATATGGAACTACTAACTTAGTATAATACCAAATAATACGACTGAATTACGTAAAGCGATAAAACTGTAATACTGTATAATTCGGTCAGTATGTCGCTACTAGTGTTTTTAAAACTCGGCTTATAATGATGTGTATAAGTGATTATATGTCCAATTTACACATTTTATAGACGAGACCGTTAGAGGCGAAATTATGTTTGACTTCTTACGTGACCGTTAGATAAACTTGTACAACATAATGTCTTGTGATATGGTACAGGAAATCCGAGTGTAATTGAGTACTTATTTTGACATGGATTTGTATTTTAAGCAACACATTACAATTCTTCGATCCATGTAATCTCAGGCATTTAGCTGGCAAACTGGAAGTTTTGTAGGTGGGATGGAAAAATAGCTCAAAACCCCATGAACTGGTCTAAACCATTGACCCCACGAAAAAGTCCTGTTTTAAATCAATAATATTAGAAATAAAATAGCTAGACAAACAATTCTTACTAATTTTATAACCGCAAAACTATGAGCACAACTTTACACAAATTAATCAACTGTTATGTAAATATTTTGGTTTTGCACGTATCTGGGTGTGTAGTGACACCTGACTCATACACTTTCACATTGCGAATGACGGAATTATAAGATATGACATATGAGGATATTATTATTTTTATTCAAAATTATTCAGTAAATTCCAACGCAGTTTTCTATCAATTTTTTGTAGTCATTAATAGACACAATGCTTGAATCATGGATGGGTTGCCTGTCAAATTGGGATAAGAGCGGGGCGGGAAAAGGGGAGAAGAGGCAAGAAGGTATTCGCCATCCAGAAAAGAACCTCACTCACCATACGAAACGCAACAGTAAATTCCTGCAAATTTCCTGTGATCTAGTCGTACCATCCCGGATGAGCCTATCACATCATGCATGAGTCATGTATACAGCGTGACTCTAACACTTCCCAAAACAAACAAAATATTTGATTATTTATTACTTAAAAAATATATTATTTGGACTTATCTATTGAAAAAAAAGCCACATATTAATGTAACCAACATGTGTTTCATCACCCCATATAATGTACTATAAAATTTGAAAGAAATACGACTAGAATTTATATAATAATTGCGAGTTTTGTTCCCAAAGCCTCTAATTACGCGATACAAATAAGGGCAGTTAAATTTTAAAAAAATGTTAGGTTTTTCCTGAGGTCATAAGAAAAATATGGGTTAAATTAATGTCAAAATGTCAATATCAACCATACAAATAAATTAATCGCGATGGCAGTGAATTTGGTAAACGCAATCACAACAGGAATAACAAAAAAAAAACGTAAACTATCCGTAATTGGTTAACTGTAAAAGTCCGCTGAGAATTCCTGCAAGCTTAGTGAATGTTCGTGTTGCGTATTGTTTCATAGACGATGTCCAATTTATGATAATACTTGTATTAGTTTTAGTACATTTAATAGTTTAGTTATTTTACTGCTTTTTGTTTGATAAGGTTTTTTGAATGAACGGCGAGACGTGCATGTCATTCGCATGCTGATAAGCGTTATGACCGCTCATGGACAGTAGCAGAATCAAACAACACCATGAATTACAAAGTAATGCTTGGCATTCCACTGCGCTCGCCATCCTAAGACATAAGATGTTAAGCCTTAATATGTCCGGTAGTTACTCTGGCTACAATGTCCCGCTAAACGAAACACAACGCTGTATTTACACTGCTACAGTACAGTACAGTTAGCAGGAAAAAAAGATATTGCGCTGGCGGATACCCAGGTTGGATACCCAGGCGGACTCTCACATATGACAAACCTGCCACCAGTAAAATATTTTAGTATTCAGTAAAGTATTTTTTTCTTATAGTTACCCTTATCCCATACTAATTCATTTAATCTCTTCACTCTCTTCTCTCTCTTCATCTCACACTTCTGAGATATGGTAATACATCATTTTTAAAAAGTGCAAATAAATAACAAGGGGTTCGCGCAATATTCTTGTATTTTTTTCATAATATAATTGAATTCTCTAATGCTATATAAATAAATAATTATCACCCAGTAATAACTCCTAATTTTAAAGATAAAAAATCCACTGATCATTTAGTCTATTAAATTCTTCGCCTATCATAGATTAATAATGACTGAGTCATACAAATGAAAGTTTACAAACATCCTTTCAAGGAAAACTTAACTCGTATTGTAACTTACGAACGGAAAAGAAATTTCTTCACTCTTACTTGTAGTGAGTCATAAACAGATGGGTTTTTCATTGCATTTCCTTCTTGTGACATACATGTGTAGTAATTTTTGAAAACATTTATGATTTCTTAACGACATTCATTACTGATTCATCAAGCAAGTTTGACGTGTCTCGAGATTAAAAACAGTATCTACCATTAGAATTTAGTGCCTAGGAATGTATATTTATTTATTTCAAATTAACTAATTTAAAACGACAGTGAATGCGTGGATACCATATAGGGGCATTCGTGTACTTCGCCAAAAAATTGTCCTATGTAGGTTTACTTTACATTTTGAGGGATCTTTGCAACGTACCAATAATATCATTTATTTGTGTTTTGCGCCTCAATATTACTGATCGAGTAGGCTTAACCTCACCTAACCGTATCTTATTGAAGATTTTATTATTCACCTTGCACGGCACGCCATTTTTTATATAGTAAGCCTTGGATTACTCCTCAATACGCCTCTGGCAGCTAGAAGTTTATCACAGCAACAGCAATAACATGTTATTTTCACATAGATCAAGGATATCGATGGAATTGAGAAAATCACCATTTATTCGCAATTACTGACCGCGTATTGCGAAGCCGTTGTAATTCCTATAATAGCTTTGCTATTAATTATAAGCTTTGAATACCATTGTGTATTTATCGCTTTAGAATTAGACGGACTTCGTGGTATGCCGAAGTAAAATCAACAAAGGCACCTCTTTTTTTTTTCAAGAATTGAGAAAAAAATAAACAAAGAATGTTATCCCAATATTGCAAAAAAGATAAGATTACAACTGATGTATTTATTTTTGATACTAAATCGTCATACAAAAGACATAAACGAATCTTTGAAACAAAACATCTCTTCATTATATGAAAATATCAGATTTTTTTAATAATGTCTTCCCTTTATACTAATTTTAACTAAGTAGATAACTCACACCCGACATTATTTATATCCATACATAAAACCATTACTATAGAAAAAAATACTATATACTATACCTAAATAAATAATGTGTATATAAATAATGTCATATATATAAAAAAAAATAACCATTAATCTATCACAAAACTCAAACACCGTCTAATAACCTGGCATGAGCACGTAAATTCGTGTATCTGACAGGTGTGATAACTGTGTCAGCGGATCTGCAACGGCACCGCGTGACGTACAAACGAGTTTCCGACCGGCCCAGTATTAGCGGGAATCTGTTGTTTTAATTGCGACGCTATACTACTTGGGCTGTTGATGTGAGTGTTCTCACTGCTTAGTAAATTATTTATTTATCTATCTATTTATAATAAAAATATTATGCTTATAAATTTGTAGGATGTTGCATAAAATTTTACAGGATAATTCTAATGTGGTATTATGTTGAAAAATATGTATGTAATAACTACGAAACTATAAGCAATCTTCAACAACTTGGATACAATTTATGGATAAATATTAGAAAGAAGACAGAAACAGAATCTATATTTCAGTATTGATAAAAACACTAGGGGTAGCGTGTTTTTCTTACTAAACATTAATTATGAACTAGAAAACGGCTATTTATATTAATATCCATATAAATACATACTATGAATAAGTAATTCTCAAATTCTATATGCATAACCCACAAATGGCTTCTATTGACACATCTAATAGACGTTATAGAAGGCAAAAAGCCGGCCGAGCGACGAGAGCTCGCGCTGCTCTGGTTCAATTTCCATCGATACAAATGTTTGTTTTGGGTCTGAGTGCTGTCTGGCTAGAAATTACCTTCATGTAGAGCTTAGCCTAGTGGAATTATTGAAATTCGCATTATTAATTTGTTATTTTCTTGTAACATGGAACAGGTAGATTTTCAATGAGGATTGATAAAAGCCATTGGATGACTAGAGATTATAAAAAAAAAATTACTACAAGTTCACTAAAATGTTGTTGTTATTTAAAAATATATTATATAAAGGAACCGGACGAGCCGGGATGGGATGGTACTATTGCTTCACGGATAACCGACAGCTTTGAAGTCATGTTTTGTTCAATGAGTGTAATTGCCAAAGGCACTTTCTACCTACCTTTTTTTTATTCAATTCTCTCCCCTTCTGAGAGGCCGGCAATTACTTATTTTGTTGAACCTATGCATTCAACAAATTCAATTTATATCTGCCTTTCCTAAAACATCGACGAGTTCTGACTCGTCATGATGACATTTGTGTCATCCCAAGAAATATATGTGTTATGGGACCTTACCAGATTCTACCTTGAAGAATAGACTAAACGAAGCTTGAATTACCTCATTTAATTTAATCGAGTCTCTTATTGATATCAATAGATGGCGCTACTATGTTACTTATACTACCGCTGATATTAAATTAACTCGCATTATTACATTGTATAGTCATCTCCTACACCCAGTAGTTTTGTAGCATCCATGCAGATGGCGCTAATGGAATACGGTTCTCGACAGATGTCGCTTTAATGCAAAGTTTATAATTACAAATAATTTTTGAACACGTTGAAATCTTTTATATGAGTTTACTATTACTATGTGTATCATTTACAATAATCTTCTTTCTAGATAAAGAATTGTACCTATAGGTACAAAGCAATAAGGTTTATTGGAAATATCTTATTTTTATATATAATTAAAATTATGTTAGGCTCTAATATATTTTATAGTGACATTGAGAATAAAATTAACAATAAGTGTAAAAAGTTTGAACTCTTAATGTGGGTTTATGCAGTTATGATTGTCTTGTTTCTGAAGGTGTCATTTACTGACTTCGAATATTAGCCTACATGCCTAAATCGTCGGTTATGTAGGACACCAGAAAGAAATTCCCACTCGTCGCATAACCACATTGTTTTTCCCACGTTTCATTTACTGACAGCTGACTTTAGATTACAGTAGTCACGTAAATCGATTACTTAAACCAGTTATGCATACATTATACAATTCAGATTTATAAACAACAAAAAAATACTGTGTTTCCAGATTATACAAATTTTAGTTGCAGTAAAATAAAAAATATTTTTCTTAATTCACAAATATGTAATTACGGTAGCTGATACTTCAATAAGTAGCTTTTAACTTAGTTATGAGTCAGAAAACCGATAAAATGGTAATATGAACTATGACCTAAGCCCTTTTAATTGAACTCTCGATTAATGAGATACAGATTTATATGTAAAATTGATGCTAGGCTTATTAGACTGTTACTGTTAGTAAATCTGTGGCTACGACGGTTGACAGGCTCCCAATTTATCCCAGGTTATTAGATATCAAATTCAGACTGGATAATATCTATCGTATATACATTTACAATCTACGCCAGTTTAAATTATACATGCACCGTAGGTGTCTCCCGTATCCCATTCAAATCCTAGCGAAAAAAAATCATATCTGTCGTGGCCCTTATTACTGACGCCATGGGCTGTGGCCTTAGAGTAACTATAATATAGAGGGAGAGCTGGTACTCCAAAAACGTAGATAAAAATGGTGGTGCCGGGCCACCTTTTTCTGCCCTCTTATTGGCTGACATTTGACAGGTTATCCCACATACATGAATTATTACGAAGAGAAAAAAAAATAGTTTAAGGCTATTTAATTTCACTCCAGTTTTAAAAGGATAGTATGTAGCTAAATATAATTTCGGTTATCAAAGGAATTTACAGCAATTTATTGCTAAATAATTAATTCTATTTTTATTATTATTTTCTTATGACCTTTTTAACTCCATTTAAGGGTAATAAAACCTGTAGTACGGGCCTAAGCCAAGCACAACTGGCTATATGGTAAAGGTTATTATTATAATTTTTATTGATATAGGAGAGAGAACGATACGGGAAAATATTTTTTCAAGACTCGAATGTATGATAGCGCTCCCTCTAGGAATATTATAAATACTCTAAGGCTGTGGCCCTATCATGTCTTATTTTACGCCACTGCTGTAGACAACTATTACATCACTTTTTCATTTATTATACACTCATTTGCAAAAAAAAAACGGGCGGTTTTGATTTTAATTCTTCTTTAAAAAAATACGGTACCAAAATGATTTCAATCATTTGTACATGTTACTGGCCGGTTTTAAAAATGCCGTGGTGTTTAAAACATATGTTCTAAATTCAAATTTTCGTTTGATGCTCGTTTTTACAGAAAACCACTTTTTATCCTACATTTTTGGTGCGAAGTTCCAAAAGATAATATCGGTTTTCATAACTTTTAGTCAATTTTTATGAATTTATTTCATATTCTTAATTGTCAAAGCTTCATTTATTGCTGTTTAGCTGTCTCAATAATGTTAGAGAAAGTGGTAAAAGCTACCAAAATTATTGCGCTGCTCGAAGAGGGTTGCAGCCAATGCTTTGTGGATCAGAGGCTAAGTGTGAGTCGCTCGACGGTTCAAAGGACCTGGCAGCGGTATCAAGACACCGGTTCCGTTGAGAGAAGGCCTGGTTCTGGAAAAAAAACCATGTACCCAACCACGGGATGATCGTTTTCTTGTGAGTCGCGCATTGAGAAATCGCAAGTCTTCGTATGTGGATCTTAAGAACAACCTCGAAGAAGTAAGAAATGTGCATACTAGTCTATGGACGGTCAGGAGGAGGCTTCTCGCGGCCAATATACGCAAACATCGCCCGGCCCGCGGCCCTAAGTTACTCCGTGAGCACAGAGTTGCCAGGCTTAGGTTTGCTCGAAATTGTGAGTCATGGACTCAAGAAGACTGGAATAGGGTATTGTTCTCCGATGAAGCCAGGATATCTCTGTTCGGTGAAGATCGACGTCGGCGAGTGCTACGAAGACGAGGAAAACGCTTTGCAGAGGCTTGTTTTGAAGAAATCACACCTTATGGTGGGGGCTCTATTATGTTTGGAGCAGGAATACATTCAATGGATCGTACAGAGTTAGTCTTCATTGAAAACGGCTCACTGACTGGACATCGATACATAACGGAAGTTCTAATTCCTCATGCACAACCCGCATTGGCCGCTTTAGGCGAAGACTCAATTTTTATGGACGACAACGCTCGCGCCCACCGGTCTGGCGATGTGGAAGCGTATGTGCAAGAGGTCGGCATTCGTCGTTTGGATTAGCCAGCTCGAAGTCCCGAGCTCAATCTTATAGAGCATATCTGGGACGTTCTGAAACGACGCGTGAGATCAGTACAACCGGCTCCACAGACCATCAGAGAGCTGAAGAATGTGATTACCGCGGAGTGGGAACGTATTCCGCAAGCAAGTATCCGGGATATCCTTGCTAGCATACCCAAACGAATTCAAGCTGTGATTTCAGCTAGAGGGGGTCACACTCGATACTAAACATTTATCTGCATTTACTTTATTAAAGAAAAAACAAACAAAAATCTTTGTTAACTTTTACTTCACGAGCATATGCAATACTAGCGAGCATACACTACTAGTGAACTTTAGCATTAAAACCCATAAATTTTATAAAAATTTTATGATAATACTGACGAAAACGATTATTTGCTTATTAATTTACAAAATTGTGAAAGTAAAACTACCTATAATCATCAATCAAACCAATAGTAACATTTGAAATGGTTCATTGCTTAGGTGCCCGTTTTTTTTTTGCAAATGAGTTTATAATGCATTATTATATGTATAAACTTTTCACATCCATTTTGATTATTCAGAAGATCCCATCGCATTCTGCAAAAAGGGAATTTTGCAACAAGGCTTATATTATTAATACCTAAATTGTCGTGCGATATAACGAAAAACTAATTGGTATTACTCTGAAGATTGTTGACCTGTGCCTCCCACGTCAACCGTAACAATGAATCACCAGACACCGCACTAAATAATAGAAGCGGTGTGGAATCGGTTTATTTATTTTTTCAGTCCTTTTAAACGGTTTTTAGATAAGTCATTAACCATCGTTTTTATTTAACAACTAATTCTGTGACAACGAAGTTATCTAGAAAAAATACTCAAACCAGTAAATGTTTCTTAGCTCAAAGAACTTATCAACAATAAATCTATGGAAAATAATGACAAACAAAAATTATGGTATTGGCTCAAAGTAGATCACTGTCCTCGTATGATCTGACCTACCAGTGTAAGTGTATAAATTTGGGTTGGCACGACCTATATTTATAGTCCCAGAGATGACGACCAAAACCATGTATCATAGCAATACAGTCGAAACTGTATAAAATCGTTAGATTATGTGATTCTGAACCCGAGTAGGTAGGTAGTGACGGTCGAAAGTGTAGCAATTGCATGCGAGGTTCTTTTTGCTGTGTCCAAAAAAAAAGGCAGTCGGTATCATAGCAATATGTCTGATATTGGAAATTTACATAGATTTGATAATTTTATGACGAATAAGTTGGTTTTCAGACATTTTGCGTGTAGTATATAGCTGAAGCGAATTTTTGAAAATGTCAACTTTAGCCGACCTGTATTATAGCAATCCGAATGATTTTTTTTCTACCGTTCGTAAATTTGGCAGGATTGCAAAGAAAATATTTTCAGACATTTTAGATGTCGCATGTACTCCCAAAAGAGAAAAGAACGTTTTGAAGTCGCTTGGCCGATGCCTTAGCGCTTCTTACGTTGTTTTTTGCATGTTATGCTCCTGCCATTCTCTTACTATACATAGTCACTCACCAGCTGTCCTAACCGTTGAAATGACGCTCACTTAAAGTGACAACAAACTATAAGTTGCTCAGGCGGACGTGGGTGTGTCGCTGGTTGTCCGAGGGTTCGCGGACGTTTTTTTTCTTCTATTCCTAATGATATGGCATGGTTTGCTCATCTGCCATTGACGAAGTTTTCGGGGATGGAAGAGTAGGTTTTTAAGAATTCAAAATTATCAATTATAATAGACGTTTTTATAGAATAGATACGTTGTCCGCGCTCTATTTTGGCAAGACAAAAGCAAGGTGATTGCCCGACTTGCAATCAGTCACGCTTCAACACGGTCGATATCGAAAATTTGATGCATCCAAATTTTTTTCCTATTAACTAATCCTAATTTACCCGTAAAGAACATTTTCAGACGGATTGCTATCATCATATTTTTTTGTCTAATTTTTATTTTTTCTAAATTATTTTTTGTGTTCGCGCTACACTATTAACTTCTGAAAAATATTTTTTCGGTATCTTGGAACTATTATATAACTACAGTCAGAAAATCAGACAGATTGCTATAGATAGAAGACAGGGTATATCAAGACTGCTACCGAAAACGAAGCCGGGTGGTAGTTAAAGCGACTTCAGACACAATGCAACAGAAAAAGTTGCAAAAAATAGCGACAATTTTTTTTTGTTATTTTTTTTCCTATGACCATATTTGGGTGGTAAATACATTTTTTCCTAAAATAACAGTGTATATATTTTTATTTATAAATAATCTAAGATATAAAACTGTTTAAATTATTATTTTAGCAAATACTATGGATTTACCACCTAAAAATGACGATATTTAAAAAATCATAAAAAATCATTGTCGCGTTGCGAAATTTTTAGTTGCATTGTATTCGTAGTCACTAAAACTACCACCCGGCTTCGTTTTCGGTAGCAGTCTTGAGATACCCGGTATATATATATATATATATATATTACCAATATAATCAATAAGAGGAAATAATCCTGATCAGTTTATAGAGATAGGTAGTGTTCTTTTAATAGCTTTTTAAATGATGACAGTGTTTGAGCCTGCCTCACCAAAACAGGAAGTTCATTCCACAAACGAACAGCTTGAACATTGAATGATTTATCCATAAATGTCATGGTGTGGATGGGCATTCTCAGCTTTATGTATATTTATAATATTTATAATACGAACAAAGCTGCGGCTGACATTTTATATAATAATAACTCTTTATTTAAAATACTACATACCCCATAATAATATCAGACGGATGACTTGTCCAAGAAATAAAACATAAAGTGCAAAAAAGACCCTGTTAAGTTTCAGGGGAGTCTTGTATAAAAATTATAAAAAAAAAAACTACAGAAATAAATAAGATTAAACAGAGAAAAAAAAGTGTTAAAAAACGGCGGTCTTATCGCTAAAAGCGATAGGTCTATCTTTTATATATTAATGATATATTTTTATTTCTGTTTAGTTCGTCTTATATTTTCCTCATAAGCTTCAGTATTAAAGCTAATGACATTAGCTACCTTGTCAAGGATAAGGATCAGCCAATTTCGTGTACTGTCGTGACTTAGCAATTTCGCTGTTATTATATTAAAAGTTGATCTCAGACAAAGAAAAAATAAATTATTCATATAAAAACTAATTCAATGATGTACTAAAGGATTACTGAGCTGAACGACACTGAATTATTGCTCCTAACCGCTTTGTATGTGGATAAGATTGCAAAGATTTTTGTTTAATTTTGGATATAAAACATAATGGATAATATCAGAAACTACCGCTTGTTTGACGTTAACCCTTTATAAAATTGAGATATATGAATAAATATCAGTTACTTATATTATCATTGCTTTTAACAGTTATAATACTAAAAATGTCGATTTAATATGTTAAATTATTTTTTTGATGCAAATGATGACTATAATCTTTCTTTCTTTCAGGTCCCGTGCCACTAGCTAGGAATATAAGACACTTGCCGTGCGTATCGAGACGAACTGCCCAAGAAGGCCTGTGCATGTTCGCGATAGACTGCTTAAAAGCCAACGGCTCCCACTTAGGGACATGCATCGACAGGTTTTACTTCGGATCGTGTTGTCAAATGCCCGACAAAACAATTCTACCACAAATCATTGGAAACAACATAGACGACAACTCCATAGATAGTGCCAATTTTGTTCACCCACAATTGGAAGATAAAGATCATAACCTTAATAAAATCCCTGTTATTTTCCCACCAAATAAAGAAATAACCACTGAGAAGGCGACAGTTCAAACCACAGTTACAGATAAATTAACAACAGTAGAAGACAGAACGGAATCTTTAGAATTGGAAACGAAATCAGACGATAAGACTACGATAGATAATAATATATTTAACGTTGATTTCAAATTAACTACAGCTGTGCTAGTCGAAACCACCACAAAAGCGGAAGAAATAAAAACTGCAGAACCAGTCACAGAAATTCCAATTAAGTTATCGACATTCCAAACGGTATCTGGAGTGAATTCAGTTACAGAGAAACCCAAAACAGAGACGACAATAACTATGGAAGAAACAACAGAAACTGTAAGATTGACTACCGAAACCACGACAACGACAACCACAACACCAAAGCCGACAAAACCCACGAGAAGGCCAGTAAGACCAACCTATACTAGGCCTACTTACAAACCATATAATTACACACGACCTTCATACACTCAATCGACATATAAGCCTAAATTACCAGTAAAGCCAGTAACAACCAGAAAACCTCCATACAGAAATCCGCCTAAACGTCCCACGAGAAAACCTTTGCCATCCCCTCCAAGATTGAACATAACCATACTACCGCAATCAACTAGTTCTAAGCCAATATTTACTCGACCATCGGTGCCATCAATTACTTACATAAACACTACAAGTGCGACTGAAGACAAAAAGACTACAACTACAACAACATCAACAACAACAACACCAACCACTACAACAACAACTACTACAACAACAACAACTACAACAGAAGCGCCAGTAACAACAGAGAGAGTTACTGAAACTGAAGCAACTGAAACGCCTACAGCGCCCACTGAGATTGTTACTGAGAAACTGGCAACTACTGTAGAAATTCAGACAACTGAAACAATTGCCGACACACCCAGTGACGCTACGGAAGCTGTAGTTACTGAGAAGTTGACTGAGAGACCAGTGACGGAGGCTGTGACCTCACCATTGACTCCTGCTGCAGTGCCGTCTTCCACCGAGTACCCACCTCTAGTAACATGGACCAGCTCAGTGGATGTCACTACTAAAGCACCTGAGAAGGTCACTGAAGCGCCTGAAGGTAATTTCATTTCATTATTAACTATACACCCTTATAAATAGACAATATAGTTCAAAGACCTATAGCCACTTGAAGCCCTTCTTAATTTGGGTTTATTCCCATTCATTTAATTTCGTACATTGTTTTCAAATCATTTATTTTTCCTCCTCCGCCTAAAAATACGATGTAGAAATACGAACAATCATATTCCTATCGTAGGAATGGGATTCCTAATAACAAACAAATGTTGTGTTCAAATAACTACAATGAAAAACGACATTACTGTCGTAAATGACCCAGAAATTGAAATCAATGACACAGTTCACACAACAAATCATTATACATCTCTAGTCAGTACTCAGTGTTATAAAACAGCAAAAAGAAAGTAAGCAGAACAGTTTCACTGGGTCGATACAAGAAGCGGCCGCGGCGGCGCTCGCGTCCTCCATACGTGATCGGAAACCGAATGGCTATAAACACTAAACAGTTGCTGGATCGATGACCTCAATCGGACATGTTTATGTTGTGAGATTAGCTGGGATTATCATCTAAGCTCAATGACGTAACTTAATTCAAATGCACTTCACATTTACTAGACGATTTTTTTTTAAATATACTTTTTAGTTAAAAAATAATATCACTCTTAGCAAATTTGTTCTCATTCAAATTTAATTTCTCTCTATATCATGATGCCTTTAATCTCCGTATTTTTTTCTTTCTGTCACACACACACAGACACATTTCCTCAGAGCAGGGACACGTCATACACAATATATTGTTTGTATTGTTTAATTCATTTACAGTAAATTCAGGTATTTTCGAAATACTATTTAATTAAGCTAAACCGTCATAAAATCTTCCCTTGATAATGACACACATTTAGTATTCTCGTCCCTTGGCATTCCTCCAAGCAGTAGAATGGTAAAGAAATAGCGGCCGAACTTGGTCACGACCTACGGCCATGACATCGTAACACTTTTGGTCAAATGCGCTTGGCACAATGACTTGTCCCACTCAATTTGAAACTTGATGACCCGCAGTTCCTGGGAAAGAGAATTCTGAGGAACTAACGTTTGTAGCAGTCACAAACCAAATGTCAGTATTCTTTGGCTTTTAAGATTCAGACGATTTTGTTATCGCAGCTGTTGATAAGAGTAAAGTAATTCAATATGATTTTCGATGTATTAAACCAACGGTATTACTCAAGCTATTCCTTAAGATAAATTTACTAAATTTTAGAAGTTATTATTAACATTCTATTAAAATAAATCCCCAATTAGTTGACATTCTAAGACGTTCCTGCCATAAAATTCGCTGGATATACAGTTACACAATCTGATCAGGTAGTCACCACTCACCATCCCACGAGTATATTGCGTTTCTTTGCGACACAGTAGAATGTTAGAATCCATATGAAAATATGGTAATTCAAGAGCAGGAACATCAAAATTCTTTTAACAAATTTCGTGCACATATCGATCTACACCATTACTTATTTGTCCGTTGCTTTGAACTTCAGTATAAGCTTTAAATTAAAAGAAAGTTATTTAGTTACTAATAAATAAATGAAGACGAAAACCGCGATGGCCCAATATGCATTCTGCAAATTAAATAACAATGTTTTTTCTCATAGTCGTGACACCGTTAAACCCGTTTATTTAAAATAAAACTATTATTTACGGATTTTGTCGCGAATTTAGTTTATTTATTTTTTTACATTTTTTACTTCCCGACGTTTCGATTACTTTACAGCTTGTAATGTGTAACATTCGCGTAAATCTAAGAAACCATTGTACCGTTTATTTAATTTATAACAATAAGATGCTTTTTGAAATACATAAATATATATAAAATTAATATATACATCGAAACGCATATTAAAAATAGCATTGAAGCAAATGCACAATAATTGTAATTAAAGTAAAATTGCAAAATATCAGTCTGACTGACTGATAAAAAGCTGGCTGATTAAATGATTTAGAGATTTTTGTTTATTACACACTTAAATAGACGGAAATAATCATTACTTCTTTAAAATAAATATAAATACTATCTAATTGCAGAAACTTGGTCACCCATAACACCGCCGGAAGGTTGGGTGCTAATCTCAACTATATCACCAAAACCGGAAGTGTCAACGGAGTTTATATCAGCCACAACCATTACAACCACCACTACTACACAACCCACAACCGTTGAAGTCACGCAACCATACGTACAGGAAACAACACAGCTGTTGACAACCGAAAAATCAACTACAACCACAACGGCAACTACAGCCAAGCCTACCACCACTTCGACAACCACAACAGAGGTTACAAAGCAACCATCAACACAATCAACCACAACGGAAAGTACAACAACAGCTTCCACCACAACGACAACGCAAGCTACAACTGAAAAGCAACCAACGTCAAGTCAGGATACGTTAGAGTTCACAGTGAACGTGACTTTATCTCCTACGGTACCCACATACACCTCAAGCATGGAATCGACAACCTTCAGTTCAGTTTCAAGCCAAAATGTTACTGAAAGTTTGGCGAACCAAACAACAGGCAATATTACTACTGAAAATCCTCAAGATTTAAATGGTAAGGGTTACGTTTGTACATTTCGTAGTAATATTTACTATTTTAAAATCTCACTGGTCGCCAATGCTAGCTTATCGAATAGTATGATGAAAACTATGAGTTTTTGTGTTGTGGTATTTATCGGTTATACAGTCATTAATGAGCAAAAAACTCAAAAAATATGTGATACAAAATTTGACATGTTTATATGATTTTTTCCGTCTTTTTAATTAGCCGGTATTGCCCAGTTACATGAATCGGCTCAACGACATTTTTATTTCCATCCAAAATTAATTTGGTGGATGATACAGCCGTCCTTCAATGACGTCAATATCTTCAATGCCAGTAATCATATTTCGTCTGATCATTTTCTTGAAATCGATAAACAAATATGCCTAACACAAAATCGAATTTTACGGTTAACAAGTTTTTTCTTCGAGCCTAGATCGACAAGGCAATAAAGTTGTGTACAAATTGTCGATCATTTAAGTATCCTAGTAATGTTTACGTGGTAAAGTTTCACAACGGAACATAATATATGAACTCATAGTTGCATGAATTCCCACGATCTACTTGTTGCAAAGCAAGCAATAGCCGTAGTATATTTTAACCGCGGTAGATCGTAAACGCATTAACTAGTAATATTCGTGTGTATTTACAAACTAAACAATATCCTGACCTTTACAGTGTTATTTAATTGGACCTTTTGGTATTGACCTTTCGCGTATTTTTCATATGAGGGATAAACCAGTAATAATTTTACGAGTGTTTAATAGTAGAATCATTACGAAAAACGCTTTTCTTGACATGATATTTGTATAAAGAGTAGGATATAAAGTATTAATTACGAGTATGTTATTATTGTAATACCTAGTATTGTTTTGTATCTTTCCTTCGAGTATTTATAATATAGAGGGAGCGTTGTCGTACATTCGAGTCTTGAAAAACGTACTTAGATATTTTCTTGTTCGTAATGTTGGTAGCGCTCCTATATTAGTGAAAATTGAATTAATTATTTAGCAACAAATTGCTATAAAAAGTTGGTTCGGCACCACCATTTTTATCTACGTTTTTGAAGTACCAGCGCTCCCTCTATATTATAGATACTCTAAGCATCTTTCGTAGCCTCAGATATCACTATTATACACCCTGCATTTTAAAGTAATAATCTGTTAGAATTGATACTGAGACAGAATCCTTTTAAAAACCCTTAAGTACCATACCTAAACAATACCAAAAGAGACTAGAGAGCTTTAAAAATAAAAGTACAAAAATATTATAGTTGTGAATATACACGTATAAAATGTCTTCCAGCGATGTGTGTAGTGTTACTGATGTTGTTCTATAAATTTTCAGATTATACTCTGGAGTCAGTCACCACACCCATTCCTTACAACATGTCCGATTATAAAGACGGTAAGTTCATTTCAAATACTAATAATATATCAGTATTTTAGAATTATACGCTTTATAAAATAATGGTCTTTGCTACCTGACGACTGTTTTGGGAAGAGCCTTTGCCTTAAATTATTTGGATAATGTTTGACGAGTTGACTAAACTGCACTTGATATTTGTTTCTAATGTGACGATTGTTCGTAGCATCTCATAACAGTGATAAAAGATAATATAAATCCTAATAAAATAAATAAATCTATTCCTTTTAATAATGATAAATTGTTAACTAAAAAACAGACTTACATATCATTCAAATTACACAGAAACTAAATAAAATTACAATAAATCGTTAAATACATCGACAATTCCAGAAGTTTCCAAGGTCGCTGACGCCTGTATCTTGGGAAACTAAACTCTGAGTTTTTTTTAAATATGTTGCTAATTCAGTGTACATTTTGTACTTAAGTTTTGGAACCTTAAATTGATTAATGTAATTCTTACTACTGATTTGTGACTCACGCCCGAATACTGGAACGCCATTCAAATAATAAGTTGCTCTTAACAGCGCACGGCCCACTTAGCCAGTACATTTAAGCGGGATTAACGTAGTTAAGCGGAACTTATATTTAAGTTGCGTTCCAGTATTCGGGCGTCAGGCTCTTTCTGTTGTCCTATTCCATTATATTGTTTGCCGATTGATAAAACTGTCTATTTATAAGGTCAACTAATAATGACCTTATAAATAGACAGTTTTAAAACCAATTTGAGTTATCGAATATTTCGTCCCTAGCGAACGTCTTTTATATTCAGTTTGAGCGAAGAAAACAAATCAAAAAAACCTATCTTTCTCCTTTCTCTGGTTGCCTATAAGAGTTGCTTTTGGTTGCCAATAAGGCCGCCGATTGTACTTACTTTAAATATAGCTAACAATTGTTTTATTATTTCAATTATTTGTGAGACGAGCATGGCGTTCGCCTGATAGTAAGCGAAACGACTGCCCACGAACAAAACAAAACCAAACACCTTGAAATTCAACGCAATGCTTGGCATTCCACTGCGCTCGCTATGCTGAGACATAAGATGTTAAGTCTCAATATGACCATTAGTTAGCCTAACTACAATTTCCTTCAAACCGAAACACAACAGTGCATTTACACTGCTGTTTGCCGAAATAAATAGACATTGCGGTGGTACCTATCTACCCAGGCGGCCTTTTACATATGAGTGGCCTACCACAAGTAGATTTGGTGTATAAATGAATGTACAATAAAGAAATAAATAAATATGAATGCGGCCGTAAGAGTTGCTCATCTTGATACGCTTATTATATTCCACTATTAGCTGCCTATTAAATATGAGACACATCAAAAATAGTCGTAAAAATATAAAGAGACAATAAAACAATAAAACTGCGATGCTTTATATAAGGAAGTTGATTATTTTGCACCATCATAACCGGCGCACGTAATTACTACTGATTGCTTTGTTACCATCCATCATTGTGATTGCTATGACATCATGTGAACTGCTGAATTAAATGTTACAGCGTATACAAATAAACTGCCCCTGTATTATTTAACAGAATAACTAAATAAAACAATAACGTATTTGTGCGCAATAATAACAATTCTAATTAAAAAAGAATACTGTAAAATAACCCGAAAAATATTCAAATACAAATTATACACGTACGTATGTATATAAATGTGAATGTAAAATAATATAAATCTGAACATTATTGTATTCCGTGTTGATATAATAATGATAACGAAACACACAGAACCTAGTATTGTTACCACAGTTAGTTATAAACCTTGTAATTTGGAACAATAAATTAAATGCATTTTTAAATTTACAAATATGATACCATTTCTCGTATAATTTTGTAGACATAGTACGCATGAACATCACGCTTCGTTGATTTATCAGGTAAAAATCAAAACAGAACAATACGGAAAATATCTTGGAGCAAATTATCATATTCAGATCTCGCAAATATTCTCTTTAAAAAAAATGATAATGGAGACTGTCCCGCCCTCACACCCACCACTGCAACTCCTGTAAGCCAGGATCAACAGTGGCACGCAATGTAATGACACCGAGCATTGAAGCTCGGCGAGTCTCCGGGAATGTTTAACTTGTCTTTAACCCGCAACGAAATCAATCAGAAAGTTAAATTAATAGGAGGAGTTGGAAATAAATTATTGTCCACTTCCCTCCGTGCAAAGCGGGTGACAAAACAATGAAATAAAGAGGTAAATAACCTCGCAAAAAGACTTTTACAGCCGGAGAAGCCAGCTGTAAAGCACCACGGATCAAATCCTTATTACATTTAAATGGGACCTAATATGTGAGCTGTTACACTTGATTCCAGTAATAGGTATGGCAAAAACGCCGGAAAGCACGGAAATTCGTCCTAGTCTCTACAAGGTCCGTGTAGTATACAACTCCAGATGATATTTGCATACTATCCAGCATGGTTTTACGCTCATTCTGCCAAAGACAACACTCCCAAAGTATATGATGCGCAGATTGTTCATATTCGCAATTTGCTGTTGAACATGGGCACGCAGGCGATTCCACAAGCTTAAACGAGTATAGTTTAGACTTAAAGTTACCATGGCCCGTGAGGAACTGTGATACGCAATAATCGACATCTAGCCATGTCTTCGCCAAACGATCACGCACGCAAGGAAAATATTGGTATAAATGCCATCCCTTCAAAGATACCTCCCATCTATTTTGCCATTCATCTAATAGTTCGCTATATACCATAGGAAGCGGTTTAAATAATCTGTCGACTTTTAAGAGTTCACGTGCAAAAAAAATGATTATAGTATTATTTCATACATATCATTTGATTTAACTAGTAAGTGTAGAATTAAACCTTTTTAAATGTAAAATTAATCTAGAATCTGTCTATTATATAAATAATATAAATCATAGGGGTTTATTCCCAATAAACTTTTTTTTCAAGTAAATTGAATTATTTAAATAATAATGTAGGTATTACTTTTTTAATGTAGATATTATTGTAAACCACTAATCAATGTATACTCCAACCCATATCTATATAAACATTAAACTCGTTATGGAAATTGTCCCATTCATAAAAATAAAAACAAATCGACCGTAGCCATTCCAGTTATCGTTGTATTTTTTTTACATAATGAAAATATTGTGGATTTCACACATTCCTTTGCACCAAAACATCCACAACATAAAAATAATTTTGACGGCCTCCGTGGCGCAGTTGCTTAGACGCCGGCTGTGAAACGAGTGGCCGTGGGTTCGATCCCAGCATCGAAACAAATAACATTGGAACCTCTTAGTATCAGACCAATATCGAAGCATTAAATTATATTATAATTAAATTATATTGTGGAGCCAGGGCCCATCAGTGGAATATATTTTGACTATATAAATTTAATTGGATTTTAATATGGCCTAACCACTCTCAATCGTACCTCGCTTGTAGAGGAGGCCCGTGCCTTGCAGTGGGACTTACATGGGCTGATACAGTACCGTGGAATATATTTAAGCTACACAAAAACTAAGAATATTATATAACAACAAACTAATTTCAAGCTATTGTGTATCAGAAAATATATGATAGAGTTCTTAATCTCAGGCAATTGAACAGAAACCATCGGCCTCTACAATTAGCAACATTGTAATGCGTATCTCGTATTGTATCGACAGCAGAAATATAGACATGTTTTGTAAAATGAAATAATTGCTGCGTGTGTAATTTATGAGCCGTACAAAGGCCAAAGCATCAATTTTTGTTTAGTTTATATTTACATCATAATGTTTGTTTGGTCAAGGCGCCACAGTTGCTTGAGGCATAACACATTGCATAAAACATTAAAAATTGAATATCAATTCTGTAGATCAGCCAATATACGTCCCACTGCAGGGCACGGGCCTCCTCTACAATCAAGAGTACGATTTATAGTGCGGGTTGGCGGACTTACATAGCATAGAAATTCTTATAAATCGCTATGGTATGCAGGTTTCCACATGATGTTTTCTTTCACCGTTTTAGTGCGTGGTGATTGACTATCAACACACACATGACACCGAAAAGTCAGAGGTGTGCCCTGGGATTCGAACCCGCGACCACCGTGAACATGTTGGCAGCCGTGTCTAGTCCGTTTACCAACAGGCCACCACGCACTTACAATTACATTCATGTAATTTCTGATTATTTTGCCACCAGATTGCGTTAAAATCATATACTTTTTATTTAGATAGAGTTACACTGACGTTCCATGGACTTGTGTAGGAATGGATCGAGTAGATCGGGATAGCACGACTCCTTCAAGTAAAATAGACGTTAATCGGTCTTACTACGTTTCGTTCGAGGAGTGAGATTTCTTCTGGCTCAAACAAAATGACTCTATCCTCCCCCTGTTCTATCAATTCTCAATTCAACTGCATTTTTTTCTTATTTCATAACTTTGTGTCCGTCATTATAAACAGTCGGAAAAGAATTTTATATCGAAGCGTTGCAGATGATAATGGGTTGAATTGCTTTTAGGTATTAAGTAATCATTTAATTAAATCTTCGAGAAAATAAACATGAATTTTGTTAAGAGGAATTTGCGATTAGTCCAATTAACGTCTCGTTGCACACCATCTGCATAATACATACATTTGCTTTTAATGCATATTACTGTGCCTTGCCGCAACGTCGAATATTGTAATTTAATTAAAATATCTCATTAACAGATGACATTGTGCCAACTTCAATTATCCATTTACAGCAATTTTAGATAATATGCACAAAAATGCAGATAGTATTAAAGATAGGATCAAATGAATGCGGTAAGTGATTTCACTTATGTCGCGTTAATTCAACCATGAATAAATTCAATGAATTATTTCTTTCCTTTAACCAAACTAAAACAGACTCCAAAAACCAAAATTCGTTCATTACACGATCACTGAACAATAAATTATCCTCCTTTTGTGGAAATCTACCTGAGATGCACCCGAGCTAAATCATTTGCCACCGCCTTTTCGCCATATACCTAAAGCATTTTTTGTAACCGAAGTTTCGTTTGCTTCTGTCAATCTACAGTGTACATGTCCAATAATCTACGTAATATAAATATGATGTTACTACTAGTATTTTTTTTAAAGTCTTAGAATTCTCTATACCTAATCATAAATATTTATACAATACTTTGGTTCTACACCGAAACACAAACGACGAATTTTGAGCGTTCAAAGTCCCGTATGAAATAGACATCAGATGTAACTAATCATTTTGCTATGGTCGAAACAGCTGTAAATATCATGTCCGTAATATTAATTAATTACAAGATTTTCTTTAAAACATCAATCTATCTAGCCATTATGTTTTTAAAAATACTAGCAAGAGCTCAGGTTAAAGACCTTTGAAGCCTGACAAATGTATCATACGGTATGGACGAATAAACAATAATAAAAAAACATACCAGTCCAACTCCGTTCGGAATTCAAACAAAGAGTTGTCAGCGGCCGAGCGATGCGAGCGCGCGCCACGGCCAAGGCGAGAGCAAGGACGCCTCGCACACGCCTGCGGTTTACGAACGAGCGTGTTCTAAATTAGAAAATATTTTTTTTTATCCTAGACGACAGGAAGAGACCACACTTAGGTCATGCACAGGGTCACATTTTTCAAAAATATAAAATGTCTAGTGATAAAACAAAATTTATTCAGGACCAAATGTAAATTTGACCCAAATGTGGCGTTTGTTCAAGTGCAGTGATAGAATAAACACCAATTCGCAATTATAAAAGTGTGAGATATAACGGTGTTGAAGTTAATAAGTGATTTAATTTAATGTGATATGTAATTAAAAAAGAATAATAAAAACTGGTTCTAAACCAAGTCTAATTTAGCGCAAATAAAAAAGTACCACAAAAACTATTGAAGACGTACGGACACCGAAACATTTTTAGTTTTTCTTTTTATTTTACCTTGCAAAGACTTTTTGTGACGTCTGAGTTCTTTGCAAAAAAACGGTTATTTTCAAACGCAGCTCATAAAGAAGTTCTTAAAACTAGTCAAAATTAAATTAAGCGCTCGGTATCCAAAATCAAATATGCAACAAAATTCTATATTTAAAAAGTGTAGCGGATACGGACTGTCGCGTTGAAACAAATATTGAGGCGGTAAACAAAATTGGCTGGAATTGCAGTGAACTCGCCAACTGAACAAAAAGTTTTGTTTTGCAAAAAGAACTAATAAATAAATCCTGCGTGGTCAAATTGTTCGATTTTTAAAAGACAATGATTCTAAACTCGACGCTCCTGGTGCTGGCAGTGTGCGGGCGGCGGTTGTGGCACGCGCCGCAGGGCCGCATCGTCGGTGGTGTCAAGTCGGGCTTCGGCCAGTGGCCATGGCAGATCTCCCTGCGCCAGTACCGCACTTCCACCTACCTGCACAAGTGCGGCGCGGCTCTACTCAATGAGAATTGGGCGATCACAGCAGCGCATTGTGTTGAACAGTGAGTATGATTTTCCTTATTCTAATGATTTCGCACACTTTCGACTTTTAGCCGATCGATAGTTCACAGCATTTTACAGTAATTTTAAGGAACATACTTGCTCACTCAATTTTTGCATTTTTCTTATCACATTACGAAGCTTGAACTCTAATCCAGGAATTTTGTGGTAATTGATATGAAATAGTACCTATATCAAAATATATCCAGTGTTTTGACCTACGTTACAAACTTACTTTCAAGAAATAAAATTATTTCGTCATATCGAACTATTATTTTTGAGCAAAGAAGTCTTACAAAAACTGATACTATGTATACTGAAATCTTACAAAAACTGATACTGATACATATATCAAATTCGTACTAAAAATCATAACGCCCGCATTACTACTATTATTAGTTCGTACATCATTAGTACTATTATTAGTTATATATTAGTTCGACTAAAAGTCGAGCAATAAACAGTTCAGTGAATTAAAAGTTATACACGCAACACGAGCTTTAAATCATCTTCATGCATTTAAGACTTTTTTGTGTAGGTATTAAAATCTCGGACCTCTGGGGATATTGGCAACACCCTGACCTTGTAGTGACTTGGGAAACACATGACGTAAACCCCGACTATTGAGGAATGTTGGTTTTCCTGAACTTAAGGGGATTTCGACGCGTGGATATATTTTGGGAAATAATTTCCCTATACATTAGTTCGTTCGCCGCGAATTAACATTGCCATTATGTATTGAGTAATACCACTTTAAAATATTTTTTCATATAGAATATTCAATCATTGAAATATATTCTCATTCCAGCATGTTCTATCTAATAGACATATTTCAATTAAATGCATTAAGTCACATCATTAGTACTCCAAAGTCTAAACTTAAATACACGTATAAATATTAATAGCACCTTTACTATACAAATACGTGATCGCGATATAAAATAAGTAACTATTTCAAATGTAATAGCGTGGATCGTGGGAGATAATAATTTCGCTATTTATCAATTTAGCGATTTTCGAGTCATTTTTCAAAGAATTATAAGGCCTGAGTTTGCTACTAAAAATTCTAATTGGCCCAATTATTTAACACTCAAAAACCTTTTAAAATTAAGGATTTGTTATCATAAATGATCGCTTTTTGCCGAATTCGGGCACAGTGACTGCGTCTCTGACTAGTCGTATACTAACAGACCATAAAAATATCTTATTGTTCCGTTTTCTGATGCGCTTTGAAGCATTTTATACTTTCCAATTTAATCGTAAATATAGAAGACATAAATAAGCTTTGAAATAAAACTATTATTTATGGATTTTATCGCGGACTTTGTTGATTTTTTAAAAATGTTTATTTTGCCACTTTTCGGTAACTTTACCTACAGCTTTTGTGGTCACGTGGCGATATTATTTCATTGTGTAATATTTACGTAAATCTAAAAAAAACATTACTAAAATAAGCAATTTTTAATTACAGGATAATTTTCTATAATTGCATAACAAAATACTTGTCAAACGTTGACAAAGAACTTGCTCAGTTATACAACGATAGATAAATTACTCTGAATTATAACTCATAAGGTAGGTATAATAACATGAGCTAATAAATCTAGAAGCTACCAGACTGAGATATATTAAATGTGTTGTGTGTTTTTTGTTTATGAGTTCAGTAATCTCGTTTATAATGAATAGTAGAAACTAGTTTATAATTGGTCCACAACAACCTTAGAACCTTTTAATTGTAATAGAAGCATATTATGTATGTTATTGTAACTAAACTCGACAACAAGTCTAGTCCGAATAAAATAAATAATAAATACACCCAACAGTCACATACATAGTCCTGATCCCGCACTATGATCGACTCTTGTTTGTATCGTGGGTATCAGGAACTACGAGAGACTTTTCAGTCGCACAAACACACGGACCCGAAACAAATACCTGTGGTTCTCACAAATATTTACCTCGGTACAGGGATTGATCCCACGGCCTCTCGTTTCACAGCCGGCGTCGTACCAACTGCGCCACGAATCCTGTCTAATTTTACATTTTAAAAAATCTAGCTTAAAGTCTATAGTGAAACTTTCGTAGTTCGGAGGTGTATTTCCAATGGATTTCGCAATTAGGACACTATCTATTTAGATGGACCAAAGACTCTTAGGGTAGAATGCAACAAGTATCGATCTAAGATCACTAAAACTACCAGTGATATGATTTGAGTGACAATAATATACAGGGTATATCAAGACTGCTACCGAAAACGAAGCTGGGTGGCAGTTTAAGCGACTTCAGACACAATGCAACAGAAAAAGTTGAAAATAAAACGACAATTTTTTTTTTTGTTATTTTTTTCCTATGGCCATATTTGGGTGGTAAATACATTTTTTCCTAAAATAATAGTGTATACCCTTTTATTTATTAATACTCTAAGGTATAAAAGAGTTTAAATTATTATTTTAGCAAAAACTATGGATTTACCACCCAAAAATGACGATATTTAAAAAATCATAAAAAAAAATTGTCGCGTTTCTTTGCGAAATTTTAATTGCATTGTGTTTGTAGTCACTAAAACTACCACCCGGTTTCGTTTTCGGTAGCAGTCTTGAGATACCCGGTATAACAAAGGGCACCAAATTACAAATGTAGGTAATATAAGTGCTAATAAATCTATTTACTAGCGCTACTAATTAGATTTATCTATGAAAGAAAACTGTCAGTCAACTCTTTCGAATGAATATCTCCTTTTCAGAATTTAAAACAACTAATTGCAAAATAAAACTCCATATTAATACAATGTAGTATAAAAAATCCAATTTATCTAAAACATGCATATTAAATAGAAAATATCACAATTAAATCGATGAGTCAAATAAATTAATTTTATGCCACCAATAAAGCGGTATATTTTATTAATTGTCTATTTGTAAAGCGTTACACACTGCATATTGAAAAGAAAACTAGTTTTTTAACAACATCAACACGTCAATCACCTCATAAAAATCGTAGCGTGTATCAACAAATAGCGAATTTCAAAATCTAGAAAAGGACTTAGACGTTAACGTTTCCATACTTTTCAATATATATTTTTTTCCATTATTGAATTCGTATCCAAAAGTTTGTCTTTATCAGCAACTGGACATATTGATATTAGGAAAAACACTACGGTATCCAGATACGCAGTTTCTTTGATAATTTTATTTTTCCTATATGTTTTTTCCTATGTGTCTGTTGTCTGAAACGACGTCAACGACATTATGATCTATGTCTTTTTCATAGCAACGGATCTCAAGGAAAATCCCGAATAAAATAATTAGATTATTTTTAGTGTCTAAATATTTGTATAGATTTGCAATAAAGTTAATGGCTCTATTTTAAATGATATTCAATACTTTAATTAAGATAATACCTAATAAACCACAGAATAAAAAATAATGTAGATATCATGGAAATACTTTCTTATCTCGCTCCCAAAAGATTCTATGGAAATCGGAGGACGCCTTTGTTCAACAGTAAACTCCGTTTGACTGAAGATGATTCCCCAAGATATACATATTTTGGATACGACTGAGTACTTATACATCATTCAGCTCATCTTAGCACGTGGCTCTGCAGTAAAATATGTGCGAACACTGTCACAGCACTAACACTAAAATTAAACTTCATATTTACAAGCACATGTACACACAGAGCTACAAGCCAAGACGAGTTTAAACATACCCGTGTATACATACCTGTATGCATGTATGCCCGTTGCAACATGTTTACATATACCCGTTGACAAGTAATACTAGATTATACAGGGTGATCTTGACTTATGGTATTTAATTTAAAACACATGTTCCTAACCCCCTAAGGTAATATTGCAACAAGTTTGAACAAAAACTGTCTGATAGTTTTGTCAAAAATCGCGATTTAGGTTTCAAGGCTTTTGATCAACCCCTATAGATACCGAGTCTTTCTAAAGCTCAGGTAAGATTCCGAACCGAACTGAAGTTTATCTAAGCGGTAATCATACTCGTACCCATATGGGACTGTAAAAATCGTGAGAACTAAAATCACGATTTTTTACAAAAAAATCTCATAACTTTTTTCAAATTATGTGCAATCTCATCTAAAGTAGTGAGAAAAATGTGGGTCAAATTAAGTACCATATGTCAATATCACCCTGTATAGTAGCATGTAGTAGAAGTGCGTAGAAATAACACGTATCAGTGAAAACAGCGTGCCGCCGTCGGAGCTGCTGGTGCGGCTCGGCGAGCACGACCTGGCCAGCGACAGCGAGCCGTACGGGTACGCAGAGAGGCGCGTGCAGATCGTCGCCTCGCATCCGCACTTCGACCCCGCCACCTTCGAGTACGACTTGGCGCTGCTCAGGTAACTAACACACATGTATTTTTTGCATTTTTGATAGCTATGAATGGTGTGACAGGCATGACATTCGCCTGATGGTAAACTATACCACAGCACATGGACAGAAGCAAAACACATGAATTACGAAGCAATGATTAAAATGCATTAAACCTCAAACATAAGATGTTGTGTCTCATTATGTCCAGGATTAACTGTCTCTCATATTTATTTATACATATTATAAGGATTTACAGGTAGTAACAAAAAATATAGAAGGGAAAGAGGGAATTTTTAGTAGCCTGGTAGCTTCGATTTCCCAACTGGGCTATGTTAATATTATGGATTGTGATCAAATCCGTTCGAAATTTAAAACAATCTCCAAAAGTTAAACGGCAAGATCCTTAAGAGCCTACCTCGAAAAATATTCGCAGCATTTTGGGGCGTGGTTAACGAAAGTTGCCGCATCACGCCGCGGCACTGCGCTACTGGCGCACATTCCCCGATTTAATATTATCTACTGGTATTATTAACATTAGTAATAACAAATTAATGTAGACCTATGTATATTTATAATCCGTATGATTCTGACAATGTGCCTATATATTGTTTATCATATTTTTGTATTGATAAAAAATCTATTACAATCTAAGTGTCAAAACACGAACTTTAAACTATTACTATTACTTTACGAAAACCTCAAAAACATTTACAATAATATCTGTATAAATACAAGATAGGTACGAATTGTTTTGCCGGTCACTCACTCTACTAGTGTGAAGCGCTAATCGCCTAGGCACCCAAATGCCGCCAAAGGCATTGCGCCTAGCGATGATTTATTTGTTTCTACTTTCTACTTCATTTGACCTGTGATTTGACTACTGACTTTCGCCTATAAAAGAATGTCATTCTTAGTTCTGCTGTTTAGTGATTTTTGACTTACGATACAACTGTAAATTTAACAAAAATGTGTGAAATAAAATTGAATTTTGTAATAACAACCAAACTAAACTGACTAGGTATTCCTGAAGTATGTACACAGAGCGGAAACGATAAGTAATTACATTAGATTATTGTTTAAATTCCACATAAAATAATAATTATTGATTTTCGAACTGTGCGGTCATACCGGCGCTCACGCTCTTATTATTACTGCTATGCGCTTGGCGCGAGAATGACGGCGATCACACCCGCCCGTTCCAGTTTGAACCTTCTTTACAACCAAATAGGGATAATTGTTGTTTAACAATGTTTCTTTTATTTACGCTAGACAATTTTTCGGCGAAATTATTTGATATCAATTACAATTATTTTGCTTTTGTTATATGAAAAGCATTGTAAATATTAATTTTATAGTAATACTAGCGATCGGGCCCGGGTCCGCCCGGGTGCATACACGTTTTAAAATGGCGGTCAAATCAGTTTAGAATATCGACTAATCGGACCAAGAAAATATCACTACTGCTTTCCTCCTATAGGTCATAGCGTGATGATATATATATATAGGCCTATAGCCTTCCTCGATAAATGAACTACCCAAAACTGAAAGAATCATTCAAATCGGACCAGTATTTCCCGAGAGTAGCGCGTTCAAACAAACAAACAAACAAACAAACTCTGCAGCTTTATAATATTAGTATAGATATAGACTTTCAGTGACATATAAAATAGATTCGTATAAAAAATATTCTAAATCTGGGGGCACGGCAATGCCCCCACCAAGTCGAGCTAAAAAGTGGCACAGTCGTACCATCCTTTTCTAGAAGCAATTCAGATCATTTTAAACCCCCCATAACTTCGTTGTGGTTAAACGAAGCAAGAAACCTGAATTTTCAGTTACTAAGCAGGCATTGTGTAAACACGGTATGTTTAAAATTTAATTCAATTTGAACCACTAGTTTAAGAATTGTAACTAGTCAAACTTTCTTAATTTTGTCACTCACTAACTGACTGACCGATCATCAAAAGTCTAAGGCACTTCTAGCAGACATAGAACCTTTAAATTTAGAATATACTAGCTGTGCCCGCGACTTCGTCCGCGTGGAATTTAACAAAAACTTATTTTTCTAAAATAAAAGAACTTTTCTATAATAAATGTAGCCTAAGTTACTCCTTATTATATCAGCTACCTGACAAAAAAAGTCCCGTCAAAATCGGTCCAGTCATTTCAGAGATTAGCCGGAACAAACAGACAGAAAATAACTTTTCTAAAATAAATGTAGCCTAAGTTACTCCTTATATCAGCTACCTGACAAAAAAGTCCCGTCAAAATCAGTCCAGCCATTTCAGTGATTAGCCGGAACAAACAGACAGACAGACAGACAGACAAAAAAAATTTAAATATCACTTTCGGCACAGGTATCGTGTATATAACGATATGTAGTAGGACATTTTTTTTTTATTTTCACTCTTAAACAGACACTTCAATTTTATTTATATGTATAGATTAGTGTTTAGTGTCTTAAGTAGGGAAAAATTTAAATATTTCGTAATTTCTGCCTAGTGTTCTAGATACACCAACTGCGTGAATAACTTTGTAATCCCATATAAATGTATAGGATTACAAAGTTACATTTGCAGTTAATGAATAATTGTACCTGTATACCGCTACCGGTATCTCAAGACTGCTACCGAAAACGAAGCCGGGTGGTAGTTTTAGTGGCTACAAACACAATGCAATTAAAAATTTCGCATAGAAAAGCGACAATTATTTTTTATGATTTTTTAAATATCGTCATTTTTGGGTGGTAAATCCATAGTTTTTGCTAAAATAATAATTTAAACTCTTTTATACCTTAGAGTATTTATAAATAAAAGGGTATACACTATTATTTTAGGAAAAAAATTATTTACCACCCAAATATGGCCATAGGAAAAAAATAACAAAAAAAAATTGTCGCTTTTTTTGCAACTTTTTCTGTTGCATTGTGTCTGAAGTCGCATAGACTACCACCCGGCTTCGTTTTCGGTAGCAGTCTTGATATACCCTTTATAATGGAATAATAGTTCTAGATAGGTATCACTACATAGTATAAAACAAAGTCGCTTTCTCTGTCCCCTTGTGTGCTTAAATCTTTAAAACAACGCAACTGATTTTGATGCGGTTTTTTTAGTAGATAGAGTGATTCAATAGAAAGGTTTACGTGTATAATAACATCCATTAAATAGTGGAGAAATACTGTTATATTTGAGGTTTCTAATGTGATGTCGTTAATTATCAATTTTTTCCGCTTACATTGCAAACGCAGGCTGAACCCTACGAGATTTATCAAAATAATGTAGTAATTATTTGTACACATTGAAAAGGTCTACAGAAAACTCCGCGATGGTATATGTCCATCTCTTATGGCTATCCCACAATAACAATTTTTTGTCATTTACTTTTTACGACAAATACAGCATTAATCCTTATCCAATTAAAAAGCTTAAATACATTGTTGGTTTAATATAGATCTATATGGTCCTTTACAGCACAAGATTTAAATGAATATTTTCGAAGATATTACAGATTTAAAATTGCGGGACGTAGCGCTTGCGGCGGTACTGGCCGGCCAGGGCGGCAGTAGCGTGCCTGAGTAGAAAGGTTTATATGTATAATAATAATACGTACATATTTTTGTACAGAAATCTATTTGAACCCGGGCGAAGCTGGGCCGGGTTGCTAGTCTATAAAGGGTATATCAAGACTGCTACCGAAAACTAAGCCGGGTGGTAGTTTAAGCGATGTTAGACACAGTGCAACAAAAAAGTTGCAAAAAAAACGTCCATTTTTTTTGTTATTTTTTCCTATGACCATATTTGTGGTATATATACTTATATGAATGTATATAAGTATGTATATGTAAAATACTTATGTATGTGTATATAATATGCATGTATATGTGGTATGTATATATATAATGTATTTATATGTTTTTTATGATTTTGTTTGTTTCCATGCTTTCGTTATCTTTATTTTACACTGCCCTATCTTTTTTCCTGCTCATATATCCATCCCATGGTTGTCTGGTAGAAATTGCCTTAGAGCGATAAGACCGCCATTTGTACTTTGTTGTTTTGTATTATCTCTAAACTGTTATTCCTTTTTATTGTGTACAATAAAGAATTAAATAAATAAATAAATAAATATTTGGGTGGTAAATACATTTTTTCCTAAAATAATAGTGTATACCCTTTTATTTATAAGTAATCTAAGGTATAAAAGCGTTTAAATTATTATTTTAGCAAAAGCTATGAATTTACCACCCAAAAATGACGATATTTAAAAAATCATAAAACACAATTATCGCATTTCTTTGCGAAATTTTAGTTGCATTGTGTTTGTACTCACTAAAACTACCACCCGACTTTGTTTTCGGTAGCAGTTTTGAGATACCTAGTATATAAAAGGCATAACAGGAGAGGGTATTGAGAGGGAAAGGGTGTATTCAGCCCATGAAACTGTACAAAATTCCTCTAGAAAGACATAACGAAGAAAAACTTGCAAATAAATAGACTAAATAGCTCCAAAATATCAATTACCATGAAAGAAAGAATATTAATAATCAAATCCGTGTTATTTGTGATAAATTGACACCTACAAAAATAAGAAAAAACCATAAGACAGAGGCTTTATGGAAAATTGTTGGTGATATTCTAGAAGTAAAAAGTACCGAAAAGAAAAAAAGTAGGACTCTAAAAAAAGACGTGAGATCCCATCAAAAACATCCTGTAAAAAAATTCAGCCATCCAGCAGCATTATGTAGGTATGAATTGTACGATACATTATGGTTTCATGCGATGGCCAAGGCGATCCATTTATTTATAACGTAAGATTTTTTAATATTTATATGATAATAGCTTACGTAATAACTTTATACAGAAGGTCCCTTACGCAAGGACTAAATAAATTAATCGACTTGGTATCGGTATATGCATGTAGCATCTCACAATTTTTTTAGGTAGAAACCCTGAGCTGCGAGACTTGGAATTTTTTTACAGGATGTTTTTGATGGGATTGTGTCTTCATCTGTCTATTGATAGAGGTGCTCCCGAAAGGTACTATTTTTCTAATGGTATTATACTGGATGGTTTTGAAAAATATCACAATATTATGATGACCAGTTCATGACCAGACACAAAACAGTTCAAAATGGCGGCCTCAACTATCAATTCTGACTTACTCATTCAAATGAAGGAACCATTAGATATCGATTTAGATATCAATCGAATCAAAAGCAAAAAAGTTCAAAATGGCGACCATAATTTTCAATTCTGACTTTGAATTTAGTGAAACGGAATAATATGGTAAAAGGTTTTTCTATTTAATTCACTATTAATATATTTATTGGGCAAAACCCGATTAAAAGTTATAAGTAAATTCAATTGATTATAAAAGTTGGTGCGACCTTGGTGGGAATATCGCGTAGCCTTCGTATTATAGGAGCTAGCAACAAGAAATATTGTGATATCAGGTGAAAATATTTTTGATGAAAAATAATGATAATATATACTGAAAGAACAACACAACGAGAAACGAATTTATTTTAACCGAATTAATTCGATGACAATGATCGCAATGTCCATATCATAGGGATTACGTTGGATCCCTTATTTTCATATTTCTCGTATGTCGTGGATCTACATACATACATACATAAACTCACGCCTTTTTCCCAGAAGGGGTAGGCAGAGGTGCCAAGACTCACATTTCGCCATGTATGTTCCGTCCCACGATGCGATAGGTGGCGAGCCTATCGCCATATCGGGCACAAATTCCTGACTCTGGGCTGATAATGAATAGAAAAATCCAATATCACTTTGCCCTACCCGGGATTCGAACCCGAGACCTCACCTTTGTAACCGTACCTTAGTACAACTACGCCACTGAGGCAGTCTACAAGTCCTGGATCTACAAGCTCAGGTAATAGTTGAAAGTTGAAATTAATCGGCCAATTGCCAATTCAAGTGCGTGGTGGCCTAACTACTCTCAATTGTACTCTCGATTGTAGACGAGGCCCGTGCCCTGCAGTGGGACATATATGGGCTGACACAGAATTACCAATTCTGACCTTGAATTTAGTTTATGGAAATGAAGAGTCTCTCAGATATCGAATTAGAAACCAATCAGAACAATAACAAAAAAATCAATAAAAATGCTGACCACATTTTTTTCTGAGAATATTTTCATGTTTTCGGAACGAAGGTTCTTTCAAATATCGATTTGGAATCATTCGGATAAATAACAAAAAACAAAAATTAAAATGACCCGGACTCGAACCCGAGACTTCAGCGTCGTAATCATATTATGAGGCAAAAATGTATAAAATTTCACGGGAATAATAACAAAAAAATCAATGAAAATGCGGATCACATATTCTTTTTTCTGAGAATATTTTCATTTTTTCGGAACGATGGTTCTTTCAAATATCGATTAGGAACATTTCGGATAAATAACAAAAAACAAAAATTAAAATGACCGGGACTCGAACCCGAGACTTCAGCGTCGTAATCATATTATGAGGCAAAAATGAATAAAATTTCACGCGAACAATAACAAAAAAATCAATCAAAATGCGGACCACATGTTTTTTTCTGAGAATATTTTAATTTTTTCGGAACGATGGTAATATCGATTTAGAACCATTCGGATAAATAAAAAAAAAACAAAAAGTAAAATGTCCCGGTTTCGAACCCGAGACTTCAGCGTCGTAATTATATTACGAGGCAAAAATGTATAAAATGTTACGCTCCCTTCGACTAATTTCGTTGAGCGCTTATACGTAAGTCAATGACCTTTCTCTTTTATTTTGGTAACTTAGCTAGTTAAAAATGAACTTAAAAATTAATATATACTGCTATTTATTTTTTAAATATATGTAAAAACATTAAAATGTACAAACAAAAAAGAGTACCACCTAAAATAATAAGAATTACGTAAATTTGAAATTACGTAAAAAAATAATCGGCGGGCTAGAATTTCGAAACGTCGAGCGCAGATCCGTCGTCCACCAAGGCCCGCGGCCGTCTGACGGGAACGCCCCCAATGAGATAGCTTATATGGCCGTAACGTACAAGAATGGGATAGGATGGCCCATGCGCTTCTCAAAATAAAACAACATAAGCGCCAAACCATATTTTATTTTATTGTCATCGTACTATTTACTTTTTTCTTGTTTTTTTCTCGCGAAAAAAATAATATTTAAAAATATGTTTATGTCAAATTAATCTTGAGTTTCTACAAGGGGTAAGTTAGGAGTTCTGAGTTCTTAAAAAACTTAACAGCTGCTACTTTGGACTGTATTTTTGTTAAGACAAAGTGGCGTAATCATGTATTTGGTTCATAAAATTGTTAATTATATCATCAATTAAAACATATCTGAAAATGGACTACCTAATCTTAGTAATTTATGATATGTAGGCTTTTAAAAAAGCCAAATTTTTCGAGGTATCCCCTTAATGAAAACCAGCTTATACTTCCGTTAAACATAGTATTCATATAGAGATAAGAAATATAGAAAAATAGCTTCGATAAATCGCCAAAGATGATGATAAGGTCACGAACAAACCATTACGATCAAAAAGTGTCAACAGTCAAATAATACAGTACACTAGCGGCCCGGCCTGGCTTCGCCTGGGTGCAGATACTTTTTATTTTACTCCACACCAAATACGTGTTATTTTTCGTATAAGCTCTTGTATACCTAAATGCTCAATTCCGTCCCATCCCGTCTGTTCATTCACTTCCCGATACGTCGCGTCCTTTCTCTTAATTAACCATCCCGTCTTATACCGTGCATTTACATTTCGTCCTATTAAATCTGTCAGCTATCCCAGTCTTCTCCCCTACCTCCCACTCTATTATATCCAGTTTCTCTCTACTTTCTAAACACTTTATCGATTTTGATTATCCATGCAATATCCCATCCCTTATTTCACCCCCACTATGCTGTTTTTCCAAAAATATTACGCCATTACTCTTGTTAGTAATAAAGAGATGAAATATTAATTTTCGTAGAAATGCACTCACACACACACAATTAACGTAGAAACAATTATATTTAACTGGTTTTTCAAGACACAGGCAACGCCTAATTTGAGAATTCCTGCAATATTCTCCATAATTATATAAAATTTTTATTTTATTCAGTTCAGTTCAGTTTTTATTTTTATGTGTTATTTTATTAAAGATTTTTCATTTTCAAGTGAAATTCTATCTTGAAAACAAGTAAAACTTAATACATGTGAATATTATTTATTTAATTGTCCTATATTTATGTAGCATCATAATATACTCTTTAGTTTACAATAAATTCCTGAACGTATGCATAAATATTTGACAATCAATTTAAATGTCAACCACTTTTCATTACTGTCATTAATTTACATCTTTAAAATCTAAAATACGCCATAAATCGAATATTGTGGCTATGTGTTGTCGATTCGAAACCTTTATTTAAATACGTTATTTAATTTTAGGGAAGAGTTTACCGTATCGACGCTATGAACATTAAATCTTTGACAGTTACAAACCCATGAACATTTTGTATGGTGAAAAGGTTTTTTTCCTTTTTTTTATACTTTCGTCAATTCAATCGAGATAAAAATTATCCCACCTTTAAGTTGGATCAAATAACACATATCTACAAAATTTCATTATAATCAGTTGAGTGGTTTAGGAGTCCATCGCGGACAAACAACGTGACACGTGAATTATATATATTAAGATTAACGAACACTTCACAGCGTCATAAAATTCACAGCTGCTTACTTTTAGCATATTATTCGCTACAATACCTATACCTATAAGTGGAATTAAGTATAACAGCTCACTCCATTTAAATGTAATAATGATTTGATCAGTGTGCTTTATAGCTGGATTCTCCGGCTTAGGCTATTTACCTTTAATTCGTTTTGTCACCCCCTTTGTCACGGAAGGTAGTGGATAATAATTAATCGATTTCCAACTCGTCCTATTAATTTAACTTTCTGGTTAATTGTTGCGGGTTAAAGACAAGTTAGACATTTCCGGAGACTCGCCGAGCTTCAATGCTCGGTGCCATTACAATGCCTGCCACTGTTGATTCTGTTTTACAAGAGTTACAGTGGTGGTTGTGAAGGCAGGACAGTCTCCAAAATATCCTTTACTAGGTTTACATTTTGTAATAGAACACAGATTCATAAAATAGTAAACTATACTAAATCACCTTATATATTTCCGATGAGCACGGCACACCTCTACAATCTAGTTTATTTGAGAGGACTTCAAGTTTATAACATAAATCTCTCAAGGATGCCTATTCCGGGTGGATATTCACAAACCTCATGATTATTTCTCGCAAGCGGATATATATTTTTAATCCATTTGATTTCTGTATTAAACCATTTGTCCCGCTACAGGGCACAACCCTCCTCTACAATGGTATACTCTATACAGGTTTCCTCACGATGTTTTCCTTCACCTTTATAGTGCGTGGTGAATGCCAAGCAATACAAAAATGACTGAAAATTCAGAGATGTATCCTGGGGTTTGAACCCGCCACCAGTACAAGCCACATCGCACTTTTACCATTCGCTTTGCAATGCACTTGTCTAGACTATTGTAGCCCGTTTCGTACTAGCATTTAAAAAAATGTGGGTGCGTTTACAAACACATCGATGTACAAACACTCAGATATCTAGGCTATACAAATATTTATCAGTGCGGACGTCGAACTCGCAAAAACAGCTTCGCAGCTCTGCCAGTTGTCTATGACTCTTTTATTTATTAGGTGCTAGCGGTCGACCGCGAGTTAGTCAGCGTTATAATATACTATAATACATATATTGGTGATATTCACGTTAATATACCTAAAAACATGTTGGTCACAAAAGTCTTCGTTGCAATCTTTTTTGTAAAAAAATATATATTGAGCAAAGATAAGTTAATCTTTTTATGGTGATTTTCTAAGCTAAGGAAATATACAACAAAATATTATTTAAATAAACTCACATTGATGTGCGCTTATTTTATCACCCGAATTCCGTTTGACTGTGGTTATATTAATGGCAAATATACCTATGATTTTAGTTAAATAAAATGGGAAAGAAATAAAGAAAGGATATTCTACATATATTTTCTATTGACTTTATTGTTGTGTACAGATTATCAACAAATGAAAATATAGAGACACAGGTCCTAAAAGTATATAATACATTGTATGACATTAAACAGAACATCAAACGAGACTCACGCCACGATGAACCGACATAAGGTCAAATGCAGTGGTTAGTGACCGCTGTGGGTGCGCACAAAAAACCTCCTCGCATCACTTATATAGTTTCCGTATAATATACTTAAATATATTTTATAAAAGCAATGACAAATGAAGGTATCTATAAAACAACAGACTTATAGAGGACCAACGGTTTGATCCCGCACAAAGGCAACTCACAAATGTTAGAGAAATCCACAAATATATTCTCATAGCCGCATTATCCGCCAATCCGCACTAAGCCAGCGTATGCACTATATGGCCTAACCACTCTTAATTGTATTCTCGAACGTAGAGGAGGTCTGTGCCCTGCAGTGGGCCGTATTTGGGCTGATACAGTAATAGGCCATTAAAACGGGAGGAGTTTCTCGCCTCGAAGATACGATTATCTTAAGAAAATAAAAATGTTATATCGTGTAAACATTTATCGGAACACGAAATCTTATAACGATTATGGTATGCAATAATGGCATTGGCACAAAAATATATATACTATACATTTACATATGTATATCTCGATATATTTCTATGGGCATACAATTCCTGCCTTGAGAAACTCCATGTAAATGACATTATATTCTTATACCATTTTTTATACTCGTGACTACTATACACGACTTACGTATGAGTAATTAGGGTCAGGCAAGGATGAAAAAAAGAGGGTTTTACAGATTTTCCTCTTGACACAAAAAAGGTAATGGTGAAGGAAAACGTGAGCCCAGCGTGAAAGTCCAGCGTGCTGAACTACGGCCTAACACCTCGCTATCGAACTTTTAGTTGTGGCGAAATCCCGTACTTATCGTGGTCACTATCCATGAGAATATCAATATCGTACCACATAAAGACACCATCACACCTTATTTTTTTCTTTTTATAACGGTATAAAATATTATGTAGATACTCGACCCTGGAATCTTACAAACACATAAAAAACAATTAAATGTAATTTGCATTTCATTTAAAAATATAATTAATTAAATTCTTTGTTATTGTTACGGACTGAAACCTTAATGATGTTTTAATTAATTTTTACAATTAATAAAAAAATTGAATTCTTTAAAAACTAGTATTGTTAATAATTATGAATACAATTAATTGCCCTTGACTAAAATCAAATATGTGAAGTGCGTGGTGGCCTGTTGGTAAAACGGACTAGACGCGACTGCCAACATGTTCACGGTGGTCGCGGGTTCGAATCCCAGGGCACACCTCTGACTTTTCGGAGTCATGTGTGTATTGCTAGTCAATCACCACGCACTAAAAACGGTGAAGGAAAACATCGTGAGGAAACCTGCATACCATAGCGATTTATAAAAATTTCTATGGTATGTAAGTCCGCCAACCCGCACTAGGCCAGCGTGGTGGACTATATGGCCTAACCACTCCCAATCGTACTCTCGATTGTAGAGTAGGCCTGTGCCCTGCAGTGGGACGTATATGGGCTGATACAGAAAATCAAATATGTTAAATAATTAATGATAGGATATTAAAATGTTCATAAACTATTCGTAAGCTGTCACCCACACATTAATAACTTTAAATATTGAGATAAGTTTTCTTTTCCTAAATTAGATAGGTTATAATATATAGTCAAGCATTTTTTTCGAATAACTTTATAAAAAAATCTTACTTTATGAGTAATTATATTTAACATTTATCTTTTGTACTGAAACATGTCGATAGCTTAATAAATAATATGTATGTATGTATAACTATTCAGTTCCCTGTAACATTGACGTTAAATTACACTTTTGAACAATGCTAGCCCAGAGCGGCTGATAGACTTTATAATCTTTGAAAATATTGATTTTGTCCTAGGCTTTAAATTCAAAACTGAGAACAATATACTGGACTAAGGAACCCAAATATAAACGTAGGCGGCGCGCTGTGAAGCGATAACTGTTTTCGCCCAAACAATGTACAGTCTAATAAGTTCTAAGAACATTATGAATTTAGTGCAATAACCCATGTTCCTCGCGTAGTGTCATTAGAAAACGTTTCATTGATCTGTCACAATAACGGAATGTATAGTTTTAAGTTTTATCATTCAAAAAAACTAATTCTTAGAAGAAATAACCACGTTTTTTAGAAACAGCACATGACTTAGCCGCATTTAAAGATGGTATCTCTTAAATTGTGAGAGGCCACCTGGGTAGGTACCACTGTAATGTCTATTTCTCCCGCCAAACAGCAGTGTTAATGCACTGTTGTTTTCAGTTTGAAGGATAATGTAGCCAGACATATTCACACTTAATATCTTATGTGTCGGGATGGCGTATTTAACTGCTCTCGCAAAGCATTGTTTTGTATTTAATAGTGTTGTTTGGTTTGCCACTGACCATGATCGTTCGTATCGCTTACCATCATGCTCGTTTCATCATTCATTGCAAAAATAAATAAATAAATAAATATTTAAACATAAAATGATCGAAAAGTTTCTTCCCAGTACCGATGTGAACTACTAAAATGGAATGTCGGGTTTAGTTGATTTATTGATCAGATGCGACTGCCAACATGTTCACCCTGGTCGCAGGGTCAAATCCCAAGACACACCTCTGGGCTCTGACTTTTTGGAGTGTGTATTATTAGTCAATAACCACGCACTATAACGTTGAAGTAAAACATCGAGAGGAAACCTGCATATCATAGAGACTATATTATAGTTTCTATGATAGGCTATATGGCCTAACCACTCTCAATCGTACTCTCGATTGTAGAGGAGGCCCGTGCCTTGCAATGGGACGTATTTGGGTTGGTACAGATAGGGTCATAGCTATGTGTATTTATTATTAACGTGTGTTTCACAGATTCTACGAGCCCGTGAAGTTCCAGCCGAACATCCTGCCTGTGTGCGTGCCCGACGATGACGACGACTATGTAGGCAAGACCGCACACGTCACGGGATGGGGCAGACTGTACGATGGTCAGTATTTATCACTACATAGTATAAAACAAAGTTGCTTTCTCTGTCCCTATGTCCCTTTGTATCTTTAAAACTACGCAACGGATTTTGATGCGGTTGTTTTTTTATCAGATAGAATGATTCAAGAGGAAGGTTTATATGTATAATACGTACATATTATTGTACAGAAATCTATTTCTACCCGGGCGAAGCTGGGCCGGGCCACTAGTAACCTAATAAAATCAAAAATAAACAGGAATAACAATAAAACTGTGCCGAATGTATGAATAATGTTATGCAATATGACAGCCGTGGGGCAGTTGGTTGGACGCCGACTGTGAAACGAGAGGCTGCGGGTTCGATCCCGCGGTCTGGGTGTTTGTGAGCCCAAAAGTATAGTTTTTGATACCTACAACACAAGACTCAATCTTAATTTAGGATCAGGATAATATATATTACTTTTTTCGGTTTGGTGTATACATATATTTATTTGTTAGGTATATTTATTTATGTGGGAATCTCGGGCCAAATCCAACAAAGATTGTTTGGATAATCTTCGATTTAATTTTGGTCTTTTATATTCGTTTTTATTTCAACGTCACTGCACGTCTTCCTTCACGTCACAAACCAAGAAGTACTACTTCACGCCTTCCAGATTGTTCTCCTATATTCCATCCTTCCGTACTTCAACATCAACATTCATTCTCTGACTCTTTCCATTAAGTTCTTTCATTATTTATCTCTTTCGCACAAACCACGTGCCATATCAGTCGTCTAACGTTCCATTCTACTCATCTTTCAAATCCTGCATTCATTTGTTATTTTTGCAGAGGGCCCCCTCCCCAGCGTACTGCAAGAAGTGAAGGTGCCCGTGATCAACAACTCTGCGTGCGAGGCGATGTACCAAGCGGCCGGCTACAACGAACACATACCCAACATATTCATCTGCGCAGGACGGACGAAAGGTGGCGCTGACAGTTGTGAAGGTGCGTATTTGGGTCTATGTGGGGGTCCCACGTGTGTGTCGGGATTAAATAATTACAGGGAGAGACTTTGTTCAGTGAACTTTCTGTGTATACATGATGATTGTGGTGAAATGTTTAGATGACAATCGAATAGTTTGTTAAAAGTAATGAATAAAGAACTTTTTATTAAAGCAGTATATATTTTTACATTATTCCGCCTATTCGTTTCAGGGTTATAATATGAATATGAAAAAATATTATTTTTTTATTTACATCGTATTTTCAATAATTTTATTTCAATAAGATTCACACATAACATATGGCGCATTCAGTTAGACGCCGCCTGTGAAACAAGAAGCCGCGGGTTCGACCCCCGTACCCAGAGATATGTTTCTGAGGCCGAAAAGTCTCTCGTAGTTCCTTACAGGACTATATGTGTGTCTGTTGGGTATAATTTATTTATTTATTTATGATAAGGCCTATGTAATTCTCTGCACACATAATAATCCCACAGCAGGCTACTGTTTTATATTGAACCATACGTTCACAGGGGACAGTGGCGGTCCGATGGTTGTGCGTCGCGATCGTGACGACAGGTTCGTACTCAGCGGCATCATCTCGTGGGGCATCGGCTGTGCGGAGCCCAACCAGCCGGGCGTCTACACGCGCATCTCAGAGTTCAAGGACTGGATCAACCAGATATTGCAGTTCTAATTGGGAAACTTATATACTAATTGTGGATGTGATGAACTGTGGACTTGTGTCCCTTTTAGTGAAGGCTCAAATGCCCTGGATTATAATAAAATTGCGTCTTGGCTCGTTTAATATCCCTATATTGAAATGGAGTACTGCAATTTATTTGTGAAGGATGTAGGTGAAATCTACGTGTACCAATTTGTGTATTATAAAACTTGTATTACGCAGATTATGATAGAATTTTAAATGGAGTATAGAAACGTCTTTTTAGAGATTTGTGTAAGAACAATTCACTGACCAACGAATTAAATTATTTTGCGATTGTATTGGCAGTTATATACGCCATAATTCGTGGAAGTCATAAATACTGCATTATAGAATATAATTATCTCTATAGTATCTAAAGACCATTGAAAATATTGCTCAATAATATATAACCAATAAGTAAATCTGTACGTTAATATATCGAAACATCGAAGAAATGTGGCCAATATTTTAGGAAGAACGAAATAAAATATTCTTGTACTTGTGTAACTAGGATATATTTTTTTAAACAATTGTTTTCCTAAAATTTAGCGAATTTATGAAATTTCATTGATTGGGGGCTATATCTTGGCATCCTAAATACGTTCCAGGATTAAAAAATAAAATTGGTGCTGATCAGTCCAAAAAAATGTAGGATATAAAAATATTTGAAATATATTAAGTGTATTTTACGAATTTATATGTTTAAGATTCATGTTTCTTTGTAAAAATAGATATACCGGGTATCTCAAGACTGCTACCGAAAACGAAGCCGGGTGGTAGTTTTAGTGGCTACAAACACAATGCAATTAAAAATTTCGCTTAGAAACGCGACAATTATTTTTTATGATTTTTTAAATATCGTCATTTTCGGGTGGTAAATCCATAGATTTTGCTAAAATAATAATTTAAACTCTCTTATATCTTAGAGTATTTATAAATTAAAGGGTATACACTATTATTTTAGGAAAAAATGTTTTTACCACCAAAATATGGCAATAGGAAAAAAATTACAAAAAAAAAATTGTCGCTTTTTTTTGCAACTTTTTCTGTTGCATTGTGTCTGAAGTCGCTTAAACTACCACCCGGCTTCGTTTTCGGTAGCAGTCTTGATATACCCTGTATTAGAAAATTTTATCGGTACAACGACATAAGTTGACTTTGTTAAATCGAAATAAAGAGTAGGTAAATACTTGCTTTAAGGACATAAATATCATCGCATAATAAAAAAAATACCTAAAATATGTTAAGTTAAAAATATTTGATGTTTTATGATGTTGTCCTTATTGTTTGTATCGAAAATTGGCGTCATTGAATTTTATTACCAAAAAATAAAAACAAACTAAGGTCAAATGATTTTAAAGAGTTACATATTTCTTATAAAATATCAGTAACGATCGAATATTAAATGATTTTTTTTAAAAAATTCAAAACACTGTTGAATTTGTTTATGAAATTTCAAAATTCGCCACAGTGTGCTCTGATAGGTATATAAATTTTAAGTTTTCTTCGAATTGTCGATAAATAAATGGCGTATGTATATTTAAATAAATAAATAAATATTCATTAAGTCCATTCTTTAAACAAAGAGAGTTTAAATGACAATCACTATATCAGTGAACAGTCCACAAAACATTAATATGTGGCTAGGCCGATTCAGGATATTATTTTAAAATACTTATAGAAGATAGACTAATATGGACTTCTCTTCATCTTGAAAAAATGAATGTTCGTGGAAATTAATTATAAATAATACAAGCTATTAGCTGTTACTTTAATGTATTCCGTCCGTAATTTATTTTAGCTAAATTATTGTAAATACACATCGAGTTTTAATAAGAAAATGCATTTATTAATTTTATTTATAAATTAGCCATTACAACTTAATAGTTGATTTTATAATTTAAAATAAAAAGTATAAAAGTTTATTGAAGTTTTACTACAATATCTTTAATAGCACCACCTTTTCGTGTGACGACATCATTACTATGAATTTCAGTGTTGAGCTTCTGCCCTCATAGATGGCGCTGTTCTACAATATTTTGACAGTTCTGCATCGCGGTATAGACATTTTCTTAAACTCTTGTATATATACATAAAATTTACCAATTTAAGCGTACTTGCTTCGGCAGTACATATACTAAAATTGGAACGATACAGAGAAGATTAGCATGGCCCCTGCGCAAGGATGACACGCAAAATCGTGAAGCGTTCCACATTTTTTGAACATATTAAACACTGTCAGTTATATTTTTTTATTCCACCAGTAACGAAATCCATAACATTAATTAATACTGTATGTATCAGCCCATATACGTCCCACTGCAGGGCACGGGCTTACTCTACAATCGAGAATACGATTGAGAGTGGTTAGGCCATATAGTCCACCACGCTGGCCTAGTGCGGGTTGGCGGACTTACATACCATAGAAATTCTTATGAATCCCTATGGTATGCAGATTTCCTCACGATGTTTTCCTTCACCGTTTTAAGTGCGTGGTGATTGACTATCAATACACACATGACTCCGAAAAGTCAGAGGTGTACCCTGGGATTCGAACCCGCGACCACCGTGAACATGTTGGCAGTCGCGTCTAGTCCGTTTACCAACAGGCCACCAAGCACATAATTAATACTAAGCTATGAATATTAATATTTATTATTTGTACATATTTGAACTACGGTATGTAACTGTCTTATATTATAATCAACTTCAGGTTACAATAAACCTTATTCATTTAGTGTAAGATTTATTATGGTTTGGACCATACTAAAATTAAATAAGAGGACACGCTCATGAATGCTCTTATTTATCTTGCTATTTTTTAGGCCATTACTTATAATCTAGTGTATATTTGATCGACAAGTAAAGAACTCTGACGTAATCATTCTATTTCTCCGATTAAAAGTGTTCTAGAAAGTAGGGCCTTATCACTTTGTCATCACTATCCTATCTTCGGAAGATGTCACATTGCTTAATTATTAATATTAAATATTGATGAATGACACCATTTGGACCTAAAATATTGGAGAAATAGAAATAAATATTTTTTGTAAAGCAAATATGAAATTGACAGGCAAAGTACACAGTTTCGACCCCTCTCCGAAATATAGTTATTTCTTGTCGTTTGTAAATCGAGAACTACTTCTAGCAGAATTCACTATGCTGCTTGAATAAAACCAAATCATTTACTTAAAAAAATCCTTTATTAATACAGAAAAAAATCACTTCATGTGTATCATGTGTGCGAGCGACCAGTCTGGCTTGAGCTCCTCAGTGTCGAACACATTGACACCGTCAGCAGTGACCACGCCGATCTGGTAGCGCTGGAAGGCGCGCGCGTCGCGGTAGTACAGCACTTTCATGCACTTGCGGACTAGAGCACTGGAAAAACAAAGTATTATAAAATTGGTTATTGTACATCAATGGAAGCTAGTTTATTGGCAATTATCACTGGGTTTTTGTGAATGTTTTTATATAACCTCTATGTAACAAATAACTAAGAAATTTTAAGACTTATAGCATATCTGCCCTAATTGGATTATTCCATATTTATTATTTGGTTACATACATAAACTCACACCCTTTTCCCAGAAGGGTTAGGCTAGAGGTGCTACCAGTACACCCACATTTCAAATGATCCACCGAGATGGTCGTATTCATATCTGTTCCTTAATAGATAATGATAAGTGTAACCTAAGCAAAAAGTGTGGATATTGTCAAATTATGAACCAAACATTCTATAGCATCCAAAAATTGGTTGGTTGACCAAAGGGTGACATGTTGAATGCTGTTATTTTATTCCAACACCTAATTAACCCATTGCTTAAATAATAGGAAACAATACTAGGAGAATAACTATATTTTTTAAGAATTTGCAAGCCCTTTTTAGGTTTTTAAACAAATTGACTTACATAGCAGCCTCTTGGTCTAAAGGTCCTTTCTCCAAGGCATCACGCAGCAGAGGGGTGGCCATATAAGCACCGAGACCATTGGCAATGGCAGCGTCTTCATATGCTGTGCCTAGCTTGTCTACTGCACCTAGGAAAGGTTCTCCATCCTAGAATAATTAGAATCACATATTATTTTTCACATTTTTTCATTTACAGAGTTATATTGACATAAAATGGTATTCAATTTAAACCACACCTTCCTAACCACCTTATATATACTTTATGACTCATATACTTTCACTTAAGTGATGACAATCTATCACAATGTGATAAGAAACATATGGGTTAAATTAAACACCAATATATAAATATCACTCTGTCTATCACTACGAGACTACTAAAACTGACAATATATCACAACACCAGTGCTAAAGCGCTCCATACCTGAATACCAGCAACCACATAGCTGTTCCACAAGGGGTCCATCTTGCTCCTCTTGTTATACAACACCCTGGTCAGCCAGCAGTGCAGGGAACGAGGCTTCAGCTGCAGACCATCACCAATGCACTTCTCATCAATACTGGAAAATAAATCAGATTAAATGCCCATTGGACCAACAGTCAGATGTAAAAAAATAGTTTAAAAACATGTATATTCAATACTCTATATCACTGAATGGGACTTAATGTATTCCATAAGTTTGTACAGGCCTATGTTAAGAAGGGGGTGGTAACAGGCAGACTTATTTTATTTACACCAAATATTTGACTTTCAGCAGTCCATGTGTAATGAGTTTTATTCAAACTTTTTTATAATTGCCTATTTACACCCAGAGAAAAAAGCAAAAACACTTACATTTTCTGGTTAATGATATCCCTTAAATATTGGAAGTCTGCATAATCTCCACCAGAGCCAAGCAGGATGAGGTCATTGACTTTCATTACCCTGGGGCAGTCTCGGAACCTTGCTAGAGAGCCATACGAGCCAAGAGTGTCTCCAGCGATGACACAGCCTTTGTCGAACTTCACACCAATCACAGTTGTAGTTGTAGTTATTGGGCTTGCTGAGCTGTAAGGGAAAATATATTACGGGATTACTAAAACAAGCTTCCAGAAGATATCTTGGTGAAATGTGCATTTGATGTTTTGTGTGTTCTGTTTGATGTGATGTGAATGTGATCTATGTTTTTAACTCTACATTTATGGGTACTCTTTTTGGAAAAACTATTTAGTATAGGATTATTATTATCGTTAATTTAAGAACATTGCTAACGTTAATAGAAGGGTTGTTATTAGTAAAGTTTACAGATACTTACTGAGCTTTGAAGTCTTGTGCAGTGTGGTTGTTCGGGCCGAGAGACGACGAGTTTCCAGGGAAGTTGTAGAAAGCGCCAGGGGACGGACCATTTTGCCAAAGTGGCGCTGGATTCATTAAATCTCCCATAAAAGCCATATTTCTCAATTTAATTATATTTTGTATTTAAAAATTTTTAATTGTTGAAGAACCACACAAATTCTCACAATGACAAGCGGCAACGAATTTGACACAAATGACAAACATATTTTGACTACGTTCCGTTACACTGCTAATTAAACATTATTACAGAATTTCCTAAGTAATTATTTTTATTCAATTTTGAGTGCATTATTTTGAAATTATTAATTATATTTCTTGGCTTCCTCAACATATCAATTTTCGAAGCCAAATATGATTACAAATAATTAACTATAACAGTTCAGAAACAACATTTATTTATATTCTTACAAAGCTTAAAATCAATTTCGATAGGTATATTATATTAAAATTATTTTTGTGCAGCTAATATTTATATGAAATGCATCACTTTCAATAAATACACACAAAACATGCTATTACGATAAAATAATAAATCAATTTTATTAATAAAAAAGGATTTATGAGTTGATAAGCTGATAGATTCACAACTGTTTGTGAATTAGTTTCTGAACGGAAACTTGTCTTGAAATGTTTTGCTAACTTCACGTTCTTTCGGTTTCCTCTCAAAAGTTTGACACAACAAAATGTCTAAAAGAGGTTCGTGATAAATTAAAATATCTGTTTTAATCGTTGTAATTTACTTAGAAATCTACCAAGAATTATGTGCGGGCCTACAGTTTCATTATACCCAATGTTAGGACGGCTATATTTCTGGAAAATTATGTTTTGCGAATTACCAGTGATGTGATAGAAAATGTAAGTGGTATTCTTTTTGTTTTAAGGACGTGGTGGTTCCGCGGGAGCGAAGTTCCGCATCTCGCTGGGTCTCCCAGTGGGAGCGGTCATCAACTGCGCAGATAACACAGGTAATGTTCTCGTTGTTTTTGTAACAAACTGTCCTAACCTCAAATTGCACGTTTAGCTGACCACTGATGATGATTCGTGTTAATCACAAATTGTGTGTTGATATACGATGATATCTTCCTTGGCTGTGTCTGAAGTTGTTCAGCTAACTGTATTACCACTAAATTAGTGAAGATAATGAAGCGCCAACATGTTTGTGTTATTGACCGCGAAATTCTAAAGGGTCGAGTTTTGATTTAGGTGTTAAAGCGTGTTGTATCATTAAGCGAAACGTTTTCTCAACTAAGATTACTCATCTGGACTCAGTTATTGGTAAAAAAATTACTGTAGACAAGTTCACAGACTTGAGTGATGAAATATGCATGCTTTCATACAATTATTATTATAATAACCTCCCGATAAGTAGCTAATGTTTGTCTTTAAAACTGTAGCATGTAACAAAAGTAATACAATCTGAAATCTGTTTTAAACATTTAAACTTCAAAACATGGTCCAAGTTGCTATTTACAACACTTAAGGGATTGTAACAAATTAATGTTAACGTATTTATACAAAACAGATGAGAACACAAATAGTTTACCAGAACTCAAATATACTAAATAGATAAATTATAAAACACTTAAATTATTATACATATTGAGAGATATCCTTTTCCCTTGTGAAAACATTAATAATGGGTTATGGTATTAAAACAAGATTCTACAAAATAATGACTGATTTTGCAGGTGCCAAGAATCTGTATGTGATTGCCGTGCAAGGTATCAAGGGTCGTCTGAACAGACTTCCCGCTGCCGGCTCAGGAGACATGATTGTAGCTACTGTCAAGAAAGGCAAACCTGAACTCAGAAAAAAGGTATGTACCATTAGTACATTTGGGTAGTTCTACGATAAGAGGTTTCGAGCCCATAGAAGATGCGGCCAGGGAAAAAGTTGGATTTTTTTCATGAAAATGTTAAATTATGCTAATTAACCCATTGATTAACCTTTTCACCCAATGGCAGGTTACTTCACACATATTTTATTACTTTTTAGAAGGCCAGGGTAAATATCGAGGCCAGGGTAGAGACGTCAAGATCAGGGTAGATATTTATTAGACCAGGGGAGAGATTCGGGCAATGAAATAATGAATTAAATTAATAAAATCAACTTTTATTAAACATTACACTTAACTTTTAATCAGAACATCTTTTTTATTAGACTATTAATTATTGGTATTTTTAAATACTCTCACCTTAAAGCCTTTTATTAATTATAAAACAAAATTAAATTAACGTGTCTTCATACATTTAACAAAAAATTAAACATCTTCTAATAATACTAATTAAATAAGTAGCTAGACTAGCACCTTTTAACAATAATCAGACTTGTGATAGTTAAGATAATATTCATCGTTTAAAAACGGTATAAAATTAACAAAATAAAGGCACTTCCTTGCCTATTTTAATAAGGGCACTTCCTTGCCTATACAAACAAAAAATAAAAATACTTAAGCTTTTTCAAAGACATTCACTGGCTTTTTGAAGGAGTAGAAAACCCTCAGCCCCTTTAATATTATATTTGGCGTAGGGAGTATCTGGACAATCTGATCTTCTGAGATAAATGAAATATCTTGTTCATCAACTTTAAATATTTTTCCACTTTTGTCCCCTATTTTACAGAAAACTACCTGTATCTCGTTATCTTCTTCCAAACCCGTACACATAGCTACGTAACGGTACTCAGTTTTTTTCGACAGAAGTTTAACTAGAACGAAGTCGCCGTTCTTGAATACATGTTTGGAAGTGGACGGTTGTTGTTCATCTTCTATCTGGTTTGGTGCTGTGATATGTTCACTGTCAGAACAATTGTCTTTTTCAGAGTCTGAATCCGGCCCGTAAACATCCTCGACGCGGAGACGAGATTTTTTATGGGACGAGTATATCATAACACCAATTTTGAAATGATCGCATGTATTTTTATTGCAAAAGCAGCTTAAAGACTTCATTTTCAATTTATTTGGATCAATTCAATGTTCCATGATACCTGATGGACACGCAAAGTGCCGGAAAAAGTTTTAATATGTTCTTTAGAAGTGGCAAGCAAAGCCTCTTTCGCAAGAATATTTATGTCGTCAATAAGGAAAACATTGATGCCAGGGCAGCTTTTCTGAATAGCTTCTGACAGATCGCTCAGCGATGATATGTCATTACCACTACCCACCAATTGGTCAGCTGATCTTTTGCAAACGGCACCAACACCATCAGGAGCTCCCTTGCCATTGAGTATCCAGGAGAACTCTTCTTTGTTTGCGATCTCCTTTCTTCGTCACATAATCTCTTTTACCGGCACATAATCTGGAATTAGAATCCTCTTCAAGAAAATCTACAATTTTCCTCTTTATTACTTCATAACCTTTTTTGCCTTTCCTTTTATTATCAATTAGTTTCGCTTTTCCAAGTTTTCTCAAGGGTTTTATATTTTTCTCGTTCTGTAGTATCCCATATTTTTTCATCAACTTCCCGCTTATCATTCTTCTAAAAATCCTTTTTTCTTTTTCGTTTGGAAGAGCTGAATAATTCTCTTTTAATTGTTGATTTTCTTCACTGTATCTCCTGCACTTGGGGAATTCAACTCTTTTTCCACTTTGCTGTTAGGTGTAAGTTTTTCCCGATTTCTTAATCTTTGTAACCTTTTTTTATAACATGCCAGTTTAGTTTTTAATCTATTTATGGTTTCATCTTTCTTTTTATTAATTAAATATCGTTGTCTTCTTGCTCGGTCTGATTTAAGTTTAGCAACCAAAGCTCTTGACTGAAAATTTATTTTTGGTATTTGATCATCAACTGGAACATTAGCTACATTTTGAGAAGCAAGTCGTTGCCTACGCTCTCTTGCTTTCTTCTTCCATATTTTTCGTGCTTTACGTTGCTCTCTAGGAGTCATTTGATCGACAGTTTTTATTAGTCCTTTTTCTTTCTTTTTCAAATATTTTTCTTTTTCTTTTAGTTTTTGCAATTTATACTTTTCTGGGTCATCTTTTATCCTTTGATATCTTAGCCTTTCTGCTTCACGTTTCTTTTGTAGTTTTTCTTCGTGTGTTAACTTTTTTTGCGGTGCCATAATCTGTAATAATGTGAAAAAAAATTAGAGATCGCTTTTTTATCATAACAATACTTCAATATACCGTTTAAATCTGACTTCAGTACAATCTAACTATATTTAAATTACTTTGTGACTACATTATATGATATGTTTTATCTCCCCTGGCTAGTAAGTCTCTCCCCTGGCATTGGTCTTGGCAGGGGAAATACGCCAGGGGAAAGACGTTTTCATGATAAATTCAAATATTGTAATCGACGTATAACATTTTTGGCTTAATTAAATATCCCACTTGAATTAGTACAGTATTATTGACTAAATGTAATATTACACAAATTAATCAAATCATTAGTATAGCTTTTACGACTTACCAGTGGAGAGACACAATGACTTTGCGAGACCACTACACCGCACGGACGCGTCGCGACAACTAGCAAAATGGCGGCCTCTAACAGCTCGCTTGTTATTTGTGGCTAACTTCACGTCGTTAGATGTCCTTGAGAGGAATTTGCAATACTTCCGTTTATTTGTATGTAGGTAGTAGTAGAACAAAATTTGCCAGGGTAAAGATACAAAAAATACGGGACAAAATTTAAGTTCAGAAAATATACACAAAAAACATACTTTGTTGGATTTTTTCTAAAAATTATTATAGTATATTTATTCAGATTCATACTTACCATGCTTTAGTTTACAAAGAGATACAAACAAATTAGGTGTGGCAGTAACTATAACTAAAATCGGCAAAGGGACAGGCCAGGGTAGATACTTTTTTGGACTTTGTTGGCAATTTCAGAAAAAAATATAATATTTCAGCATTTAATTGTGACTCTATTCATTGAAATACATTAAAATGGTGTAATTGATTGTAAAGGATTGGACAATATGGAATAAAAAACCTATTTAATATTGATTGCCGTTCAAGTTACCTCTTATCGTAGAATCACCCATTTATCAAATATTTGAAAAAGAAAGTGATGTTTGATTTATCCAGGGAATTTACCCACATAGGTGGTGGTTCACACATTGTTCTTTTTGTATACAATATGTGAGAATTTTTGTCATTTACTAAAAAGAGGGTACATCAGCATTTAAATAGATAGGGATAATTAAAAATATTTGTATTTTTTCTTTCAATGCATTTAAAGTGATGAGGTTGCATTATAATAAAGGCTTCCAACTTCCCTACTTTATTTTACTCCATCTGTTTCATATTTTAATTGTTCCAAAAACAATAGTGACATAACTGAGTTAGTATGATAAATTGAATTGCGATGATGATATGCCAATGGTTTCGCTTTTTTATTCAACTGAATTGTATTGACAATTTGTTGATACACCTTGGCTGACTGAGCAGTTCAATTAAATTAGGTTTATTTATTTTGTAAGTATTTATATAGAAAAAGAACAATGATGCAGCAGTTGTGTATAAAAATAATACTAGAACTGAATCATCTGATGTTTGCAGATTCATTTCTTGGCTTGACTGACATATTTATTTTGTTTATTCCGCTTAAATCTATGTCAACTTATCCGTTGTCAGGGAATTGGTCCGGCTCCCTGCCAGCACTGGCCTACATAGTGGCTACCCAAATTCATAACAACTACGGCCGATGCCAATAATCAATCGAAAAAATTAGATTTAAGTCAATCTGGATTGTTTTCTACTTTTCGATTGGTCTCCTGTCATGTTGCCATAGTTTTTTCACTACTGAGATTGATTATTGGCAATATAGTATCAGAAAAAGATTGAGCTGTCAATCTCAAACGGCAAATTTTGGATTGGGATTGTTTATTGGCAGCGGCTGTAATTGAATAGCATATGCAGATTCTTGGGTTTAAATTCTCATTGTTAAATTTGAGCAATATCTTCACTTCATTTAGTTTAATTATTGTTAGTAAGTGACGATAATGAATCATTTTATTTTCGTTTGAAAAGCCTTTTAATAACAAGTACATTTTGAAATAGTTTGCCAAAATTGAAACATTTGTTTTTGTCAACAGGTAATGCCTGCAGTGGTGATCAGACAACGCAAACCGTTCAGGAGGCGGGACGGGGTGTTCATATACTTCGAGGACAATGCGGGCGTGATAGTGAACAACAAGGGCGAGATGAAAGGCTCCGCCATCACGGGCCCCGTTGCGAAGGAGTGCGCGGATCTCTGGCCCCGTATCGCGTCCAACGCCAGCTCTATAGCGTGAAATAAATGTGGTTAAGAACTATTGTTGTTTTCATTTTAGGATTTATAAGTAGTAATTTATTCATTCTACTCTTTGATACACTAGATTAGTGGTTCCCAAACTTATTTTGTCTACTGCCCACTTTGAGAATAAATATTTTTTTAGCGCCCCCATTTTTTCACCTATTTAAAAACCACTATAACTTCAAATTAAATTAATTAATTATTGTGACCTATATATGTATATTAACGGAGAATTCTAAACGAAACTTACTATAACCATGAAACGCAATTTGAAACCTGAGCGCAGTAGGTAACATACAACGGCGCTTAGGTCTCAAGTTAACTCTTACGGGCTCCACCTGCCAATAAGAATGATTATTGAAACGCAACTTTGTAGTATTAAAACAGAGTATCTTTTATTAAAAATAAACTAAAATAATCGATCCTTCTATAAAAACTAATGTGAAGGATGAGTCTGATGCTGTTTAATAAGTTTGTTATTATCAGGTTTCAATTTACTCAAGAACAGTCGCAAGTCGCCACGTTCGGTAACAAGCAAACGATTTCTCTTTTTAGTAAGCAGTGTTGTCAGCACTAAATCCACGTTCACACAAATGACGATGGGAATGCTATCAAGAATCTTTGAACGATTGACCACATTGCAGTGATTGAAATAGTTTTTTTAAGTTTCTAGCAACTAAATGTTGTCTATGAATAACGCAATGTACATCAAGGACATCTGGAATTTTATTTTTAAGTACGCTATGAAGTCTTTATGGCACCGTGTCATAGCTGGAGCGCCATCCGTAGCAACTGAAATAATATTTTTCAAAGGAATCTCTCATCGCAAAACTTTTCCAATATATTGAATATGGTTTCGCCTTTTGTATCGGTCTCTAAATTTCTAGCAAATAATAGTTCTTCACATATTTTCTCATCTTTAATAAACCTCACGTAAGACAACAACAATGCTTCATTAGTTGGTAAAGTGGACTCATCGAGCTGAATTGAGAATTGACTTGTCCTCACGTGATCGCACAATAATTCTTCAATGTTTTCAGCCATTTCATCAATTCGTCTTTGCACAGAATTATTACTCAAAGGAATTTTTCGGATAATATCTGCGGCCGGTTTATGAAGCCCAGTAGTTATTACTTCATTTAATGCTGGCAATATTAACTCTTCTCCGATGTTATGTGGTTTGCCTTTTGAGCAATTAACAAAGAGATATTGTACGAAGCTCGAAGTCCGTCGTCATCTTGCTTAGCAGCTGCCGAAAATAGTTTTGCTACATTTGGCTGAGTATTATGCTTCTTCTCTAGGTCTTGAAAATATGGTACATTCTTGTCTTTCTTATCTGGATGCATTTTATTCAAATGATCTTGCAGTATTGAAGGCTTCATTGCTTCATTCGAAAATGTTTTTAGACATAGAAGACACAAAGGCGACGATGGGTTTGTGGGATTTTCAATGAATCCGAATTTAATATATTCCGCACAGTATTGCCGTCTCTTCTTTTTACTTCCGACATTGTTTTGCTTTGAGAAATACGTTCAACTTCGCGAGTAGTGTAGTGGAGGCGTAAGTACTGTTCATCTATTGCGCGCGAAACCACAAATGAAAATAAAATAAATATTACATTGTTTATATTAAGTGCGTGGTGGCCTGTTGGTAAACGGACGCGACTGCCAACATGTTCACGGTGGTCGAGGGTTCGAATCCCAGGACACTCTGACTTTTCGGAGTCATGTGTGTATTGATAATCAATCACCACGCACTAAAACGGTGAAGGAAAACATCGTGAGGAAACCTGCATACCATAGCGATTTGTAAAAATTTCTATGGTATGTAAGTCCGCCAACCCGCACTAGGCCAGCGTGGTGGACTATATGGCCTAACAACTCTCAATCGTACTGTCGATTGTGGAGGAGGTCCGTGCCCTGCAGTGGGACGTATATGGGCTGATACATACATACATATATAGGAATGCTTAAGCAGCACGCACCGACAGGAATAAAACAAACATGCATAAACTCGTTTATCTCATTCGCCGCTCAATCGTACTCAACAAGTCCGAACAAGTATTCAATGAACCAGCCGACTGATACAGGAATGCACAATTCGGGTTATTTAACAAAAAACTTGTTAAAACATGATAGATATCTACGAGAACTAATAACTATTAACTAATGCGAAAGTGTGTCTGTTGGCTTTTTTTTTGTTTGTTTGTGTCTACTTTCATTACGAAACGGAGCGACCGATTGACATGATTTTCATTTTTTCTATATTCAATAAAATAGGACAGATATATGAACTACTCGGAGAGAAATATAGAACCGAGTTTGAGCAATCTTTTAATTCATATTAGTTGATGTTCACAAGTTGTTGTTGAGAGTCGACAGCTCATGCAGTCGTTGTCTAAGAGGCCTCCTAGCTAAATAAAATTACAAATCACCCCCCAGGCCTCTACACAACGCCCCCATTTTCTTTCTAGGTCTCTTACCGCCCCCCTTGAGACCTGCAGCGCCCACAAGGGGGCGTTATCACCCACTTTGGGAAAGACTGCACTAGATTATAAGTAACTGCCTAAAAACTGCAAGAGAAAGAGCACAAATAAGCGCGTGGTCTTATTTGATTTTAGTATGGTCCAGAAAGATAAATCTAATTTGAAGGAATAAGGTTTATTGTTACCTAAAGTTGATAATCTAAGACTGTTACATCTCGTAATTGGAAATTCAAATGTATAAGTATTAGCAACCTCGGCCACTTATGGCGTGTGATTTTTTTCCCGACCCTGTATCTAGTATATTAAATTTGGTCGAAGATTCTACTGGTCAATAATGAAAAACCTATTACCTGAGGCGTCTTTTTAGACGTACAATAAAGGCCATTGCCTATTCAAGTGCATTCTCATTACTTTTGGGCGATAAAACTTTAAAATAAGTAGCATAATATGTTACGAAGTCCGTAACTCCAGAAGAGTAAATACAGTACCCCAAGCAGGAACATTTTGAATTATCGTATAGTAATAGTATCGTGACAACGATTACTATACTATTAGTACAACGATACTATACGTCAAAACTATTCGTGCTACCACTTTTCATACATTTGTATAGTAAAACTATCGCTAGACTATACGATTACCATACTATAGTATCGTAAACGTTTCCCGCTGCCATAATTTAGTTCCGCTATTATATATATTCCGCTATACGCTCACAATGGCGCTGTTCAAATTCCCATACAAAATTTTACTATTACGATTACTATACTATAGAGCCAAATGTTCCTGCTTGGGGCACTGTTCTGTGCATGTTCGTATATTGTTAAGGTACCCGAGTAAAAATTGAAGTAAAGCGAGTTCACACGTAGGTCTTTTCAGAACATGGTACGGAGCGCACAGTGGTTTACATCGACCCTGTTCCTTACACGATACCCATGGCAGTTTGGTTAAGAGTTTCCAAACCAGCTATAAACTGTGTGCACGCGAGTTCGACCCACAACTGAGACAAGTCTTTTTGGGATCAATAAGTTTAAGTTATTTTATTCTTCCTAGTTTTCGCAGTATGTACTAGGTTTGGTATTACCATCTACCCCTGACACGAGATTTCTAGGTATCTTCTGAGATCATAACTGGACGTGCTTCTTAAGTTTATTAGGTAAAAGGAAAATTAAAAGCACACCATAAATTAGATGTTTTATTATAATAACATTATACATAACAAATGTCTTAGCTGTAATATAAAAAAACAACAACAAAATGCACGCATAATACAATTGTATATTAAATGCTCCACAATATAAAGAAAGGGATAACTATTGTAAGAAACCATATCAAAGTTGTGAAACTAGATTTGTGAAAATATCTAAATATTGGCAGCTTAGAATTATTACAACCTGCAAAATTAACGAAATCGCAAAAAAGTAACAAAATATCTTAGAGTATTTATATATAGAGGGAGCGCTGTCATACATTCGCGATTTGAAAAACGTAGATATTTTCTTGTTCGTAATGTTGGTAGCGCTCCTATATTAGTAAAAATTAAATTAATTATTTAGCAATAAATTGCTATAAATTCCTTTATTGGCCGAAATTATATTTAGCTATTATCCTTTTAAAACAGTTTGAGTGGAATTAAATAGACCTAAACTACTTATTTTTATTTTTTTTTTCAAATAATTTGTGTATGTTGCACAACCTGTTACAATATTAGCCAATAGGAGGGCAGAAAAAAGGTGGCCCGGCACCACCATTTTTATCTACGTTTTTGAAGTACCAGCGCTCCCTCTATATATATATACTCTAAGCAAAATATTAACAAAAATATGATTTATCAATATTGTACTTGAGGTCTTAGAAATAAATCCAGATTTTGTTATGCCCTCACTCGTATACCAATAAATAAATCGAAACTTAAGATCAGTAATCGTGCTTTCTGTACATTTATGTATAACTACCCGCCCAACCAAACTTACCAAATCGATTGTAATCACAATGATGACATATTATGCTCATTCTTCGATCAACAATATCTAACAATGATTCGAAATGCTCATTGCATTAGTTTCTTTTTATTTGTGTTCATTTCCTTTATACGTTATTAGCTTCGATAAAATATACACTAGATACAACATGAGCGTTTAGAAAATGGCACCAAAAAAGAGTGCTTTAAGCACTCTTTTGCCTTCAGTCACGCACCGACCGTTGCTTCTAAAACGTCGCAGAACTTTAGACAATATTATGTGAAAAGCTACTTTAAGCTCCAGGAATAAGGTGGAATTTGTGTTAATATATTTGGAATATGTGATCTTTTTGTTTACTTTTTTTCATGTCATGCATCGGTGCCACTTTTTAACAGAACTTTTACAGGGAACTGTGTATCTAGTGTATATTTGATCGAAGGTTATTAGCGTGCAATGTGTTAATATCTTTATCGTTTTTAATGACGTATAAGTTTTTTAAAATGCCATTCATAGATCTTTACTCTCCTTTTCTTGAGATATTAGCACAATAAATCCTCCCCGCCCTTATCGTTTAAGACTCATTAAGCGACTCTGTGCACCCCATTCTTCACTTGATCGTAAATCGAATCCAAAATATATTTTTAAAACTTGCTAACATTTATTTTGTGCCATTCATATCTTTCTACATACACTAAGTTAGTATATTTTCTAAGTACGTAATGAATACTACATTCTACTTTTTTTAATCGTGATAAAAATCAAATACCAAAATGTTTCCCATTATGGGCGTTAAAAACCATCGCATGAATGAATGTGATAAATAAAAAAATGTGTGCCAATATTACCTACGTTTAATCAAAAGGCACAATCGAACTAGTTTCTGGCCAGGGCCTTACTATTGTTTTCCTCGTAAAACTTTAAAAAATTGCACGTACCTAAGCAGCTTTTGATTTTTATCAACAATTCTACACACACATACTTATTAAAACACACACAATATTTTAGACAAATGTCTTATCATACGGTTTTTATTATGTCAGTAAGTACCACTTATCTCGCATATTATAAATATCCATACTATTATAACCATTTCCTATAAAAATATATTTGTTGGAGTGATATAGCAAGCTTATTGAAGTTATATACAAATAAGCAAGATCTACACACAGAGTTAAAAGGAATGAAACACTACGGTACTACTCTATACAAATATACTAACTCATATTTAATCGTAAATACAAAATGGAAGAGGCTTCACGCATTTTTTTTAGATATGAAACATGCTTATAATGATGTATTAATTAAAGTATCAGACATATTTTATTTAATCTACTTAATAAGTGAAACGAACTTACAAGATATGGAAGTTTAATTCAGGTGCAAGGTCAAGGATGAACATTTCTACTACTACAAAGTACAACATCTACAAAGCATTCGATCTAAGAGCCAGATAAAAATATATTTTCCTTTAAATTAGAAAGGGATAGAAATTTACTGGTGTCCAAACCTTAAGTCAGCTCCGGCTACTTTATGCATGCATCTACGCTTATCGCTAAAGATCGCCTTTTAGCCGAAGCTCAAAGTATCCTTATCTGTCATTATCCTGCCTATTAAACACATTACAAAAATATACGACAGCAAAAAACGTTGAACATTGAGTGCAAAATAGGTTCGGCAATTCGACAATGCCAACTGCCGTGTGACTTAGCATCAACTGTGTATAAAACTATTAGTCAATCAGCTGTTTTTGATTCTAACACTGGAACACTACTGGACACACACTAAACCCGGATGGAGCGAGAAAGTCATATATGTTCACAACGTGAGGGAAAGAGACGGGGCGGGGGTTCAAGGACTCCTGAATACTACAGATATGTCCTTGAAAACCTCGCGCTATGGCCGCTTGAAGTATCGCTCGTCGATCCTCTTGGCTAAGGAGACGAGGGTCTCATGCTTTCGCACGGTCTCGGCGAGTTTGCGACACGGCAGCCGCGTCGTGATTATCGTGAACACGTGTCCAAACACTAGCGCATCCAGTTCTGTGGGCCTGTGGATCAGTGCACATCATTTAAACCTTATTTCCTGGAAATTATCAATAATATACTCAATCATAATCAATATAATCCCACTCAAAATTTGCGAATCACACAAATATTTACACTTTTTGATTATGAGACCGCACTTCATTGACTGTAATGAGTGCAAACTGCAAAGTCTCTACTGGCGATAAATTTTCCCCGCCTTTTAACTCAATTTCAGCAGCTTATTCACTCCTGACATAAAGGATCCAAGGTAATAAGGATTATTAGGGAAACACGTGCTTGGTAATGTTATAGGAAGAAGTAAATACATGAATTTTGTCTGTTCCTTCGCTATATGGTGTGGCAGAGATGCGAACTAAAGCTCGTCGCGGTTTTAGTCGAGATGGGATCGATCACGAAGTTACGACTCAGCCATAAATACTTTCTTGACACGTAAAGCCTAGTTGAGTTAATGCGATTGACTAGACCATAAGTAAAAGTAGATAAAAATTTAAGCGAATTACGCGATTGACTGGTCTACAAGAATAAATAAACGAGTAACTTACGTAAGGAATATCGTCTCGTTATTCTTTAAACAGTATTTGATGCTAAAATCGTTTATTTAATGTAATGTACAACATACAATATTTTTTGTAGTTCGTACTCAGGACAAAAAAAAACATTAAATATATTTTAGAAAACACCAACAATGTAACTATTAATGCAACCTTCAATATCAGAGTAACATATTTTAACTGAAAATAAGACATACATTTGAAAAATACACTAAATTTTTATGAATTTAAATAAAATCATCCACGACAGACTAATTTCGCCATCCCGGCAACCAGACAGTTGGAACACTTTAGAACATTAGTGAAATACCACAAATATAAGAATATTAATCAATATCAGCGACTTCAATACAGTTGTAGGCGGCGTTACGTTGGCGCAAGTACTTGAGGAGACTTTCCACGCTTATCTCTTCGTTTGACGGCATCATCAGGGTACAATTTGAACCTGCGACAATTTTGGTTCGCTGTGGTTAACGTGTCAAAGGACTGTCTTGTAGTGAGTGGTGACCTAATATCAAATTGTCAAGTCCCAATATAACATCTAAAATAAATCGTCTTAAACCATTTTTGTTGCTGTCTAGGATTTGAAATGATGTGAAACCTGCTAGACTTCAAAATGCAGTCAAATATTAGTAGTATACACGTCAAACTACATCAAGTCACTAATATACAAAATATGAAAAAAAAAAAAAAACAAAAAACCTGATGAAACCAGAGTGCGAGCAGATTCAGATCGGTCGGGTAGTCTTTGTTAGATAACTGATCACCGCTGCTGCTTACTGTTATGCACGAGGAATTCTTCATACCCTTATTATTACTACAAGAAAAATAAATCTTCACTCATTGGTGTCAGATGCTCAGTACTACCAGTTAAAAAAAATGAAGCAAAATCTAATTAGCGTTACTTTTTACGATGGAATATATTTAAACAAAACTTTAATCAAGAAACCTGAATGATTTAGTAACAAACTAACAAACATTATTTAAAATTAACTAATTTCGTAACTACATATTCCAAACAGCAAACTTCTAAATTACGTCTTTTAAAATTGCTATACCTGGAATCAGTCTCAAACGGGCTCAGATTTCGTGTGTTATCAATACCCTCCAAGTGTTTATCATTAACGAGCCCATCACTGTCCTCATCAATAATTCTCAACACATCTTCAACTTCAGCTGACAACGCACTTTCTGTCACGTCATTCTCATCTATAGTGTCCAGAAAATCTTTACCATCCATGCAATATTTAGATTCAGAATCGACCTTAGGATACGCTATCACTTCAAAATCATTGCTACAGTCTACATCGAACTTCTCTGTTAAGTCATGAATGCTAATTTCATCAACTTTATCGAGAATATCATCGATAATCTCGATTATAAATTCGTAGAATTCATCGCTGATCATATCGATTTTATCGTACTTCGGATTGTCATTGTACTTGCATGTTAATTCGCCTTCTTTTGACGTCATTATTATTATTTGTTTGGATGCGAATGGCTTAAACCCTAGGTAGTGGAAAAATTGGTTAAAAAGTTTCGATGAAATTATTTCTAAGAGATCTATTATGCAGTCAAATAAAAGTTACAAATTTGTTCGAATAAATACAGCTATCATTCTATAACTCGAACCAGGAATTAGTATTTATTTTACGGTATAAAATGACATTTCAAAAACATTACTCAAGGCAATCATGATTAGTAGTCGCATAAAGGAAATAATGGCGATATTTCGTATATACTCCCAACTTACCAAACACATCCCTATTATAAATAATGCTATCTCTGCTGGGGTTGCGAACGCACAGGCGAGATCGCTTCACTTTAGCACTGCGCTCAGACACGGTACGTATGGGAGACAAGCGTCGCTTATTCACCATTTGAAACGCTTGACCGATCAGGTACTCTTCTTGCGGCTAGAGTAATAATAGACTATTGTAACGGATAAAATATCTACAGCATGTACGTCTAATATAATACTGGAAACTGATTTTCCCAGACATCAGACTTCTTTCTACTATGATGGCGTAATAGAACAAGCTAGTCTTGTAATTAGCTTGCTATACCGGGGTACCTAGATAATTTCAAAGAAGAGGTTGGCATATTTCTTTATCGCTTGCTTTAGCGTCATATTTCCCGAAAACCCTAAGGTTCATCAAGACTAAGTTATATAATCGCATTTAGCCCTCACTTTGGAGCACTGACTGACCTTATCTCAATGTCTCAATCTGTAATAAACTGTATCAACTCCTAATCTACCGCTGAGTACCGGACTCCACTTCAACTGAAAGATTAATATGGGTAAGGCCAGTCAAGGCCGCGCCATAAGGTTGGTGGACTTCACACATATAGATTTTAAATCTCTATAAATACCTCATATTATTGACACCTATATTTTTTGTCGATGCTATGAAATTATCTGTAAATTAACTCACAGTAAGTCTCATGTGCGTGTAGTTCGAAACTCTAAGCACATGTCTCAGAAGCGAGCTGGTGACTGGTTTGATCATGAGCGCCGCCTTGGGCCCGCGCGCCGACAGTAGGGCGCGCACGTGACCGTTCACCAGCGCGTCTAGTGGGGTCGGACTGTGGATTGACGTGGGATAGGGGAGTGGGATTGGAGGCTAGGACGAGGTGTAGTGGGGTAAGATTTGGTGGGACTAATAATTGTGTGATTCGCAAATGATCTTAGAGGTGATGCCGAACTTTTGTTTATTTTCGCTAAGTATATAGAATTTAAAATTTTTCTAAAAAATTCTAAATATTTTGTAGGTATGAGAAATTTTGTAATTTGGTATAGTAAGATAATACCTGATTTTTGTGTTTAAATGTAATTTGACAATAATTTATATACAAATCCCAAAACAATAAATTAATATGAATTAAAAAGCGAGCTATTGTATATTCTATTGTACTCACGTGGTTCCAAAGAAGAAGTCCTTGTCTCCAAGTCTTTGGCTCAATGAATTACAGCACTGTTCCACCTAAAAAATATGAAGTGTAAAAATTTGTTGTGCAAAATAGTGTCCATACAACTTGGCTGTTAGCATGTTAAAATACATTCAAACAATACAAGTGAAGCTAATATAATGTGTGTAAAAAGTACATTTTTGGAGAGTGCTGTTTACAAAACATTACATATAATGTGAATACTTACGTCAGCCAACACTTGTTCCAAAGTCTTATCATGCCAATGCAAAGCCTTTAGTCTCTTGGCCACATTATTCCTCTTGGACCTTGTTTGCAGCCAGCCTAACGGCCATGGATACACTGATGAATTCCGCACCTTGGTTACTGCATTAAATGTGTCGTTGTCGAGCCATGATATGTATAGCTATGGAAGTAAAGTAGTATTAATTGGAATTATTGCAAATAGTTCATATTTTTTTTGTGCAAATTGATAAATACAGAGCAAATTATATCTTTTTGGCAATAAACCTGATTAATATTCCCATTTCTACTTCAAAAATACACTGTAGTTAAATCATCTAAATTCATATTCATACTATGATGACCAGATAACATCACAAATTTATATTTGCTGGCAAGAAGTGAATGACACCAGAAGAGTAATGTTAATGAATGGAAGCCTACTTATTGCAATAAAAGTATATCAGCTAATTACATACTAAGATAACATACCTCTGCATTGACAAGGACATTAGTGATTAAACTCATATATGCTCTCATCTCTGCCTTTTCTTCCGTCGACAATTTTGAGCAGAGTGTTACTCCTTTGTTTGCAGCAAACTGAACTATAGGTTCCAACTCTGACACAACAAACGCCCCGCACTTGATGAAGGGCACGCGCCCTGAGGGAGACATGAACTCTGCGTTCCAACGCATCTCCACTTCGAACGGTAGGTTGCACATCTGATGACAAAGTTACCCATGTTTTCCTATAATGTCTATTTATTTATATGATGGTATTTTTACTGTATGGAATATATTATACCGGGTATATCAAGACTGCTACCGAAAACGAAGCCGAGTGGTAGTTTAAGCGACTTCAGACACAATGCAACTAACAATAATTGAAATCATCTTGTAAAAGACTATTTTGATTTAAGACAATAAAAATATCTGTTTTTCACTGTTAATAAAATAAATCTATTGAATGAAATGGAAGAGATATTGATAATAATTACCTTCAGAAATGCCTGTACTGCTAGGCAACTGGCATTGTCGGGGAGCAATATTTGCTCCACCTCGTAAGGTTGGTACAACTTTACGTTGTCTGGCCATGGCTCTTGTGCTAGAAAACATTACAAATCCTTGTAGAATTATAAATAAGATCTTATGGATTTTGTTGGAGTACTAAAAATGTATGATTTTGTTTATGTTGTTCAATATATGCACAATAATTTATGCAGTTAATAGTGTAATGAGTGGTTTTGGTGTGCAACAACTAGTGGACAATAGGGTCAGCATAGAACCAATAAGTCTGATTCTGTAACAATAACTTCAATGTGCAGTATATTTTTTGTTGATGGTGCTAGTTAAATGTAAATCTTCTTTTATGAAAATTCTATCCATGCTTATGTTTATTCATTACAAATCTTGTTACTACAGTCAAACATAAAAAACTGTTTCTTCAGTAATCACATAAAAATCCTTATACAAGTTCCAGTTTTATGTGGATTTCAATTGCAAATATCAATGCATAATAACACAAAATTATTTATTATAGTGTAATCTTTTATGACTTATCCTTTAACCTATTGTTACCTTAGTCTGAAAAAACAAAATTATAAATATTTACAGCATTAATTTTTGAGGTTATAATACCTGTTTATCACAAAAAAAGTACAAGCAAACCTGGTGAGGTACATTTAAATAAATCGAGTGTTGTTAAAAAACATACATAACTCGTTATGATTTCATTCCCATCAAACCTCACACTTAAATCATGAAATAATACCAAAAACGAAAGGCTCCTCAATTCTCATTTTCTTAGTTGAAATGTGAAAAATACTGGATTATGTCAGACATCGACAATGTGACCTTATTATTTAGGGCACACTGAGTCTAAAATTAAATATTACATGAGTAGCTTAATGAAAATTATAAACAAAAATTATGTAACTTTTCATAAGTCGAATAAATGGTAAAATATATTATAAAAGACGTTACCGTTGAGCGATGTGATTACAGAGTCGGCCAGAGGGAATTCCGGCATTATATTTGGGATAATAAAAAAACTATAAAATCAAAATATTATCAGTAAATTAATCGGAATTGAATGTGAATCACACTTTTTTGACACTGACAGTTTTAGACTTTAGAAAATGCTGCCAGCTTATGAAAATTTCAGTGAAAGGTACTTTTTGACAAATTATTTCGAAGTTTTAATTTTATTACCAAGATAGGTAATTAAGTAAATAAGCAGGGGGAGGGTCATGACCCCCATGACCTCCCCTCTGGATCCGCCTTTGGTTGTTAGACACTTTTTAACATTAATTATCGACATACTTAGAATATATTGTACTATTAATTTTTATCACTAGATAATAAATACATTATCTCAATCTGGAACCAGCCCAGAGGGAGGGGGGGGGGGTCACAACCACCATGACCTCCCCCCTGGATCCGCCGTTGCTTCTTACCCTGCAGTCTGCACTGATAAATAAGAAAAATTTGGCTCTTCTTAGGCCTAGATTGATGCCACTATCATTTTATGTATGCCGTAGACAGCGGCGTGCACAGGATTATGACACTGGGTATGCGGCGGAGTACTCGGTCACAAAAACTTTTTCTTTTATAGTTTTTTAGCATAGCCATAGCCACGCGACGGATCTCTAAGTCGGAAACCATGCCAACATAACAAGTCTTAGATGTACCTACTACTATTCATGTCCATCTTCTACGGCAACGCAGACAAAACAACCGATCGATCGTCGCGGCGGAACAAATTCTAATAAGTAAAATAAAAAAAACTCACCTAGTCAGCTTTCAATTTTCACATATTCAAGGTTCCGGTTAGTTGAGATTACGATACCTATCCCGATGTAAATAAACGCAAGATTCCGGCCACCTCATTCATTCATTTGATAAACATACATTTTTAACACAAACCTCGCAATCAAATAACATTTAAAAAAATAAACACACACTAGTAAAAGCAAATGACTACAATTAATATCGAAACTTAGTAATAAACTGTTAAATGTACACACTTTCAAATGTTAAAATGAAAAATCCGTTAAGAAATCTATTTTTTTTACAAACATACTAGTATAAAATAGTAAACAATGCAAAAACTCATAAAAAAAGCAAAATGGCCCCCGCGAAACACAAAACATTTCTATTTAAACAAATAAAACCTTACTAACCAAAAATGCATAATGTGCATAGGTGATTTATAAGATTCCTATTAATTTTACTCGGATTATAGGCAACGAACATTTACGATTACTCCCGACAACTGCCGAACTCCCGAGGCCTGCCGCAGGAGTCGCGGCTTTCAATATTCATGGGTGTGTGCGTTTGCGACTGTGCACGGACACCAAAATTACTACACACATGCAAACAAATGTAATGCGGGACGCGGCGGCATGACTTGGTTGATTAGGTACATTAATTTGCTTTGCAGCGCCTCTTGCTTTTCGCGTGGCAACCATAATATTTGCGTGATTGCAAATAGGTGCTATTTATAAAATATTAGGCGTTTTTAAGTTATTATATTTTGTTTATTCATTTATTTACTATAAATTAAAGTCATCTAAAACGTACGAACGTTATAATAAAATATCTGTGAATGGCAAGTAAAGCACTGCATTTCTGCCTACAAGGAGTGCACGCCCCTGGCCGCAGACGGGAATTGAACCCAAACTGTTTCAAACATCTCTTTTCTCAGAGTCAGTGAGTAATTTTTTTTTTGCTGTGACATCCCAGTTTGGTCTATCCAGACAACCATTCAAACAGGCAAAAATTCCAGGAGACATTCCACAATACCTACATGTATATGTATATATTTATTACAGCAAGCAATAAACTTAAATATTATAAAATACATAACAGACACATACATATTGTGCTTATTAGTATATACATGTATAGTGTAAGTATTAGGTATATTAAATATATTAAAAATAACTAACCCATTTGAATTAGTTTTGTAATATTGTGACCAACACATGCCACATTATTATTTAACAAATTAATGCCAAAAGCAAATTCTTCATCATCAAAAAAATCAAAAGGCCGATCCATAGGCTCTGTTTGTTTTGCCTCGGTAGATATATTTGATTTGGAACTCACGAGATCGACGTATTTATTAAATATTGATTCTCCCGCCCTACTTGGTGGCGATGACGATTGCGGAGTGGCAATTGGAGACTTAAAATTCCATTCTGAAGAGAGAGATGTCTTGAGGACTGGTTCTTTTAGATCCTTAGACCAAAGATTATATACACTCATTATGATTTAAGGATTAGGGAAGCCGAAATTTCAAATAATAATTGAATTCAAAGTCTTTGTAAACTCATAACAATAATTGTGACACATGAGATGACAAATTGTAATTTTTCTTCTAGCACATGAATAAAGAAGGTATACTTGTATTTATAAAAACAGGCTCTATTTAATTGAAATATTAATGATGATCAATGAATTCATTGAAAGTTCCTACTACGTACTTCCTAGTTCTAATATTCCATAGACGTAATATCAAATATTACTGAGAAAGATAACTCAGTATATAATAGAGTACTCATTTACCTTAATAACTACAAAATCGCAGGCAGTTGCAGACAACAGACTTTTTATGAAGGCCAGGCTACTTCATCTCCATTCACAGGAATGATACATTGCATAGGCCCGGCCGCGCTGCGCCGCGCCGGGCCACCGCGCCGCGCCACCTTGCGCCGCCGCGCCGCGCCGCCGCGCGCGACGCGCCGCGCCAGCGGAGCCTGTGCGCCACACAGTGTTGCCAACTGCTACCGAAGGCCTGTTGCTAGGAATTTTAGAGCAAGTTGCTAGATTGAGTAATTTGTTCGTCCTGAAAAGTAGCTAGAAATAGCTAAATTTCTCAGTAAAATTAAATGCCGTTTTACATGATTATTAGAAATCACACAACTATCTTTTATTAAAGGCTTTAATATTTATTGCATTTAAAATTTTATTAACAAAACAAACTATAATAGTAATATTAGACTTTACATTATATAAGACAATTTAAAAAAGAAACACATAACTCAATTAACTACTAGAGGAAGATGTAAAAGGTTGTGAACACTGGGAAAATAATGATAAATCTTGTGTAACTGAATCAGCTCGTCCACTTGATTTTGAATATTTTTCTACAGTACCCATTTTGTCAAGTACGGACTTAGGAAAGACGTAGTTGTGATAGCATTGGCCGCTTTTCCTAAGTGTTTCTCTTATACAGAGGATAGAATTAAGAGTTACTAAACTCATTCTATTCTTTTATTTATTTTTTATTTTAATTCATTTGGGAGAATAATCTTTCTACCTCAGCATTTGAATGTGGAAGTGAAAGACATGCTATAGCAAGTTCGCTTATATCTTCAAGTATGTTATCTCCAGAAGCATTTTTATACTTTTTAACTTCCACCCATTTGAACGAATGAAGAATATGCCACTGTTGCATTATCTTATCTATTTTTTCTGGTGTGAATCCCAAAATTTCAGTAAGGTTCATAATATCGTTTATTTTCACGGGTTTTACTGTTTCTTCAGGACTTAACTTGACTTAGTAACTGCATAGATTCTAATTATTGTTTATAGTCATCTGGAAGTCTTTGTTGTAATTCGGTAACCAGGCGCATTAAAAGTGTGACGCAGCGTAGTCTTATGGCATTTGAAGTCTCGGAATCAAATGAATTATAATTATATTTTTCGGGGGTTCCCAGCCGGCGCGTTTTATTTTCAGCGCTCTGACCAACAACCAAAAGTTGCCAGACAAAGTAGCTAAAAAGTTTAGCTACAAGTTTCAAAAAATTGTAGCTGCCTGACATCAAAAAGTTGCTAAATCTAGCTATAAAGTAGCTAAGTTGGCAACACTGGCGCCACAGACCAATTAGAAATTGCGAATAAGCTGATGCGGGCTGAACGCTCCGCCCGAATGAATAACGAACGGAACCGAGTTATCCCGAATGAAGTTGCTGACGCCGCGCCGACCGGTGACGCGACGCGACGAGTTGCATGTCAAATGGTGGCGCCAAATTTTCATTCCGTTTTATATTAGGCATTTGTTTGTTATCGTAATTATATTTTAATTAACATCGTGTTTTCAGTAAGTATTAAATTTTATTATTTTATTATATTAAGTATATAAATACTTGAACTACTAAAAGTAACAAGTGAGTGTTTTAATCATAAAAAGGTAAGAAAATTCTTATACGTTGGTTGAATGTTTATATTTTTAGAATAAACTACTTGATTACAGTTTTACGGAAAGTCATCTGATTTTGTTTTAGATACATTTCTGTTACTATATAATAGGTACTTAAGAGATATTGGTTTCTTTCTTATATCTTATAAATACTCATATGATTAATAATAAATAAACGCCTAATACATTGTTTTTCAGTCATCGATATTTTTTCCCATCCCTATTATTTATTACGATTTTAATTCGGGTAGGAGTACCCGAATTAAAATCGTAAACCGTATCGTAATACGGTTTATAACTTATAACGGGGTTCATAAACGAATGAATGATGTCATACAGTATTGGATGATTCGGTTTGGTTGAATCGGTTTGTAATTCGGTTTGAGCAAAATTATGATTCGGTTTAACCGATTTGAAAAAATTACGGTTTGACCCATCTCTATTAGAAACTGTGCGCCAGCCGCTACAACCACAGCTACAACTGTGGCTACAACACAGCTACAACAATAGAAGTTGGCTAGTCTATGCTGTTATAGTCTATTAAATATTAATGTCATTTTTTATCTGTGGATGGAAATTTATTTGACATACTGTGACACACATCGACGCTTCTCTATTTTTATAAAAATAGTGAGATTTATTTAGAGTGTTTGTTTAGCACCATTTCGCTTTATATATAGTTAATAATATAAGAAACCTACACAACCTATAGCCATGGCTGATGTTTTGGATATCGAAAATTCTGAGGAATTTGAAGTTGACGAGGACGGTGAACGTGAGTTGTATTGTTTATGCCATGTTATTCGGTTATTTCAACAAATAATCCCATGAATAATCATCATTTGCCAATGTTTATGTTGTAAACTTTGTTTTTGAGTTTAGTTGAACTGATATTTCGGTTAAAGAAAGTTGGATGTTTGAGGTTAGCGAGTTAGTGCAACGAACTTAATGTAGGTTTTAAATGGTTATAAAAACCAAACGTACACGTCTATATTTTAGCGTAGCACGCTCTGTTTAGCACAAACGTTTTTAGAATATCTTCACTTAATTTGAACTGTTTAAAAGCCGGATTATTTTTTCTTTTTATTACTATAACGTTATATTTTATAGTGATATTTTGTTTACTATACATTTTTATGTGTGTTTTCATTTTTAGAGGGTATCGCTCGGTTGAAGGAAAGGCGCGAAAACGCAAAGGCCGTGGTTTCGGCAGTGAGGCTGGCGGTGGTGGTGCCTCAGAACGAGGTAGCAGAGGAAGGTAACAAAACAGCCATACCTTCACTGTATCTGTATCAGCCCATATACGTCTCACTGCAGGGCACGGGCCTCTTCTACAATCGAGAGTACGATTGAGAGTGGTTAGGCCATATAGTCCACCACGCTGGCCTAGTGCGGGTTGGCGGACTTACATACCATAGAAATGCTTATAAATTGCTATGGTATGCAGGTTTCCTCACGATGTTTTCCTTCACCGTTTTAATGCGTGGTGATTGACTATCACCTATACCTTCACTAATTACACATAATGATTGATTTTTAGGTTGCGGGAAATGTTATTGTCCCATATGATTTACCCTTTTTTCTATTGTATTTAGCAACATCATCACTTAATAAGGACAAATCAGTCAATAAGCCCATCCTACCACCTAATCATTGTATGTAAACATGACTATATCATATTATATTTTAATTGCAGATATGACAGCTTAGCCCCAGAAGGTGACGGAAAACACACCAGGCCCCCAACGCTCTGTGGAAGGTTGGATATTGTTTGTCAGCAATGTTCATGAAGAAGCACAGGAAGAAGATATACAGGTGAATAGTTTATTAAGAAGCAATTGGTTCTATGACCGCTATACCTAATATATGGGTGGTTATTTGAAATTTGGTTAACTTCTGAGCTAATTTTGAAAGTGGTGTTTTTAGTTAAATATAGGCACAATTTATATTCTATGCTGTGTATATAAATTCTACTTTGCTGCATCTAAAAGGGCCAGTCACTTTACTTGTTATTTTACGAGAAATATACGATTTTTCAAAATCAGTGATCTAGGGACTGATGGGACTGTATAGGGACTGATGACAAACACTGTTATTATGTCAAATCAAATGTTTATTGAAAAATCAACTGTAATAACAAATTATCTCTTGAGTTCACACATCTATCAAGTTATAAACACAACATTTTTCTTATTAATTAGGTAATAAAAACGAAAATAAAGTATCAATATTTCTTAGCACTCATTTTGTACTTTGAGTTCAATAGGTACCTAAAGTAATTAACAATTATTAAATAATCAGCCTTTTAAAGTTCTGAGTAACTAAATTATAATTTGAATACAATATTCAGACTTTCAGTAATTAGTATGAGATCACAAATATTTTAAACTTAAACTATGTAACACCTCGTATTTATTTTTTAACACTATTTGTTTCACTTCTCGTAAACATTAACGGGTTTTTAAATTTGTATAAGACTGTTTCTCTCTTGACGATTAGATTAGGTATTGGCAGTTTTTCTATGACGTCTTCGTAAGGCACGTCGGCGATATCATTATCATTTATTTTAAATTCCGTTCCATCTTCATTGCAAACTTTAAGGAATGTAACTGTCAGCTCTCCATCATCATCATCATATGACGACCGATCGAGAAAACAAATAAAAATAATAATATGGCAAATCTTTGTAAGACAAATCACAAATATTTATTTTAGTAAATTGACCAAAACCAAGCCCACTGAGTTTGACTCGCTGGATCTACTCAGAAATGGGTCGCGCCGCGTAGTATCCAGTAGTAAAGTAAAGCCCGCTGAGTTTGTTCGCCGGGTCTTCTTAGTCAGGGCCGCGTTTGATCCGGCAGTAAGCCTAAACATACGGGACGTTTCGGAAACACTTATGGTCGTTGTCTTAAATTGGACCCAAAACAAGCCCACTGAGTCTTATTCGCTGGATATACTCAGGATTGGGTCGCATCGCGTAGTTCCAGTGGTAGTGTAAGCCCACTGAGTTTGTTTCGCCGGGTCTTCTCAGGAAGGGCCGCGTTGGATCCGGTGGTAACAATAAACCGCTACGCACCGTTGTAATAATATTCATGGTCCATTAATTAATTAATTAATTTAATTTAATTTGACCAACGTACATATTGTATTTCTTTGAAAAATAAATTACCATAAAGTCATAACTAACACTTTAAATAAATAGAATAAAAAGGAAACAAATAAATAAAACTAATGCTAAATAAAAATAAAATTAATTTAAAATAAATAAATTACATAAATTAATTAATTAAACCAAGAAATTAAAATAAGTAATACTAAGTGTAGGAAATATATTGTTTATAGAGATTAAGTTCTATGTGTATTGACTTGTCATAAGAGCTTTTAAATTGCCTACGTGACCAATAAATACATTTCATTTCATTTCATTTCATATTTTGAGCAAATTGCGGCGTATCGGTATTCTTTTCTCCCATTATTAACTTAACTGGAACATAATCTCCACTCATTTCATCTTCCGATGATGGCGGCGTATTTGGTGCACGTACTTATCAGTATTTTCAAGAATCTTTTGTTTTTTTTTTCTATAATCTGATGAATAGGCTACCCAGTTCTTTCTTGCCATTTTAAGTTCACGCGGAGTCATGTCTTTTACACATTTCCGTTGTCCGTGTTTTTATTTTTTCCAATCGCCTCTTTGCCTGTTCAGCCTTTGTTTTTTGCAATTTCCTCTTTAGACAACGTTGTTTTCCTTCTGGGTGCCATATTCTACAACAATACATTGTGGTATTATTATAAAACCATGGATCACACCCTTAACCATCAGTCCCTAGATGTGGCGTCAGGCCCTAGTCTTTATTATGACTAGGGACTGACGGACTAGGGCCTGACGAAACGAAACAAAATCAAATAAAACTTATTATTTAAAATCAACATCAAAACCAATAGGCAGTCCAAATAACAAGGCAGCCCAAACTCATATTTACAGTAAGTAATGAAATCAATTAGTTATAAACTATATTTAAAACTACTTACATAGGGCCTGAGAGCTTGACTGGCAACAGCACGTGTTTGCACAACAAAGTTGGCGATCGCACTAATAACAAGATGGCTACCGCGGCTTGGGTTTTGTTTGCAACTAACTTTACGCCGATGCTATCGTATTGAATGAGTTATGAAAAAACCATACGCTTGGATGGCGCGTATTTATGAATTTCGTAAATGACTAGGGCCCTGATATTTTTTATCGCTTACACTTTTTGACTTGAAATAATGTGATGAAATAATATGTTATTTTAAATTAAATTGTAATGACAATATTAGTAAAGTATAATAAACAAGTATAAAGTGTAGTTCAATCAAATTATTCCTATATAATTATAATTACACTGATATGAATACTAAATTCGGGAGATCTTACATGGCTAGGGCCTGATGTTTGGAGTAAGATGTGGCAATTTTTGGAAATAAATAATATTATGATATATATCAAAATGAGTAACCGAATTTAATGGAACGTTAACATCGCTAAGTAGTTTAAAACATTAGATAAAATTAATATAAATATGTGAAAATTGAAGCTAACACCAAGTTAACCAAATTTCAAATAATTACCCATATTTCAATAGTAGGGGCCCTGCCTCATACTTACCATGATCCATGTGACATTAAAAAATCAATCACTTTAAGATATAATACATTTGTATTCAAATTTGTCTGCATATCTCTTAAGACTTCTGGTTGAAGTACTGTATTTTAAATTCTAATTCTCTTAAATAGTGGAGTATAGATATCATACCTATTTTTCAAACTGTGGGCTTAAGACAGTTTATTACCTATAATAACTGACTTTGTAACCTATTAACATGATTTTTATGGGATAAAAAGTATTGAAATAAAACTATTATTTACAGATTTTATCATGGACAGCTTTCGTGGTCTGCCCTGTGGCCTTGAAAGCTGGAAATAATTGAAAAGTTAGGAAGTTAAAAAATAGTTTTATTTCAATGTATATATTGTGTAAATCTAAAAAACCAGGATAAAAAGTATTCAAGAAATTAAAGATTAAGCTCTTGTTTAATAAGTGTATCAAACACTTGGTACACTGTTATGTAATATATTATATGTGTGCAATTGAATTAATACCAAAATTAGTTCGAAATAAACTATATTTAATATAAAGCATTTAATATACATATACAATCTTATATTTTCTTGGTTTCAGAATCAATTCTCAGAGTTTGGTGAAATTAAGAACATCCACTTGAATTTGGATCGTCGCACAGGTTTTCTCAAAGGCTATGCATTAGTTGAATATGAGACTTACAAGCAGGCAGCGGTAAGATTTAAAGCATTATCTATACATATAATAAAAATTGAAGTGTCTGTTTGTAAAGTGAAATTAAAAAAAATGACCTACTGCATATCGTTATATACACGATACCTACTCCGAACATGATGTTTAAAAAATTTTGTCTGTCTGTTTGTTCTGGCTAATCTCTGAAATGGCTGGACCGATTTTGACGGGCACTTTTATTGTCAGGTAGCTGATATAATAAGGAGTAACTTAGGCTACATTTATTTTAGAAAAAACTTTTTGATAAATAATGTTTTGTTAAATTCCAAGCGGACGAAGTCAGGGGCACAACTAGTTTATTATATGATTGACACTTGTGACATATTACTTCTTGCACAGGGTATTCGTTTAAATATGATTTTTGTGAAATCATTTATTTCCATAAACCAGCATTTGGCCTTCTTATTTCAAATAAAAGATGGCACACCATGATGGTGCATCTCCCCTGGGGCTTAATGTCGAACATTAGCACTTCGTTTTGGATCTTTGAGTAACCCCTCTGAATGTAATCATTTTATTTCTGAAATTTGGCTTTATTAGTAAAAGAATATTTAACAATTAGTAAACCCGGCTTCCCGGCTTCGTTTTCGGTAGCAGTCTTGAGATACCCGGTATATATATATATATATATATATATTATTCTTAGTGCTTATGTATATTATATAATTTATTTATGTATATCATATTTTATATTTGTGTAGGTACTAGTATAAGTATTGAGTATATATCCTCGATTTACGTCTCAACCAATTTTTATGCACCTTCTGAATTTATCTCTGCACCACCTGAAGGTTGGCTGTTAGAAAATGCCTTTGGCATTAAGCCCCGCCTGTATACTATTTGTATATGAAGTATCAAATAAATAAATAAATAAATAAACCTTAACTAAGGTCTCGGGTTTGAATCTCGGGTTGGGCGAAGTAATATTGGATTTTTCTATTCATTATCAACCCAGGCAGGAATTTGTGCCCAATGGCGATGGACTCGCCACCTATCACATCGTGGGACGGAACATCAAGGCCAAGTGTGGGTGTCCTGACACCTCTGCCCCCCTCTCTGGGAAAAAGGCGTGAGTTTATGTATTTATGTATTTGCAGAGTGCACGCGAAGCTCTTGACGGTGCAGATATTCTCGGACAGCCCATATCAGTGGACTGGTGTTTCGTCAAAGGACCGACCAAGTCACAGAAGAAGAGGCGATAGTCTTATATTTACTCTAGCTATATAAACATTGTGTTTATATATTTCTTAATGCGAACGTGTGAACAATGGTAACTGTTAAGGTGATAAAGAATTATTGCAATAAGTTGTTTGATTTCATTGAATGCTCTTCGTAATTTAGTGTGAGACATTGTTAGTTGTGAGAGGCTGCCTGGGTAGGTACCAACAATGTCAGTTCTCCCGCCAAACAGCAATGGAAATACACTGTTGTGTTTCGGATTGAAGGACATTGTAGCCAGAGTAACTATTGGATTTAATGAGACTTAACATCTTATGTCTCAGAGTGGCGAGCGCAGTGAAATGCCAAGCATTACTTTGTAATTCAAGGTGTTATTTGGTTTTGCTACTGTTCATGAGCGGTCGTATCGCTTACCATCAGGCGAACGATATGTTGGTGGTCTCGCCATTAATAGCAATAAGTTGTTTGTTGATAATGTCATTTAAAGCTATAGAGTATAGGTATTCCCGAAAATAAATATTATAAACAAATGACGATCAACCGCGGCACACACTTTTTTTGTGCGGACCGCATATTGCGGCATTAGAATAGATGTAGAATATGTAACGAGTAATGTTTATATACTAATATATAATTTTCACTTTCCGGAATGTGTGTGTGTAATGTGGTGCAAAAACTTAAATTAATTACGAAACTATAGGATACGTTGCGACGTATAAAATAATATTCCTATGTGTATGTATGAGGATTTACAGAGCTTAGACGCACATTAGTCACGAAATATACCCTGGGCCCAGTAAAATTGAGGACTAAAATGTTAGGTTGCATATTTCTTTCTCAGAGTTTATTGGAATTTTCAATGCATGTGCAAGGACCTTTCTATTGTAAAATTTATGAAGAGAGTAAACATACACACTAAGTTATGATGAAATAAAACTGACGATATTTATAACAAGACTAAAATGTAATAATTAAATAATAATTAAGAAAGCTCGATTTGTTACCAAAACATCACCCGTGGAAATGTTATTTCTTGTATTTTGAGATGAATAAACAATGTTTATAGAATGCGTTTTTTATTATTTTATTTGCGTATCCAAGCATTACGAGATTTAAATTATTATAAATATTCAACCTCGACTGGACTGGACTGCCTCGGTGGCGTAGTTGTACTAAGGTACGGTTACAAAGCTGAGGTCTCGGGTTCGAATCCCGGATTGGGCGAAGTGATATATAGTGGATTTTTCTATTCGTTATCAGCCCAGAGTAAGGAATTTGTGCCCGATATGGCGATAGGTTCGCCACCTATCACATCGTGGGACGAAACATACAAGGCGGAATGTGAGTGTCCTAGCACCTCTGCTTACCCCTTCTGGGAAAAAGGCGTGAGTTTATGTATGTATGTAAATATTCAGCTCCTGGATAAAAAATCCTGTCTTATGTTGATTATACCTTTTACCTAGTGGATTTGTTTGTTTGGAATTAAGGCCTAGTGTTTACTGATTATTTCAGTTCTTATAGGAATACAGTTGAATTGGGTAACATTTCAATAAATCTTATGAAGCTGGAATTATTATCTACTAGCTGTGCCCGCGACTTCGTCTGCGTGGAATTTAACAAAAAAGTTAATTAGTTTATTTAGTTTTTTTTTTGTTTTTGCATTTTTATTTAATAATAATATAATAATTAATGAATCGTTGGTGGGAGAAGTGGTGGGAGGCGCCCAACGTGACGGCCCAGTGATGGCATGCACGTGAGCTGCGCGCGGTACTGGACAGTACTTGGGCATTGCAATATTACTTTATTTTTCTAAAATAAATGTAGCCTAAGTTACTCCTTATTATAACAGCTACCTGACAAAAAAGTCCCGTCAAAATCGGTCCAGCCATTTCAGAGATTAGCCGGAACAAACAGACAGACAGACAGACAAAAAATTTTTAAAGATCATTTTCGGCATAGATATCGTGTATATAACGATATGTAAAAAATAAATAAATAACACCCAACAGTCACATACATAGTCCTGACCCCGATTAAGATCGAGTCTTGTGTCGTGGGTATCAGGAACTACGAGAGACTTTTCGGTCTCACAAACACCCAGACCCGAGAGAAATATTTGTGGGCCGCACAAACATTTCTCTCGGTGCGGGGATCGAACCCGCGGTCTCTCGTTTCACAGGCGGCGTCTTACCGCCTGCGCCACGGAGGCTGTCAAAATGTAATGTAAATGTCAAATGTAGTTGGACATATTTTTTTTTCACTTTAATAACAGACACTTCAATTTTATTTATATGTATAGATTATTGGAAAAGCAGTAGCGATGTAATTGTAATTCTTTGTTATTTTGGGTTGGAGCGCATATAGAGGGCGCTGTAGCAATCTAACTTAGAGCAATGCAAGAGTCTTCCCACAATACCTTAGCAATCTCGCAGGAGGGAGTCACGTCATTAAAGTAATGAGTCACCAGTTGCTAAGATCATACTGTATTTCTATCAGATTATATATACGTCCCTCTACAGAGCACGAGCCTCATCTACAATTATTTCGAGTACGATTGAGAGGCGTTATGCCATACAATTCACTACGCCGCGCCGGCCTAGTGCGAGTTGGCGGACTTTAAATACCAATTTCTTACAAATCGGTATGGCATGCAGGTATAATGTTTATTTATTCTAAATATGAATTTGATTTGGTGGTGTCCCAAACTATGAATGTTGCTTACATAACAATTTCAAGATAGGACGTTTTAAGAAGTAGCGTTAGTATACCTACTAACTACTACGGCTCTTACACACTGAAGTGGGCCGGGGCGAGTCGTTCTGCAGCGAAAACCACTCCAATTGTCTGCGGTCGCCCATCATCATACGAAAATAGTACCTACTACCGACCTCTTGTGTAAGTAAAATATTTTAGTTCTATTGACTATATTATGGATGCTTGCATGCATAAACCAATGAAGTTCTATTCATAAGCCTATGGTCTTCAGTTTATAGTATTATCATGACTGTCGGTATATGTAGAAATCTAAATTATAAAATATTATCAGTGTACCCCCAGTTAGCGCATGAATGAATAAAGCAGTCTAAACCAGTAACTCGTCTTTGATTGACACCTGTACTTGACATGGCGCAGTCGGTGCTACTTATTACGGAAACGATTATTAATTGAATAGTACAATGGAAAGTGTCTTATCTCCTCCGAACCCGTTCTATTTTGACAAAAACTCAGTACAAATAAATAATAATGTCAGTGAAAGTTGGAACAAGTGGAGTAAAGGATTTAAAATATACCTATTACAAGGCGTGTGAGTTACATAAAAAGACTCCTTCGATTCAAGTGAATATTTTGCTGCATATTATTGGAGAACAGTGCAGGGACTTATTTGAACATTTCAATAGAAAATGTGAAACAGTGGACGAGGTTTTAGATGTTTTCAAAAACCATTTTGATCGTAAAATAAACGTGACTGTCGAGAGGCATAAGTTTTTTATACGTAATCAAGAAGAAAACGAAAGTATAGAACAATATGTGTATGAGCTTAAGAAATTATCGAACACCTGTGAGTTTGGAACATTGTGTGATTCTCTTGTCAAAGATAGACTAATATGCGGCATCAATAATTCCGTAATAAGGGAGCGGTTACTACGCGAGTCAGACCTTACCCTCGACAAAGCATTGGAAATTTGTCAAACCGTTATAGTTTCAAAAATGTATTCGCAGAAAATTATAGAGGAACGGGATACATTGAGTGAAAACATAAACCGTTTAGAAAACGAAAACTCGCACCAAGACAATAATATATGGCAATTAAAAAATCACAATGTAGACCGTGTATTACGAAATCCAAGACAATGCATAAGTTTTGAACGCCGTGCCGGTATGCGCGGGATACCGAGAGCGTTGCGAGGTGGAGCGCGCGGTGACGGCGGCGGGCAGGAGTCGAGCGAGCTGCGACGACGCGGCGACACGAGCGGTGCCGCACCGAGGCGCAGAGCGACGCTGGCATCATCGGCGACGGGGAGCGGCCCGGCGCGAGCGGCCAGGCCACAGCGCGAGTGTAGGCAGTGCGGCATGTCTCACCAATTCAAGAACTGTCCTGCATATGGAAAACGTTGTCTGCGCTGTTCCCGAATGAATCATTTTTCTCGCATGTGTGGCGTGTATCACGTAGGGAGTCTGATGAACAGGTAATATACTGTCTTGCTACCGACGGCAACGAATGGTCTGTTAAATTGCAAATAAATAAAATATGTATTGATTTTATTATAGATACGGGGGCAGATGTCAATGTTTTACCTTCAATTTATTTACATAGATTAGGATTGAATAAAAATCAATTATTGGTCTCAAATACTAAGCTTCACGGGTATTCCGGAGCGCAAATAGATGTTTTAGGTAAATGTTTCTTAAAGGTATATTATAACCACAAGTTTTATTTCTTGGAATTCAAAATAGCGAATGTTAGATCTGCACCGATAATTGGCAAATACGCTAGTAAAGAAATGAATCTAATAAAACGAGTGAATACTATTAGAAGTGAATCAAATGCATACCCGTCGATTGTTAGAGAATTTAAGGACGTATTTGAAGGTTTGGGTTGTTTACCGGGTCATTATGAAATTCAACTTAAAGAAAATATCAGGCCAAAGGTGCATGCGCCTAGAAAAATACCGTTGCCCATAAGGGATAAAGTTAGAGATAAGTTGAACGAAATGGAGCAACAAGGCATTATAGCGAAAGTGGAGGGTCCCACTGATTGGGTGAATAGTATGACTGTTGTAAAAAAAAACAATGGTGATCTTAGAATCTGTCTAGACCCTAAAGAGCTAAATATGGCAATTAGGCGTGAACATTTTAGACTACCTACATTATATGAAATACTCTCAAATCTTTCAGAAGCAAAAATTTTTAGTACTCTAGATGCCACTAACGGTTTTTGGCAAGTAAAATTAAAGGACACTGATGTTTGTACTTTAATACGCCCTTTGGACGTTACAGGTTTTTGAGAATGCCATATGGGATTAGCTCTGCGTGTGAGGTATTTCATAAGAAAATTTGTCAGAGTTTTGATGATATACAGGGGGTTTGTATGTATGTAGATGATTTATTGGTTTATGGGGCCGACAAAAAAGAACATGACGCGAGATTGAAATTGGTTTTAGAAAGATGCCGTAAAATTAATTTAAAGTTAAATTTAAGGAAATGTAAATTTGGTTTAGAGGAAATAAAATACTTAGGTCACAAGATAACCAAAAATGGTGTATTTCCTGATGATGGGCGTATTTCAGCTATTTTAAATATGCCTCGCCCGCAAAATGTAAAGGACCTTGAGAGATTTCTAGGGCTTATTACGTATGTCAGTAATTTTATTCCACACTTATCGGATAAAACTTTGTACCTTCGTGAATTATTAAATAAAAATATTGAGTGGCATTGGACCGAACATCATGATAAATCATTTATTCAATTAAAACAATGTTTATCACAAAAACCGGTCTTGCAATTTTATAGCATGAAGAAGCCTATAGTTATATCGGTAGACGCGAGTAAATACGGTTTGGGGGCGGTGTTACTGCAGAATAATTTGCCAGTGTGTTATGCGTCTAAGGCTTTGACGAAGACGGAACAGCGGTATGCCCAAATAGAAAAAGAATTGTACGCGATTGTTTTGCTTGTGAAAGATTTTATAGCTACATTTATGGTCGCACAGACGTTACGGTTGAAACTGACCACAAGCCACTCATCACCATCATAAAAAAATCTATAGCTGATACCCCTTCGCGATTACAGCGTATGTTACTTAGGCTACAGCCCTATACCTTTAAGTTAGTATATAAAGCGGGTAAATACTTATATATTGCGGATACGTTGTCACGCGCGGTCGAAATTAATAATTCTTGTGATAATTATGATGACCTCCGAGAGGATATTCAAGAGGCGGTACGTAGTGTGTGCTCTTATAACGAACTCACTGATGCCCACTTTGTTTCTATACAAAAAGAAACAGAAGCGGATAAAGAACTTCAGGAATTAAAAAGGCTTATAAAACGTGGGTGGCCAGACAATAAGATTAATATACCAAATAGTATTAAATCGTATTGGCAATACAGAGACGAGCTTACAGAAGCGTGTGGTGTTTTGTGGAAGGGTGATAGAATAATAATACCTAAGAGGCTACAAAAAGAAATGTTAAATAAAATACATCTATCACATTTAGGTTTAGAAAAATGCAAATCAAGGGCAAGAGAATTATTTTTTTGGCCCGAGTTAAATAATCAGTTGCGTACATTAATTGATAACTGTCAATCGTGTTTAACGTATAAACGGGCTAATACAAAGGAAGAACTGTTATTGCATGAAATTCCGGATAGGCCATGGTCCAAAATCGGTGTGGATTTGTTTTATTTTAAAGGAATAAATTACCTCATAGTAGTAGATTATTATAGCAAATTTGTAGAAGTTGTAAAACTGCATAATACACTTTCTTTGTATGTCATTGAAAAATTAAAGTCAATATTTAGTTCATTTGGTATTCCAGAAACAATTATTTCTGATTGCGGCCCTCAATTTGCATGCACTGAGTTTCGGCGATTCACAACAATTTGGGGTATTAAACACATAACATCATCACCACATTATCCCCAGTCAAATGGGCAGGTTGAGCGTTCGGTACAAACTGTAAAAAATATGTTAAAGAAATGTACTCACGCAGAATCAGATTTCCGTTTAGCTTTAATAGAATATTTGAACACTCCGATTAACGCAAACATACCTTCTCCTGCTGAATTGTTACAAAATAGAAAGTTACGAAGTTTGTTACCTACACGAGAATCATTATTAAATCCTTTTTTAAATAGAAATGTTTTGCCAATGTTGAGATCTCGACAACGATCGTATAAAAAATATTATGATAAACATTCTCATAATTTAAATGATTTAGTGATTGGCCAGAGGATAAAAATTTACGATGTAAATACTAAAACTTGGAAGAGTGGGTTTGTCAAAAAGAAGTTAAGACAGAGAAGTTATGAAGTTCAATTAAATTCTGGCAGAATAGTAAGAAACAGGCGACACATAAAGGTTGATTTGTCCCAATTTAAGGTAACATCCCCTGACGACATCCTGGATTATGATGATTTAGCTAGCCTGGGGAGTAAAAGTAAGACATTGACATCGCCCTCGGTGTCTTTACCAACTAACAATAATTCCTATATTACTCGTTCCGGCAGGATAGTGAAGCCTCCGGATAGATGGGGATACTAGCCAGTCGCTATGCGGCACACATTGCGAGAAGATGTGCAGTAATTATTATAATTTATTTTGTATTTTTTTTTTCATCCTATGTATAATATTAAAAAAAAAAAATAGGTATAAGTTAATATTAATAATAAATCTTATTCAATATAATTTGACGTGAAGTGTCTAAAATGTAATTGTAATAAGAAATGTATTGTTAGTTAATTATTTACATAAATTCTTGGGAATGAAATAATGTAATAATAAAAATTACTGATTTATTTCAATATTTATTTTCATGGCTTCTTTGTACTTGTACGATTGTTTAGTTTAAGGAATAATTAGAAATAAGTAGGTCATGCATGTGTATTTGTCCATATTAGATAAACGTAAAAGATTCGATTTTATGTTTGCATAATTGAATTTTTATTAATGTTAAATTTATTATTAAAAATAATAATGAATGAATACTAATATTAATATAATTAATTTAATTTAAAACACTTAATTTAATAATTTTTTAAACTTAATCTGTATACTTGATCTTTTTAAAATACCTAAGTTAATTGTTTCTTTATTTTATTTTGTTTGATAAGGGAGATGTCGGTATATGTAGAAATCTAAATTATAAAATATTATCAGTGTACCCCCAGTTAGCGCATGAATGAATAAAGCAGTCTAAACCAGTAACTCGTCTTTGATTGACACCTGTACTTGACAATGACTTTCCTTATAAACTCATTTGCAAAAAAAACGGGCACCTAAGCAATGAACCATTTCAAATGTTACTATTGGTTTGTTTGATAATTATAGGTAGTTTTACTTTCACAATTTTTAAATTAATACGCAAATAATCGTTTTCGTCAGTATTATCATAAAATTTTGATAAAATTTATGGGTTTTAATGCTAAAGTTCACTATATAGTAGTGTATACTCGCTAGTAGTGCATATGCTCGTGAAGTAAAAGTTAACAAACATTTTTGTTTGTTTTTTCTTTAATGAAGTAAAAGCAGATAAATGTTGAGTATCGAGTGTGACCCCCTCTAGCTGAAATCACAGCTTGAATTCGTCTGGGTATGCTAGCGAGGATATCCCGGATACTTGCTTGCGGAATACGTTCCCACTCCGCGGTAATCAAATTCATCAGCTCTCTGATGGTCTGCGGAGCCGGTTGTACTGATCTCACGCGTCGTTTCAGAACGTCCCAGATATGCTCTATAGGATTGAGCCTGGTTCTGGAAGAAAACCATGTACCCAACCACGGGATGATCGTTTTCTTGTGAGTCGCGCATTGAGAAATCGCAAGTCTTCGTATGTGGACCTTAAGAACAACCTCGAAGAAGTAAGAAATGTGCATATTAGTCTATGGACGGTCAGGAGGAGGCTTCTCGCGGCCAATATACGCAGTCATCGCCCGGCCCGCGGCCCTAAGTTACTCCGTGAGCACAGAGTTGCCAGGCTTAGGTTTGCTCGAAATTGTGAGTCATGAACTAAGAAGACTGGAATAGGGTATTGTTCTCCGATGAAGCCAGGATATCTCTGTTCGGTGAAGATCGACGTCGGCGAGTGCTACGAAGACGAGGAGAACGCTTTGCAGAGGCTTGTTTTGAAGAAATCACACCTTATGGTGGGGGCTCTGTTATGTTTTGGGCAGGAATAAATTCAATGGATCGTACAGAGTTAGTCTTCATTGAAAACGGCTCACTGACTGGACATCGATACATAACGGAAGTTCTAATTCCTCATGCACAACCCGCATTGGCCGCTTTAGGCGAAGACTCAATTTTTATGGACGACAACGCTCGCGCCCACCGGTCTGGCGATGTGGAAGCGTATGTGCAAGAGGTCGGCATTCGTCGTTTGGATTGGCCAGCTCGAAGTCCCGACCTCAATCCTATAGAGCATGTCTGGGACGTTCTGAAACGACGCGTGAGGTCAGTACAACCGTCTCCGCAGACCATCAGAGCTGAAGAATGTGATTACCGCGGAGTGGGAACGTATTCCGCAAGCAAGTATCCGGGATATCCTAGCTAGCATACCCAGACGAATTCAAGCTGTGATTTCAGCTAGAGGGGGTCACACTCGATACTAAACATTTATCTGCTTTTACTTTATTAAAGAAAAAACAAACAAAAATCTTTGCTAACTTTTATTTCACGAGCATATGCACTACTAGCGAGCATACACTACTAGTGAACTTTAGCATTAAAACCTATAAATTTTATCAAAATTTTATGATAATACTGACGAAAACGATTATTTCCTTATTAATTTATAAAATTGTGAAAGTAAAACTACCTATAATTATCAAACAAACCAATAGTAACATTTGAAATGGTTCATTGTTTAGGTTCCCGTTTTTTTTGCAAATGAGTTTAGTATTGATAGGATAATTTATTAGGAAAACTGATTTAAATATTACACAAGAAAAATGACAGTTAAATGGTTCGAATCAAAGTTCGAATTACCATATTATATTTTATCTGAGAACTGGTTGCCTCGGTGGCGCACTTTACACAGATATGATTGCAAAGCTAAGGTCTCGGGTTCGAATCTAGGGTCGGGCAGTGATATTGGATTTTTCTATTCATTATCAGACCGGAGTCGGGGATTTGTAGCTGATATGGCGATAAGGCTCATCCCCTGTTACATTGTGGGACGGAAAATATAAGGCGAAATGTTGGTGTGTTGGTTCGTACCAGCACCTGTCTACCCTTTCTGGGAAAAAGGCGTGAGTTTTTGTATGTATATATGAAAACTGGTTTCCGTTTGTCATCGAGATAACTTGAAAACAAAATATTTGTTGTGTTAATAGTGCCTTTAGATAGCAACGCTGGGTTCTGGGTTCCATTCCCATATATGTGCTACTGCAGTACGATACGATATGATGATACGATTGAGAGGGGTTAGGCGATATAGATAAGATATTAAATTTTTCAAAAAATAATAAATCCCGATATGATAATACGCTCGTCCCCTAGCATATCGTGGGACGGAAAACACAAGGCAAAACGTGGGTATCCTGGTAGCACCTCTGATTACCTATTCCGGGACAAAGGCTTGTTGTGTGTGTGTGTGTGTGATATCGAAGAGTATATGGATTCATCACTTAAAACAATCTATGTAGGTATTTGTTTAAGTTCTGTAGACAAAATGTAGTTGCAGACTTACTTTTTTTTTAATGTAAGACAAAATCTAAATTGGAATAAGCAGACACTGAATTATGTTTACAGTTTATTCTTCTAAAACTTATTGAGTAAAGGAATAATTAAACAAAACGCACAATACTGTCTATATTTATTTGGTTTCCATCACAAACACCGCATTGACTCTCCATATCCATGTTCACACAATATCCACTATACATCAACTCTTAAATTACGTAAAATAGGTGGTAACAGTCATACAGAGAAAAAATTTAATAAAAAATAAATTACTATTTTTTTCCTCTCATAATCTGAATTTACATTTTTTTTTTTACTTCATACATATACAAGACATCCTAGAACGCATTTATGCACGAAAGAAAAAAAATATAACTAAACGGAAATACGTTCAGAAATGTCAATATAAGTTCACTATGCTACATGGCCGTGGTGTTGTCGGCAAGCGTCGGTCTCTGGCGGGTTCTAGAAATTTCCAGAACGTTCTAGAATCTGCACGAAACATCTAGACTCGTCTGGTCTGGCTGAGGATCATCTGACGAACGCTGAAGGTGGACAGGCCGAGGCCAAGTGCGGCGAGCAGCAGGGCGGACCGAGACATCATTTTCTCACGGTTCGCTGGCTGTGGACAAGAGAAAAACAACTTTTAATATAAAAAGAAACTATCCAATCAAATATTATTCTTTATTTTACCTTCTTTATATCCAACCCACAGATTATGCAACCAACATTGACTTATTATATTCTACCGATTGATATCGATGGCAACCAAAAGTTTTCTGACATGAAGATAACTTTGCATAGGTCTAAATTGATTTTGCATACTTTGAATGGTAGAAATAGAGGCATGAACTATAGAACGAACATTTCACATAATTTGCAATGCTAAATGTTAAACAGTAAACTCAAATAGCCAATGTGCGTAGGACCGGCTCGGTCATATGACTCGCTATTCTCTCTGTCTAATTATAGTCTGGGACGTCGCGCGCGCCGGTACAAATTTGTTTGTATTGCCAACCGGCGCTAAATCTGTATGACATATTATATGAGTTAAATATTGTACACTTCAGTATTGAAAAAATCTGTCTGCCAATTAAAATAATGCGAATAACGCACAGGGCAGTAGAAAATGTTATGTGTGATAAAGAAATATTCAGTCCTGGTAGAGTTCTTGAAGTCTCCTGTAGTTTTGTATCTATGAGTCAAAACTATGGTGACAATACTATTCAAATGACTGTTGAATTTAATTATTTATTAGGTATACTATTTGTTTGTAAGATATTCAAAAATTTGATAAACTATGTGAGAGATTTTTCTGAGACTTCGTATTATGAAGACTTTTTACAACACATTCATTTTTAGAGTGATACTGTAGCGTATTTTATGTAATTATTCACAATATTACTGTTAGAAACAATACCTATATAACATGTTAGCATTGTCAGTACTAATTATAATTTAACAAACTCCGAAGTGAGTTGATAAAATATATTTTCTTTACATTTATAAATACAATATTTACATCATATGAAGTTATAAGTAGTCATTGTGGGGTTTCGACCTACAGGTGTTCTACATTCAATAGTATTACCTCCATGTTAGATGGTATATATCTATAAGAAATTGAGACGAAGATTTCGTATATTGTTATACGCATATGTATTAAAAACATTTACTTTTATGGTCAGACAAACACTATAAACAAAATTGCCGCCAGAATTTCTATTAGTTATGTAATTCCGATGTACCTTTCTATCATGATCACCAATTAGGCCTCTTTCCTATGAATCTACCATAACTGTTGTTTAGTCCTATCATACCATTTATAAGCCCCACTATTTACTTAAGCCATTATGTTTTGACGCATATTTATATCATTAATAAAAATTGGGTTATCAATCAACAGTTAATCTGTCGAGGCGTTATGCATTACGTAAATATTGACATGACTCTCGCGTCATACCAGAATTATCGGTTACGAAAACAAAATAAAATAAACAAGACAATTTTTTGTGAATTTGTGTGAGCAACAAATATTTGTTTGTGTAGGTGTTGTGGGAGCGAAAATTCTATCGGTGCTACTGATTTACGACACAAGTTATACATATATGTATGTGTATATTTATTTAGCAGAGCCAACAAAAACAGCAAGCGATTGTTACTATGCCCACATAAATATGGACTCCGATGTCTGGCCTATCAATAAGAATTGTCAAAGAAAGTCGATATGAATTACTGTTATCTACATTCAAAGATATGCATAAGTAAAATTGTCGAGGTTTATTATCACAACTATTGAAATATTTTTAATTTCTTGCGAGGTAGATAGTTTGGACACCGGACTAATTCTTTAATAGTTTGTACAGGCATGGTCCTGAAAATGTCATGCTTTGCCCAATATTAATATGAAACAAAATCTTTTTCGGAGTAAAAATCCTGGCAGTGCGTTAGTTAACTGCATTAAAAATGCGAACGAAAAAACTTTTTTTTTATTTAAAACAATATTTTTGGTAAAAATGTATACAGGCAAACATCATGAAAAAACCCGCGCTGTTATCACAAATGTTTGCTATGACATGGAAATATGCACTATGACACGTTTGGTCGTTATGCAATATCTTATTGGACCCGTGCCCTGGAATGACGAATATGTATAGAAACTCCACGCGTTCGAGTGCAGTGGCATTGGACTTGGTCGTCAAGAGACAATGGTCGCCAAGTCAAAAAAAAAAACACAAATATGTAACAGTCACATGATTATCGTCTATTTTTTATTTATTTTGGTGGTTAATCCACTAAAATATGTATTAACGCAAATAGTGTATTTCTTTTAATAGCGTATTACTTACTATAAATAGTTATAAATAAATTAGACGACTACTAAACACTAAATCAAAATAAATTTAATTTATATAATATAATCAATTATTGTGTTTATATTAAATAAGTACTACGTCTTGACTTGTCATGAGACTTATTTTATTGCCTACATTATTAATAAACCAATTTCATTTCAATAAAATTAACTTATTTATATTTTACAGTTGCATGTAAAAAAAACCGAGAACTGTTTTGACAGCGTATTAGTTATTTTATTTCTAGCAAATTATACTTTGTTGCACTTTATAATTCTTATGAATTTGGTTTTGGTTTGCAATGTAAAATAAGGAATATAATATTTAATTTAAAAAAGTTTAAAGTTTTATAAAAATACATTGCTAATTTCCACTATAAGTACAGTTCGTTATTTGAATAAAAATATATCCTTAATATAGTGGAGAGATCATCTGTATCCTGTACTAGTGAAAAAAATAAACTGTCACAGGACTCAGGGTTTACCTTATAAATTCATAGTTGTAACTAATGTTAAAATAAATGAGTGTGTGAGAAATAAACTATTTTTAATTTGTAATATATCTCTAATTTCACTTAGTATAGATAAGAACTTAGCAACGACAAATTATACCCGTATCAATTTAATCATATACATTGTTAATTCACTTTAAAAAAACTTGCTTCTGATAGATAGCAGCACTCTCTTTTACAAACATTCGATTCCATATTACCAACAAACCGACAAAGTAGACATCACAAGTATTATAAATCACAAAATCACTTTTCCATCAAAATCACACCAAAAAAAATTTGGAAAAATGTAAATACCTTTATAATACATTTATTGAGCATTATTTGAATATAAAACACGTCTTTCCACTAAATATATTTTTGATATAATACTTAAAATGCGTCTTGCTACCGGTATCGGAGCATTCTTTATCATAACTTTAGGCATAATTACTTTTATCGAAATGACACAATGCTGTACGTTATTTATGAACGGGGTAATATTTTACTACATTGGTGATATGCAGGAATTGATATGTACGCACTACTTTCATTTAAATTGAAATATTTAAATACAAGACTTCTTAAATATGTTTTCATTCAAGTTGACGGAGTATCAACTGCTGCTGAATTTCCGAAAAGCGCTGGTTTGATGTCAAGAAATGCTTGAGAACCAATGTAAGAGCATGAAAGCTAAATTGAGTGAAACGACGCGACGTGTGTGGAGCAAGAAATTAAACACAGGCACTGGCCAGGGCACACCTCTGACTTTTCGGAGTCATGTGTGTATTGATAGTCAATCACCACGCACTAAAACGGTGAAGGAAAACATCGTGAGGAAACCTGCATACCATTGCGATTTATGAAAAAATCTATGGTATGTAAGTCCGCCAAACCGCACTAGGCCAGCGTGGTGGACTATATGGCCACTCTCAATCGTATTCTCGATTGTGGAGTAGGCCCGTGCCCTGCAGTGGGACATATATGGGCTGATACAGAGGTAGACAATAAGCATGGTGTCTTTAATTAAAATACCTTACGTAATTTCTTATAAATTACCTAAAATACTAAAAAAAAAAAAAATTGTTCTTAGAGGGACATAGCTACATAGAGACAATTATATCGTTGTCATTTAATTACCGAAGTCATTTGTTTTAGTAAATACACTCACTGGTGGTAGGTCTCTCATATGTGAGAGGCTGCCTGGGTGGGTACCACCGCAATGTCTATTTCTCCCGTCAGACAGCAGTTTTAATGCACTGTTGTGTTTCGGATTGAAGAACATTGTAGCCAGAGTAACTACTGGACATATTGAGACTTAACATCTTATGTCTCAGGATAGCGAGCGCAGTGGAATGCCAAGCATTGCTTTGTAATTAGAGGTTTGGTTTTGCTACTGTTCATGAGCGGTCGCATCGCTTACCATCAGGCGAACGGCATGCTCGTATCGCCATTCACGGCAATAAAAAAAAATTATAGTATAGTATCGAAGGTTTTAAATTTCTTCTGGCGAAATATTTACGCAGTCAAAGCGTCATAATAAGAGTAGTGAAAAGGTGTTATTACTACCATCAACACGGGCGGCGCGCGCGGCACAGCGACTAGATAAGTCTAAACGATTGATTTTTTTTCGATAAGAACAGCCGCCTTCATTAAACCTACAATTTTATCAGTTTAGCGAGATTTTATATAACCCTCGTTTAAGTGTTCGAGTATCTGTATCAGCCCATATACGTCCCACTGCAGGGCACGGGCCTCCTCTACAATCAAGAGTACGATTGAGAGTGGTTACGCCATATAGTCTACCACGCTGGCCTAGTGCGGGTTGGCGGACTTTATATCTATTGAATTCTGCTTCGTTGACGTAGTTGTACTACGATGCGGTTATAACACCGGGGTTTTGGGTTCGAATCCCGCGTCGCTAGATTGGGATAGGCTCTCGCCCCCGCAATATCAAATTGTGAGACAGGATAAATAAACCAAGACG